>LR738709.1:313705034-313744536 GCA_902687465.1 Secale cereale | reverse complement strand
TCTTCACTTTAACCGCCCCGAACGTCATCACTCGGCCGCTCCACGCGTCTCCACTCCATGGGGCACGTCTTCACTTCAACTGCCCCGCATGTCATCACTCGACAGGACATGACCTCACCACTCGGCCGCCCCACGTGTCGCCACTCGGTTGTGTACACCTTCATCACTCGGCCGCCCCGCTCCTCGCCACTCGGTCGTACACGTCTTCACCATTCGGCCGCACCGCGTGTCGCCACTCGGTCGTGCATGTCTTCACCACTCGGCCGCCCCACGCGTCACCACTCGGTTGTGCATGTCTTCATCACTCGACCGCCCCGCTCGTCGCCACTCGTTCGTGCACGTCTTCACCATTCGTGTGCAACGCGTGTTGCCACTCGGTCGTGCACGTCTTCACCACTCGGATGCCCCGCGCGTTGCCACCCGTTGTGCACGTCTTCAACACTTGGCTGCCCCGTGCGTTGCCACTCGGTTGTGCGCGTCTTCATCACTTTGACCGCCTCGCGCGTCGTCACTCGACCGGACACGTCCTCACCACTCGGCTGATAACCCACAAGTATAGGGGATCAATTGTAGCCTCTTTCAATAAGTAAGAGTGTGGACCCAACGAGGAGCTAAAGGTAGAACAAATTTCCCTCAAGTTCTATCGACCACCGATACAACTCTAGGCACGCTTGATGTTCGCTTTACCTAGAACAAGTATAAAACTAGAAGTACTTTGTAGGTGTAACGGGATAGGTTTGCAAGAATATAAATAGCACGTAAATAAAAACTAGGGGCTGTTTAGGTAAAGATGTAATAAAGTTAGTATAGCGAGTGTGGAGAAGTGGTGGTAGGAGTTGCGAAATTGTCCGTAAGCAATTGACTACGTTACTAGACCGATAGCAAGTTTTATGTGGGAGAGGCAACTGCTAGCATGTCATCCCTGACTTGAAAATCTATGCACTTATGATTGGAACTGTTAGCAAGCATCCGCAACTACTAACGTTCATTAAGGTAAAACCCAACCATAGCATTAAGATATATTGGTCCCCCTTCAATCCCGTATGCATCAATTTCTATGCTAGGTTGAAGCTTCTGTCACTCTTGCCCTCCAATACATAGTCCTATCAACATACAACTAACCCTATGGTCTGATCCACGCGCGCGCTCATATGATGGGCACCAAAGGACAACAACATAACCACAAGCAAATTAAACCAATCATAGCAATTCACCAATTACCGATAGGACAACGAAAATCTACTCAGACATCATAGGATGGCAACACATCATTGGATACTAATATGAAGCATAAAGCACCATGTTCAAGTAGAGGGTACAGCGGGTTGCGGGAGAGTGGATCGCTATAGATAGATGGGGGAAGGTGATGAAGATGTTGGTAAAGATAATGGAGGTGTTGGTGTAGATCGCGGTCACACAATGATGGCCCCGGCGGCATTCCGGCGCCACCGGGAGAGAGGGGGAGAGAGCCCCCTCCTTCTTCTTCTTCTTGCTTGACCTTCTCCCTAGATGGGAGAAGGGTTTCCCCTCTGGTCCATGGCCTCCATGGCCACGGAGGGGCGAGATCCCCTCCGAGATTGGACCTGTCTCTCTGTCTCTCTCTGTTTGTGCGTTCTCATATTTTGGCCTTTCATCGTTTCTTATATTCTCGAAGATCAGTAACTCTGATTGGGCTGAATATTTGACACGATTTTTATCCAGATATTAGCTTTCTTGCGGCAAAAGAATGACACCAACCGCCTTACGGGGTGGCCACGAGGGTCAGGGGCGCGCCCTGCCTTGTGTCCCCCTCGGGCATCGTCTCTTGTTGATTCTTCTTCCCAAAATTCATAAATATTCCAAAAAAAATCTCCGTCCGTTTTTATCCCGTTTGGACTCCGTTTGATATGGATATTCTGCGAAACAAGAAACATGCAACAAACAGGAACTGACACTGGGCACTGGATCAATATGTTAGTCCCAAAAATAGTATAAAAAGTTGCCAAAAGTATATGGAAGTTGTATAATATTGGCATGGAACAATAAAAAATTATAGATACGACGGAGACATATCATCGGCTGCCCCGCGCGTCGCCACTCGGTTGAGCACGTCTTCACCTCTCGGCCGCCCTGCGCATCGCCACTCCGTTAGTCACTACACCCCCAACGTGGGAATGACTAAGTTTTTCATATGATCAAACATTATATCGCTCTCTGAAGCGGGCTTACCTCTTTCGAGCATCACTCGGGGGTTACGCACAGCTGAGGGCTATGTCACCCTCACGGGTTACGCCCATTTGATCAACCTGTTGATCACATCAGGAATATTTTTCTAACCATACATGATCGGTCCGCCGAAGATCTATAAGGGTAGCGCCGTCCACTCGGACGATGGCCCAAATCATTACCCGGAGTCATCTTCAGGGCAGCAAAAGGGTGAAAACGACGCTCCTCTACGGATATACATGGCACTTCTTCTAGGCTCCAAGGCGTTAGTTTCACAAACTTGGACTCGGAAATGGCATGTGATACGTCCAAAACGTATCTATAATTTCTGCTTGCTCCATGCCTCTTTTGGGTGATATTGCTATGATATTTATACACTTCCATACACTTTTGATCATATTTGGACTAACCTATTAACTCAGTGCACCCCAATGCCAGTTTCTGTTTTCAGCTGTTTTTGTATTTCAGGTTTTCCCATTACGAGAACTGCCAGAAAAATACCGGAAAAACTATATAAAAAATTAGTGTTCCAGAAGCTACCAGGCACCCGAAGCACAACCGGAGGGGGGCTACCAGGGCTCCAGGCGCCCTGGTGGCGCGCCCCCCCTGGGCCGCGCCGGGGGGGCGCTTGGGCCCCCCGAGCCTCGTCTGATGCCCCCCTTTGGCATATATTTATACCGTCTCCAGAAACCCTCGAGACGGGAACTCTTTTTCGCGATATCATCTCTGTTCCGCCGCCGCCGACGCTTCCAAGATCGGGAGCACCAGGAGAACTCTTCCCGGCACCCTGCTGGAGGGGAGGATCACCACTGGGAGCTTCTCCACCACCATGGACGCCTCCCGGATGAGTTGTGAGTAGTCTCCCTTGGACCATGGGTCCATGACCAGTAGCTATGTGATGTTCTCCTCCCGTTCTTGTGCTTCACTAATTAGTCCTCGTGAGCTGCCCTACATGATCGAGGCACATATGTAATCCTTATGCTGTTGCTATGATGAGTTTGCTGGGATCCGATGGATTATGAGATTATGTTCAGATTGTGTTTGAGTAATATATTTGATTCACCTCTTTTATATTTATGTTCGTAAGTAATTCTTGCATGTTCTCCGTTGTTATTTATTGCTTTGGCCAAGTAGTAGGTAGTGACTCCAAGAGGGAACGTTATGCTTGATTGTGGGTTCATGCCCCTCGATGACTAGCTTGAGTGACAGAAATATGAGTCTAGGGGATGTGCTGTTGCCACAAGGGGGAAAACAACGGTGCTTGTGCCCGCGGGTGCAAGGATTGTTTACTTTACGCAAAGTTCTTTTAATGCAGTTGTCTGTTGCTTTGAGTTTACACTATGGGTGGGACTCGCAACTTAATACCAGCGAGATGTTCTGGATAGATATCTCAAGGTGGATGATTAGTAGTAGATGCAGATGGATTTCGGTCTACTTACTTCGGCGTACCGCCCATGCTTTGAACCTCTACCTTTCTTGCAACTTAGTCAGCATTGGTTTGCGCACATGGTCCTGTCAATTGCCCAGCTGTAATTCGTTTACCTCACATAGCTGTTTTATCGTCTTTTTGGAGAGAGACATCACTAGTGAACATCATGGGACTCCGGTCCATATTACCATCATTGATCACATCCACTATTTACTTTCCACTTTTTTATTTACTATTGCAATTATATCTATCACTACTATCACTTGCGTTTGATCCTTTGTAAACTACAAGGCCGGAGGGACTGACAACCTCTCTGTACTCGTTGAGAGCAAAGTTATTTGTATCTGTGTGCAGGTCCACGTTGATTGCTAATATCTGGCGCCGTTAGCAGTTGACACCTTCTTGTTGAAACTGGGAGTCTCAGGGAAATCGATCCTTGGTATTGCCAAGGGAAAACTTCCGCTACACTGCATCTCAAACCTTCCACTTGGGGTAACCAATGAGGGGCGAGAAGCCATCAAGCAAAGTTTTCTGGCGCCGTTGCCGGGGACTCCACTCTTCAGGATAGGGGAGTTCACGCTATCTTTTACCTTTGCTTTTTAGTCTTGTTAGTTTACCTTTCAGTTTTTGCTTTAGTATCTTTTATCAAAAAAAAATCACAAAAATAGTTATCTCATTCCTTAGTTGTCATTATGTCGGGTCCTTTTGTCTTTGGCGAGGCAGAACTTCTCACCTTTAAACAAAGAGGTGGGGAAAGTCTAAAAGATGCTTGGTATAGAATTAATGATTCTCAAAAAAGAGCCACCAAGAAGCAATCTACTACTATCCTGCTTAGAAATTTTTATGTTGGAATTACTTCTTGGAATAGGTTTATTCTAGATACTGCTATCAATGGAAATTTCCTAGAGGCCCCAGTTTGGGAGTCTCTTAGTATTATTGAAAATCTTGTTGGGAATCCCCCTGTTGTTAGCATTCAAGAGGACATCACCCTAGCTCACATTATGAAAAAACTTGAAAAGATAGAGCTCGGGATGCCAAACATTAATAAGATAAATGAGTTGGATCGTAAGATCCAAGGGAATTTGAATAGGCTTGATAGCTCCATGCATAAAATTTTCAAAACTTTGGAGACCATCAAATCCCATGACTTGGACTCTTCTAGGATAGACAAGATTGAGGAAATATTTGATACTCTAGGAACTACTTTCTCCTCGATCAAAACCAAAAAGGTAGAAACTCCGGCAAAGAGGGAGCCTAAGTTCGTTCACGTTCCAAAGGCTCCCCGTTCTAAAAGTAATCCATCTATTGCCAAAGGGGTTGAAACTGTAAAAAATTTGGAAGAAACACCTCTCTTTGATGAATTTATAAATGAATCTTCCCTTGACTTTTATCCTTTTGGTCTTCTCCCTAGAAGTATCTCTATGAGGCCTGTATTTGAAAGTCCTCTTAAGACTAGTTGTATTATTGAAGAGCTTTTTGATGATCTTGATGATGGTTCAATTGATACAACTTGATCTCTATGCATTATGCCTAGCTTAAAGGAATAAAAGAAAGCGCTTTTGGGAGGCAACCCACATGAATAAAATTTTATTTTTCTTTTGTTGTGTCATGATGTTGTTTACTACAGTAGCATCATCATTGTATCTTTGCTTTTCAATTTTGTGCCAAGTATAGCCTCTGATTGCAAGGAAGTTCAAAAGTTGTGACGTGCTGTCCAGGAAACAGATTCTGTCCTTGGATAGAAAAATTCGTATAAATTCACCAGATCATCTTTTTGGTCTGAATTTTTTCGACAGCGTGCTCTATGCAATTGTCTTTCGTGCGTCTGTTTTGAGTTTTTTGATTAGAGTTGCAGAAGTGCCCCGAAAAAATCATTTACTACCTGCTGTTCTGTTTTTCACAGATTCTGTCCTGTTTTGCCTTTCCTTCATTTTGCAAACCTAGAGCTTGCTTTTTCTTTGCAAAAACCTTTTGGAAATCTTGAGAAACAGTAGACCTTCAAGAATATCTTTATTTCCAGCAAGGAACAATTATTTTATTATGGGTACTAACCTCGCTAATCAGATTATGATGAGTTATGTATGAAGGGAGTTTTCAAGTGTGCGAGGGAAGATGATAAAAAGATTCAGGAGTGTCAAACGCTCAAGCTTGGGGATGCCCCCATGCACCCCCAAGAAATATTCAAGGAGAGTCAAGCGTCTAAGCTTGGGGATGCCCCCCGTGCATCCCCTTCTCCATCAACATTATCAGTTCGTCTTTCGTTCCACTATATTTTAATCACTTCATGTGTTATGTGCTATGCTTGGAGCGTCTTGCTTTTAGTTTTCCTTTTTAGTTTTCCTTAGCTTTTCATAACGAGTCGGAACTCAGCTTTCTTTATGTGGGAGAGAAACACGCTCCACTTCTTCCTAGAACATAACATAGAATTTTCATGTCTATCCTTGCTGTGTGTGTTCTTTATCTTTTAATAGCTACTATCATGCTTAGCTCTTAACTTTCATGCTTATCTTTTTAAAGAGCTTTTGTTTAGTTGGTTGCTTGAACTCTCTTTATTTATCATGCTTATCTTATTAAGAGATTTTGCTTCCGTTGCATTGGTTGGTATGTCTATGATAAAGATGCTACGTGCATAATGGTGCTTAGTAGTTCATGTTTTCTTATGGTTAGTCTCAAATAGCTGGGGGGGTTCCCAATGTGTTATTGGAATACCAACATGATTTGTTTGCCTATGATGTGGTATGGTTTAGTAATATCTTCCTTCAAAGAATTTATTTTGATTGACTTGGCGTATGCTCATGCATATTTAAGACTGTAAAGAAAGTCTGTCAAGCCTTGATGATCTTTTGTTTCTGAGTAGCGATATAACTTCCATGCCTGATTCAATGTTGCTTTGTCGCTCTGCATGATTATGACCGTCATTGCTCTCTTAGTTGGTCGCTCCCAGTCTTTTGCTAACCTCCACCTGTACTAAGCGGACTGACTGCTTGTGCGTCCACCTTCTTTTAAACCAGTTATGCCATATGAGTCCACCATACCTTCCTACATGGTATTTACCTGCCATTCCTAACGGAGACTTGCATGTACCATCTCGAAATCGTTCAAAAAAATGCATTCCTATTTTGTGCCTCTGTTGTAAGTCCATGAGGAAGTAGTAGTTAATTCATAATCTTTTTAAGTTGGACAAGCTTCACCCCGGGATTGCATGTATAATGTGCAAACCCATAATACGAGAAGGAACTGGCATTGAGTGCGCCCGGCTCAAAATTAATATAACAAACAAACCCTCCTTCACGCTTTGTTCACGAGAAATCAGAAAACTTTGGCAGTGATAAACAAAGGAGATTAAGAGGATGTGATCGTCCTCATTCGGGAGCCGTTCCTCGAAACTTGTCCATCTCAAGAAGTGATTGAGTTGTCTGCTAGCATTCGTTGACGAAACATGCATGATCTAAAAAAAATTATTACCTCTGTTATAAAACCAAGAGCTCTGGTACATGTTTTGTCTTTGTTTCCGACTACGGGTTTTCAACCTTGCCAACAAAAGCCACGGTTCGACAGTCTCCACCTTCTTTTAAAGCACCAACTACTGAGAGCATGATTGTCATTCTGAGTGTAATGTGCATTGTCCCAAAGTAGCATTGTCTTTTGCATGATTATGATATCGTTTATTCTGAAATCATTGTATCTAGTCATCACTTAAACCTTGGAGGTGCCCCTGCATTTATGTTTTGCTTCACTAAAGGGGGCAAGCGAGATATCACTTTATCATATTTGCACACCATGTTCATTACAAATCTATTTGATGTTTCAGTATCATATTGTAAAACTTTCAAGTTCTTTGTGATTTTCTCATGAGGCAACTTAATTACTATAGATTCATTGTCTCAGTAAGCTTTTGTCATGTGACTATGAAAAAGTCCTATATGGTTAATAGCATGTCACCACAGATATTATTCTTGTTATCATTTACCTACTCGAGGACGAGCAGGAATTAAGCTTGGGGATGTTGATACGTCCAAAACGTATCTATAATTCCTGCTTGCTCCATGCCTCTTTTGGGTGATATTGCTATGATATTTATACACTTCCATAGACTTTTGATCATATTTGGACTAACCTATTAACTCAGTGCACCCCAGTGCTAGTTTCTGTTTTCGGCTGTTTTTGTATTTCAGGTTTTCCCATTACGAGAACTGCCAGAAAAATACCGGAAAAATTATATAAAAAATCAGCGTTCTAGAAGCTACCAGGCACCCGAAGCACAGCCGGAGGGGGGCCACCAGGGCTCCAGGCGCCCTGGTGGCGCCCCCCCTGGGCCACGCCGGGGGGGCGCCTGGGCCCCCCGAGCCTCGTCTGATGCCCCCCTTTGGCATATATTTATACCGTCTCCCGAAACCCTCGAGACGGGAACTCTTTTTCGCGATCTCATCTCTGTTCCGCTGCCGCCGCCGCTTCCAAGATCGGGAGCACCAGGAGAACTCTTCCCGGCACCCTGCCGGAGGGGAGGATCACCACCGGGAGCTTCTCCACCACCATGGACGCCTCCCGGATGAGTTGTGAGTAGTCTCCCTTGGACCATGGGTCCATGACCAGTAGCTATGTGATGTTCTCCTCCCGTTCTTGTGCTTCACTAATTAGTCCTCGTGAGCTGCCCTACATGATCGAGGCACATATGTAATCCTTATGCTGTTGCTATGATGAGTTTGCTGGGATCCGATGGATTATGAGATTATGTTTAGATTGTGTTTGAGTAATATATTTGATTCACCTCTTTTATATTTATGTTCGTAAGTAATTCTTGCATGTTCTCCGTTGTTATTTATTGCTTTGGCCAAGTAGTAGGTAGTGACTCCAAGAGGGAACGTTATGCTTGATTGTGGGTTCATGCCCCTCGATGACTAGCTTGAGTGAAAGAAACATGAGTCTAGGGGTTGTGCTGTTGCCACAAGGGGGAAAACAACGATGCTTGTGCCCGCGAGTGCAAGGATTGTTTACTTTACGCAAATTTCTTTTAATGCAGTTGTCTGTTGCTTTGAGTTTACACTATGGGTGGGACTCGCAACTTAATACCAGCGAGATGTTCTGGATAGATATCTCAAGGTGGATGATTAGTAGTAGATGCAGATGGATTTCGGTCTACTTACTTCGGCTTACCGCCCATGCTTTGAACCTCTAACTTTCTTGCAACTTAGTCAGCATTGGTTTGCGCACATGGTCCTGTCAATTGCCCAGCTGTAATTCGTTTACCTCACATAGCTGTTTTATCGTCTTTTGGGAGAGAGACATCACTAGTGAACATCATGGGACTCCGGTCCATATTACCATCATTGATCACATCCACTATTTACTTTCCGCTTTTTTATTTACTATTGAAATTATATCTATCACTACTATCACTTGCGTTTGATCCTTTGTAAACTACAAGGCCGGAGGGATTGACAACCTCTCTGTACTCGTTGGGAGCAAAGTTATTTGTATCTGTGTGCAGGTCCACGTTGATTGCTAATATCTGGCGCCGTTAGAAGTTCACACGTTCTTGTTGAAACTGGGAGTCTCAGGGAAATCCATCCTTGGTATTGCCAAGGGAAAACTTCCGCTACACTGCATCTCAAACCTTCCACTTGGGGTAACCAACGAGGGGCGAGAAGCCATCAGCATGCGCCGGTGTTCCCCCGGGATAATGAGTGGCCTCTCTCTGGAGAGTCAGTCCACGCGCTAGCCTCGCCACTCAGGTTTCATGGCACGTCCACATCGGACCACTAGTCTATCTCCTCCGTGTGACATTCGAGTGCCACCAAGTTTTTCCTTGCAGACAACATACCGTGATCATTCAGGAAGCACATCCACTCGGACAAATACCCCTTTCACACAAAAGGGTGAAAACAACACTCACTCTTCATCTCCAACCCGGTCCCAAACCAATCATCTGGTTGGCAAGAACAAAAGCTAACGGTCAATGTAAGAAGTACTAGTGGAACGATTACTCCCCGGAGTGTCCAACTTTTTTCTACAGTCGGCGATTTCAAGGATGAATTCGTTCATCGTCCCGAGTGCATGAAGATTCGCTTAACTGATCCAGTTCCAGGTTGAATTTATTTACCGTGCCAAGTGCACGAAGATCAGTCCGACTGACTCAGCTCCAGACTGAGCCTATTTACCATGCCAAGCGCTTGAAGATCCATCCGATTGACTCAATTTCAGACTAAAAGATATTTACCGTGCCGACTGCATGGAGGTTTACCAGGAGACTTAAACCCTCTGCCCGATTCATCTAGTCCGACAGAGGCTTGGAGAATATACCCAGTGGGTGCACTCGGCGTGCCCCCACTGTAAGCGAACTCGAAAAGAAACTTTTCGCACAGTCAAGTCCAGCATCAACATTCAAGTACAACAAACCCTAAAGAGTCCAACCGACTACCAACAATCAGTCGGAGTCTTGGGGACTACACCCTATGGGTGCACTGATCGCGCACCCATAGAACAAAATTTTGAGTAATATGTTACTCGATGCAAGACCAGCTCCAGATCCTCAAGTACTACTCGACCTCCGAGTTGGAGAGGAACAAGTTCAATCAGTACCAGCTAAGAAGATTTTTAGTTCTCTCAGACCCCAGCTGACTACCCGCAGTCGACGGCGGTCTCAGGGACTACACCAAGTGGGTGCACTCAGTGTGCCCCCACTGGAGTAATCTCCACTCGGTATGACCTGACCGGTCCGAGTGACGAACAACAAACAGACAAGTTCTAAGACTCCCGTCAACTACAAAAATTTCTTTCCTATAAGGTGAGTTTTACGCTCCACCGTGGACCTGTTTTGAGCCTTCTTCTAGGACTCAAAGCGTGAAACTCATAAGTTTGGATCTAGAACCGACTCGTATTGACGTTCCTCCGGGATAAATATGGCATCTCTCCGAGAGAGCAGTCAAAGCGTCAATCTTGTTGCCCAGATTTAATGACACACCCATACTCCGATCACGAGTTAACCTCTTCCGAGAGATGAACGAATGTCACCAAGTTGCTCCTCGCGGGCACTTACCCTAGATCAGTCGGGAAGCGCAGTGCTAGAATCCATTGAAATTTTGTTCAAACCTTGGTTGTCTAAAACCATGATGATAGGTACCGAGTATTTCCATAATCACACGGGCCAAGTTGTGTCTTTCACAAACTCGTTTTGACAAATCTCAACTGATTTGGGGGATAATGTTGGGGATACACATAACAGGTAGGCCCACGAAGGGTCAACATATATTAAAGCATGGGGCCCACACATCAGGTGGGTCTAGATAATTTCATACAGACATATTATCCACTCGGACAAGCAACATACTATCCACTCGGACATTGCTACTTCTCAAGCTTGCGTTGTATTCGCTCGAAGAGGAAAGGGTGATGCAGCACAATAGCGTAAGTATTTCCCTCAGTTTTGAGAACCAAGGTATCAATCCAGTAGGAGACCACGCGCGAGTCCCTCGCACCTGCACAAACAAATAAGAACTTCACAGCCAACGCGATAAGGGGTTGTCAATCCCTTTACGGTCACTTACGAGAGTGAGATCTGATAGAGATGATAGTTTATATTTTTGGTATTTTTAGTTTAATAAAACAGCAAATAAAAGCGGTAAAAGTAAAGTAGATGTAGATTGATATGTTGAGAATAGACCCGGGGGCCATAGTTTTCTCTAGTGGCTTCTCTCATAATAGCGATATTCTACAGTGGGTAAACAAATTACTATCGAGCAATTGATAGAAAAGCGAATAATTATGAGACTATCCAGGCATGATCATTGTATATAGGCATCACTTCCGAGACAAGTAGACCAACTCATGCCTGCATCTACTACTATTACTCCACACATCGACGCTATCCAGCATGCATCTAGTGTATTGAGTGCATACGAACAGAGTAACGCCTTAAGCAAGATGACATGATGTAGAGGGATAAACTCAAGCAATATGACGTAAACCCCATCTTTTTATCCTCGATGGCAACAATAGAATATGTGCCTTGCTGCCCCTACTGTCAATGGGAAAGGACACCGCAAGATTGAACCCAAAGCCAAGCACTTCTCCCATTGCAAGAACTATAGATCTAGTAGGCCAAACCAAACCAATAATTTGAAGAGACTTGCAAGGATATTATAATCATACATAAATAGTTCAGAGAAGAAACAAATATTTCTCATAGAGAATCTTGATCATAAACCCACAATTCATCGAATCTCGACAAACACACCACAAAAAGAGATTACATCGAATAGATCTCCTCAAAGACCGAGGAGAACTTTGTATTGAGATCGAAAGAGAGAGAAGAAGCCATCTAGATACTAGCTATGGACCCAAATGTTTGTGGTAAACTACTCACAACTCATGGTGAGGCGATGATGATGATGTTGAAGCACTCCGTGGTAGATCCCCCCTCCGGCGGAGCTCCGGAACAGGCCCCAAGATGGGATCTCACGGGAACAGAAGGTTACGGTGGTGGAACTAGGGTTTTCTCTGTTGTTCTGAAGGTTTCGGGGTACGTAGGTATATATAGGAGGAAGGAGGGCACCGGGGGCCAAACATGGGGCCCACGAGGCAGGGGGCGCGCCCCCCACCCTCGTGGGCACCATGTAAGCCATACTCCATGGTTCTCAAGTCTCCCGTGTGTGATTTTCTCCAAAAATATCTCTCCCAAAGGTTTCATTCCGTTTGGACTCCGTTTGATATTCCTTTTCTGTAAAACCCTGAAAGAGGCAAAAAAAACAGCAATCTAGACTCGGCCTTTGGCTTAGTAGGTTAGTCCCAAAAATAATATAAAAGTGTATAAAAAAGCCCATTAAACATCCAAAACATCATAAATAATAGCATGGAACAATAAAAAATTATAGATACGTTGGAGACGTATCAAACATCCCCAAGCTTAATTACTCCTCGTCCTCAAGTAGGTAAATGATAAAAACAGAATTTTTGATGTGGGATGATAACCAACATAGTTTTTCAATGTAATTCTCTTAATTGTGGCATGAATGTTCAGATCTGAAAGATTCAAGACAAACGTCTATACTGACATAAGAAATAATAATACTTCAAGCATACTAGCAAAGCACTCCTGTCTTCTCAAAATACTATGGCTAAAGAAAGTTTTCCCTACAAAATCATATAGTCTGGCTATGCTCCCTCTTCATCACACAAAATATTCATATCATGCACAACCCCGATTTCATCCAAGCACTTATTTTCATACTCTATTATTTCAAACCTTTCAACTTTCACGCAATACATGAGCGTGAGCCATGGACATAGCACTATGGGTGGAATAGAGAGGTGGTTGTGGAGAAGACAAAAAGGAGGGAGATAGTCTACATCAACTAGGCGTATCAATGGGCTATGGAGATGCCCATCAATAAATATCAATGTGAGTGAGTAGGGATTGCCATGCAACGGATGCATTAGAGCTGAAAATGTATGAAAGCTCAACAAAAGAAACTAGTGGGTGTGCATCCAACTTGCTTACTCACGAAGACCTAGGGCATTTGAAGAAGCCCATTGTTGGATTATACAAGCCAAGTTCTATAATGAAAAATTCCCACTAGTATATGAAAGTTACTAAACATGAGACTCTCTATCATGAAGAACATGGTGCTACTTTGAAGCATAAGTGTGGAAAAAGATAGTAGCAATTGTCCCCTTTTCCTTTTCTTTCTTTTTTTCTTTTTTTCTTTTCTTTTTTTGGGCCTTTATTTTTTCTTTGGCCTTTCCTCTTTTTTCTTGGAGGGGCTTTATTGATTTAGCCTTTCCTCACATTGGACAATGCTCTAATAATGATGATCATCACACTTTCATTACAACTTGAAATTACAACTCGATACTAGAACAAAGTATGGCTCTATATGAATGCCTCTGGCGGTGTACCGAGATGTGCAATGAGTCAAGAGTGTCATGTATGAAAAATTATGCATGGTGGCTTTGCCACAAATATGATGTCAACTACATGATCATGCAAGGCAATATGACAATATGAAGCGTGTCATATGAACGGAACGGTGGAAAGTTGCATGGAAATATATCTCGGAATGGCTATGGAAATGCCATGATAGGTAGGTATGGTGGCTGTTATGAGGAATATATATGGTGCATGTTTTGAGGAAGGATATACAGTGGGTGTATGGTACCGGCGAAAGTTGCGCGATACAAGAGAGGCTAGTATTGGTGGAAGGGTGAGAGTGCGTATAATCCATGGACTCAACATTAGTCATAAGAACTCATATACTTATTGCAAAAATTTACGATTCATCAAAACAAAGCAATCAACGCATGCTCCTAGGGGCGAGGTTGGTAGGAGTTAACCATCACGCGCCCCCGACCTCCACACAAAGGTTGACACTTTACAAATACCTCATGCTCTAACTTCGTCACATAGCGGTTCACCATACGTGCATGCTACGGGAATCACTAACCTTAACACAAGTATTTCTCAATTTCATAATAACTCCACTAGCATGACTCTAATATCACTATCCTCATATCTCAAAACAATTATCAAGCATCCAACTTCTCATCATATTCAATGCACATAGTGTGAAAGTTTTTACTACATTGATATTGGATGTCTATCATATGAAGACTAATTTTATAGCCTAAGCACATTACCATGCTGTTTTAATAGACTCTCAAAAGGATATAAGTGAAGAATGAGAGTTCAACAATTTCTTCAAAATATTATCACCACCGTGCTCTAAAAGATATAAGTGAAGCACTAGAGAAAAAACTATTCAACTCAAAAGATATAAGTGAAGCACATAGAGTGTTCTATCAATTTCTAGGGCATATTTAAATCTCTCAAATAGGTGTGTCCAGCAAGGATAATTGTGGCAAACTAACAAGCAAAGACTCAAATTATACAAGACGCTCCAAGTAAAACACATATCATGTGGTGATTAAAAATATAGCTCTGAGTATAGTTACCGATGGATGAAGACGAAAGAGGGGATGCCTTTCCGGGGCATCCCCAAGCTTAGGCTTTGGGTTGTCCTTGAATTTTACTTGGGGTGCCTTGGGCATCCCCAAGCTTAGGCCCTTGCTACTCTTTGTTTCATAGTCCATCAAAGCAATACTCAAAACTTGAAAACTTCACAACACAAAACTTAGACAAAAATCTCGTGAGCTCCGTTAGTATAAGAAAGCAAACCACCACTCAAAGGTACTGCAATGAATTCATTCTTTGTTTATATTGGTGTTAAACCTACTGTATTCCAACTTCTCTATGGTTCATACTTTCCAATACTACTCATAGATGCATTGAAATAAGCAAACAACACACGAAAAACAGAATCTGTCAAAAAACAGAACAGTCTGTAGTAATCTGTTGGTTTCGCATACTTCTGTAACTCCAAAAAAATTCAAACTAAATTGGTAAACGTGAGGAATTTGTCTATTAATCATCTGCAAAAAGAATAAACTAAATAGCACGCTCCAGTAAAATCTTATGACCATTCTAGCAAGCGCTAACGATTCTGTTTTTCACAGCAAGATCACATAAACTTCACACAAGACTTCCCAAAGGTTCTACTTGGCACAAACACTAAACAAAACACAATACCACATCTAAACAGAAGCTAGATGAAATATTTATTCTTAAACAGAATCAAAAACAAACAAATAAAATAAAATTGGGTTGCCTCCCAACAAGCTCTTGCTTTATAGCCATTAAGATCGGCTTGATATTTCAATGATGCTCACATGAAAGATAAGAATTGAAGCACAAAGAGAGCATCATAAAACATGTGGCAAACACATCTAAGTCTACCATACTTCCTATTCATAGGCATTTTATAGGCGAACAAATTAGCAAGATAAACAAGATCTAGCATATGCAAGGAAGAAGAAAGAAACAATAGCAATCTCAACATAACGAGAGGTAATTTAGTAACATGAAAATTTCTACAACCATATTTTCCTCTCTCAAAATAATTGCATGTAGGATCATAAGCAAATTCAACAAAATAGCTATCACATAACATATTCTCAACACGATCCACATGCATACGAAGTTGACACTCTTCCAAAATAGTGGGATCAATATTAACTAAAGTCACGACCTCTACAAACCCACTTTCAATATTATTGAAAACATTATTATCAATCTCATATTCATCATGGGGTTCAAATAAATTTTCAAGATCATAATAAGAATCACCCCAATCATGATCATAGCAACAAGTAGTGGACATAGCAAAATAAGCATCCCCAAGCTTAGGGTTTTGCATATCATTAGCACAATTGACATCAATAGAATTTATCGTAACATCATTGCAATCAAGCTTTTTTACTCAAGGAGCTATCGTGAAGCACTTTATAATTTTCTTTCAATACTTCATCACAATTTTCAGACTCATAAATTTCAAGCAAAACCTCATAAAGATAATCTAGTGCACGCAGCTCACTAGCAATAGGTTCAACATAATTGGATCTCTTAAAGAGATTAGGAAGGGGATCAGGACTCATACTTTAGCAAGCGAAGAGGCAAACAAGAGGCACGTGAACAGTAAACACACGACAAAAGAAGGGCAAATAAAACGGCAAGGGTGAAGTGGGGGAGAGGAAAACGAGAGGCAAAAAATGTAATGCGAAGGATAAGGGTTTGTGATAGGTACTAGGTATATGACTTTTGCGTAAGCCTCCCCGGCAACGGCGCTAGAAATTCTTCTTGCTACTTCTCGAGCTTGCGTTGTATTCCCTCGAAGAGGACACGGTGATGCAACACAATAGTGTAAGTATTTACCTCAGTTTTTGAGAACCAAGGTATCAATCTAGTAGGAGACCACGCGCAAGTCCCTCGCACCTGCGCAGACAAATAAGAACTTCACAACCAACGCGATAAGGGGTTGTCAATCCCTTTACGGTCACTTACGAAAGTGAGATCTGATAGATATGATAGTATAATATTTTTGGTATTTTTGGTATAAGAACAAAAAGTAAATAAAACAAAGTAAAGTAGATGGAAGATTAATATGATGAGAATAGACCCAGGGGCCATAGGTTTCACTAGTGGCTTCTCTCATGATAGCAGAATTCTACGGTGGGTGAACAAATTACTATCGAGCAATTCACAGAAAAGCGCATAGTTATGAGAATATCTAGGCATGATCACTATATATAGGCATCACGTCCGTGACAAGTAGACCGAAATAATTCTGCATCTACTACTATTACTCCACACATCGACCACTATCCAGCATGCATCTAGAGTATTAAGTTCATAAGAACAGAGTAATGCTTTAAGCAAGATGACATGATGTAGAGGGATAAACTCAAGCAATATGATATAAACCCCATCTTTTTATCCTCGATGGCAACAATACAATACGTGCCTTGCTGCCCCTGCTGTCACTGGGAAAGGACACCGCAAGATTGAACCCAAAGCCAATCACTTCTCTCATTGCAAGAACTATAGATCCAGTAGGCCAAACCAAACCAATAATTCGAAGAGACTTGCAAGGATATTATAATCATACATAAAATATTTTAGAAAAGAATCAAATATTGTTCATAGATAATCTCGATCATAAACCCACAATTCATCGGATCTCGACAAACACACCGCAAAAAGATTACATCGAATAGATCTCCTCGAAGATCGAGGAGAACTTTGTATTGAGATCCAAAAAGAGCAAAGAAGCCATCTAGCTAATAACTATGGACCCGAAGGTCTGTGGTAAACTACTCACAACTCATTGGTGAGGACATGGTGTTGATGTAGAAGCACTTAGTGGTAGATCCCCCTCCAACGGAGCTCCGGAACAGGTCCCAAGATGGGAGCTCACGGGAACAGAAGGTTGCGGCGGTGGAATTAGGGTTTTCTCTGTTGCCTCGATGTTTTTGGGGTACATGGATATATATAGGAGGAAGGAGGGCATCGGGGGAGCCAGTGGGGGCCCACGAGGGTGGGGGGCGCGCCCAGGGGGAGGAGGCATGCCCTGGACCCTCGTGGCCACCTCCTTCGTTCCCTCGCGTGTACTCCATGTCTTCTGGGTAGATACGGTTCCAAAAATAACTCTCCTGAAGGTTTCATTCCGTTTGGACTCCGTTTGATATCCCTTTTCTGCGAAACTCTGAAATAGGCAAAAAATTAGCAATTTGCACTGGGCCTTGGGTTAGTAGGTTAGTCCCAAAAATAATATAAAAGTGTATAATAAATCCCATTAAACATCCAGAACAGAATATATAATAGCATGGAACAATAAAAAATTATAGATACATTGGAGAAGTATCACCTACGGAACCGTAGGTCTAAGGTGAACTACTCATGCATCATCGGAGAGGCACCAATGAGGATGATGAACCCCTCCATGATCGTGTTCCCCTTCGGCGGAGTCCCAAAAAGGGCTCTATATTGGATCTCATGGTTATGGAACTTGCGGTGGCTAGAACAAAATTTCGTCGACTCCCATAGGGTTTCTGGAATATTGGGGTATTTATAGGGCGAAGAGGCGGTGCGGGAGGCCACCGTGGTGGGCACAACCCACCAGGGCATGCCTAGGGGCCTGGGCGCACCCTGGTGGGCTGTTTTCTTCTAGGAGCACCCGCAGGTGCTTCTTTGGCCCATTGGGTGTCTTCTGATACGTCTCCAACGTATCTATAATTTTTTATTGTTCCATGCTATTATATTATGTGATTTGGATGTTTTATATGCATTTATATGCTATTTTATATTATTTTTGGGACTAACTTATTAACCTAGAGCCTAGTGCCAGTTTAATTTTTTCCTTGTTTTTGAGTTTCATAGAAAAGGAATATCAAACGAAGTCCAAACGGAACGAAACTTTACTAGGATTTTTCTTGGACCAAAAGAAATCTAGAGGACTTGGAGTACACACCAGGGGAGCTACGAGGCGGCCACAAGGGTGGAGGGCATGCCCTGGGGGTAGGGCGCGCCCCTACCTTGTGGGCCCCTCGTGACCCCCCTGACCTACTTCTTCCGTCTATAAATTCACATATATTCCAGAAACATCAGAACATCCATCGAAACCACTTTTTCGCTGTCGTAACCTTCTGTTTCCGTGAGATCCCATCTGGAGGCCTTTTCCGGTACTCTGCCGGAGGGGGATTCGACCATGGAGGGCATTTACATCAACCCTATTGCCCTTCCGATGAAGTGTGAGTAGTTTGCCACAGACCTACGAGTCCATAGCTTGTAGCTAGATGGCTTCTTCTCTCTCTTTGATTCTCAATACCATGTTCTCCTTGATGTTCTTGGATATCTATCCGAAGTAATATTCTATTGCGGTGTGTTTGCCAACATCCGATGAATTGGGGATTTATGATCAGATTATCTATGCATATTATTTGAGTCTCTTCTAAATTCTTATATGCATGATTTTTTATCTTAGTAATTCTCTTTGAATTATCGGGTTGGTTTGGCCAACTAGATTGGTATTTCTTGCAATGGGAGAAGTGCTTTGCTTTGGGTTCAATCTTGCGGTGCTCAATCCCAGTGACAGTAGGGGACATGACATGTATTGTATTGGTGCCATCGAGGATAACAATATGGGGTTTTCATCATACTTCCTGAGTTAATTCTGCTGCATCATGTCATCTTACTTAATGCATTACTCTGTTCTTATGAACTTAATACTCTAGATGCAGAATCGTTTTGGTCGATGTGTGGAGTAATAATAGTAGACGCAGGCAGGAGTCGGTCTACTTGACACGGACGTGATGCCTATATTCATGATCATTACCTTAGATATCGTCATAATTATGCGCTCTTCTATCAATTGCATGGCAATAATTTATTCACCCATTGTAATGTTTTCTATCATGAGAGAAGCCTCTAGTGAAACCTATGGTCCCCGGGTCTATTTTCCATCTTATAAGTTTCAGATCTACTATTTTGCAATCTTTTACTTTCCAATCTATAAACCAAAAATACCAAAAATATTTACTTTACAAGTTATCTATCTCTATCGGATCTCACTTTTGCAAATAACCGTGAAGGGATTGACAACCCCTTTTTGCATTGGGTGCAAGTTGTTTGATTGTTTGTGCATGTATTTGGCGATTGGTGCGTAGTCTCCTACTAGATCGATACCTTGGTTCTCAAACTCAGGGAAATACTTATTCTACTTTGATGTATCACCCTTTCCTCTTCAAGGGAAAAACCAACGCAAGCTCAAGAGGTAGCATCATCTGGCCCAGAAAAATTCTCCAAAATGTTTCGCTGCGTTTGGACTCCGTTTGGTATTGATTTTCTGCGATGTAAAAAACAAGCAAAACAACAACTAGCACTGGGAACTATGTCAATATGTTAGTCAGGAAAAATGATATAAAATTGCTATAAAATGATTATAAAACATCCAAGAATGATATATACCAGCATGGAACAATCAAAAATTATAGATACGTTGGAGACGTATCAGCGTCACCAGGCTTAATTCCTGCTCGTCCTCAAGTAGGTAAATGATAAAAACAGAATTTTTGATGTGGAATGCTGCCTAACATGTTCATCACATATTCTTTTCTTTATAGCAAGGACATTTGGACTTTCATATGGTTCAAAGCAATAGTCTAGTTTTGACATGAAGACTTTAATACTCAAGCATACCAACAAGCAACCATGTCTTTCAAAATATCAATACTAAAGCAAGTTATCCCTAGCCCATCATGTTCAATCATTGATCCATTCATGAAACACACTCGTGTATTAGCTACATCCAATGCTCAAGTGCGATCATAGTGCCCCTTAGTTTGGTGCTTTATAGGAGAAGATGGAGACTCAAAAAATAAATTTAAATTACATAAAGTAAATAGAAAGGCCCTTCGCAGAGGGAAGTAGGGATTTGTGGAGGTGCCAGAGCTCAAAGCTTAAGTTGAGAGGCATACTTTTCACGTCAACGAAAACGACTAAGAGTTTCCAATACTTTCCAAGCTAGATACATCATAGGCGGTTCCCGAGTAGAAAATAAAGTTTATTGCTTTTCCCACCATTCTTTCACAATCCCTTGGTAACCGTATCCACGGGTGCCCTCCATACCAATACTTTCCAAGGAATTTATTTTGACAAGATAAAGTAAATTTATTTTTTCATTTCAGAACTAGGCATCCCTATTACCGCCGCACTCTCATGCAATGACAAGTGAATAAACACTCATCTTGAGAATAACACATTTAGCATGGAAAAATATCGGCCACCCCTCACCAGCTCATGAGCGGTACGGTGATGAGCCACAAGTATATGGGATCTATCATAGTCCTTTTAATAAGAAAGAGTGTCGAACCCAACCAGGAGCAGAAGGAAATGACAAGCGGTTTTCAGCAAGGTAATCTCTGCAAGCACTAAAATTATCGGTAACAGATAGTTGTGTGATAAGATAATTCATAATGGGTAACAAGTAACAAAAGTAACTAAGGTACAACAAGGTGGCCCAATCCTTTTGTAGCAAAGGACAAGCCTGAACGAACTCTTATATAAAGCAAAGTGCTCCCGAGGACACATGGGAACTATTGTCAACTTAGTTTCATCATGCTCATATGATTCACGTTCATTACTTTGCTAATTTGATATGTGGGTCGACCGATGCTTGGGTGCCGCCCTTCCTTGGGCAAGCCTCCCACTTATGATTAACCTCTCTCGCAAGCATCCGCAACTACGAAAGAAGAATTAAGATAAATCTAACTGCATCATGAAACATATGGATCCAAATCAGCCCCTTATGTAGCAACACATAAACTAGGGTTTAAGCTTCTGTCACTCTAGCAACCCATCATCTACTTATTACTTCCCAATGCCTCCCCCTAGGCCCAAATAATGGTGAAGTGTCATGTAGTCGATGTTCACATAACACCACTACAGGAAAGACAACATACATCTCATCAGAATTTCGAACGAATACCAAATTCAAAGGATTACTTATAACAAGACTTCTCCCATGTCCTCAAGACCAAATGTAACTACTCAAAAAGCATATTCATGTTCATGATCATAGGGGTATTGAATAGCATTAAGGATCTGAACATACGATCTTCCTCTATATAAACCAACTAGCATCAACTACAAGGAGTAATCAACACTACTAGCAACCCACAGGTACCAATTTGAGATTTTGAGACACATATCGAATACAAGAGATGAACTAGGGTTTGAGATGAGATTGTGCTAGTGAAGATGTTGATGGAGATTGACCCCCTCTCGATGAGAGGATCATTGGTGATGACAATGGCTCCGATTTCCCCCTCTTGGAGGGAAGTGTCCCCGGCAGAACAGCCCTGCCGGAGCCCTAGATTGGTTTCGCCCAGGTTTCGCCTCGAGACGGCGGAGCTTCATCCTGAAAGCTTCCTTCTGATTTTTTCTAGGTCAAAACACACCATATAGCAAAAGATGGGAGCCAGAGACCTGCCAGGGGGCCCACAAGGACGAAGTTCACGCCTAGGGGGGTAGGGCGCGCCCTCCACCCTGGTCGCTGGCTGGTGGCCCCGCTCGTGTGTTTTCTTCGCCCAATATTTTTTTATATTCCAAAAATATTCTCCGTGAAGTTTCATGACTTTTGGAGTTATAAAGAATACATCTCTAGTATTTGCTCCTTTTCTAGTCCAGAATTCCAGTTGCCGGCATTCTCCCTCTTCATGTAAACCTTGTAAAATAAGAGAGAAAAGGAATAAGTATTGTTATATAATGTGTAATAAGATCCCATAATGCAATAAATATCAATATAAAAGCATGATGCAAAATGGACGTATCAACTCCCCCAAGCTTAGACCTCGCTTGTCCTCAAGCGAAAAGCCGATATCGAAAAATATGTCCACATGTTTAGATATAGATGTGTCGATAAAATAAAATACGGACATGAGGGCATCATGGTCATCTTTAGGGCATCAACATAACTTGTCATATAGGTTCTTATGTTAAAGTAACAATTCATTCACAAGGTAATATGAATCAGAAACTTCATTGATAGCTAACAAACTATGATCTCAATCATTGAAGCAATTGCAATTTATCATAACATCAGAAAGAGTCAAATATAAGAGCTTTTCATCAAGTGCACATACTCAACTATCATTTAGTCTTTCACAATTTCTAACACTCACGCGATACTAATGAATTCAAAGTTTCAGTCGGACACATCGAAAGATAGGGGCCTATAGTTTCACCTCCCAGCGATTTACCTCAATGGTAATGTCAACAGTAATGGTTCATGGCTTAAAGGTTAAAGATAGGCCCCTCACAAAGGGAAGCACAGGTTGTCATGCGCTTTTATGGTTGGATGCACAAAATCTTAATGCAAAAGAACGCCACTTTATATTGACACTTGTGATAAGGACCGTTATTATGCAATCCATCGCTTTTATTTCTTCCATATCACAAGTTCCTATAAAGCTTATTTTCTTTAGACTAATAGATCATAGATATTTAGAGAGCAATTTTTATTGCTTGCACCAATGACAACTTACTTGAAGGATCTTACTTAATTCATAGGTAGGTATGGTGGACTCTCATGGCAAATCTGGGCTTAGGGGTATTTGGATGCACAAGTAGTATCTCTACTTGGTGCAAATAATTTGGCTAGCATGAGAGGGAAAGGCAAGCTCAACATGTTGGAGGATCTATGACAATATAACTTCTGTTAGGATGTAAGAAGACATAACTCATTATGTTGTCTTCCTTGTATAACTTCAATTTTATAGCATGTCATATTTTAATGAGTGCTCACAATCATAAAAGATGTCCAAGATAGTATATTTATATGTGAAACCTCTCTTTCTTTATTACTTCCTATTAATTGCAACAATGACCAAAAGTATGTTTGTCAACTCTCAACAACTTTTATTCTCCATACACTTTATATGTGAAGACATTACTCTCCATAAGATCAACATATGATCTTTTTATTTCTTTTTATTCTTTTTTTCTATATTTTCTTATTCCCTCAACATCATAGCAACATATCAAAGCCCTCAACTCAAAACTACTCTTTACTATATATAACTCAAAGACTTGATTACATAGATAGAGATCAAAACAAAACTCAAAGCTAAATCATACTAGAAACTTTATTCTACTAGCTCAAGATATAATCAAAAGGATCGAACTAAGAAAAACAATAAAGATAAAAGTTGTGATGGTGATACGATACCGGGGAACCTCCCCCAAGCTTGGTAGTTGCCAAGGGGAGTGCCCATACCCATGTAATTATGATTCCTTCTTTGGAGGTAGTGTCATGATATTCTTGGTGATGATGCCCCTTAGGATATGATTCTCTTCCTCGAGCTTATTAATTTGTTGTTTAAGATCCATTTTTTACTTGCAAATCTTGCTCGTAACGGCTAGAGCTCCATCGACCCATGGATGTTTTCTAGCTGCGGGGGAAAAAGCAACACTCTTTTTCATATTTTCATAAGAGAGAAATCTAGCATTGGGAGGGATGAACGAGTTTGGAATCACTAAGCTCTGAAGCTCCTCCATCATGAATTTAGTTTGGAGACAAGAGCTAACTTCTTTATCCTCCTCCATGGCATCTACCCGCTTCAGGTCAGCCTCCATCTCCTCTTCCATTGATGGCCCAAAGTGCTTAGGTGTTGGATGAGAGACACGACTCTCCCCGACTGACTCTTCACACGACATCTTGATCTAAATCTGCTACAGAAATAACTCAAAATGAAAACAGGGGATTTTGTCGTGGTACGGTGGTCAAAACCTTCGGGAGATTATATTATGAATTTTTACCGACCAAAAGGAGTATTGTGCAAGAAAACAGAGTCCGGGAGGCACACGAGGTGACCAAAAGGACGAGGGGCGCGCCCTCCACCCTTGTGGTGGCCTCGTGTCTCTTTCGAACTACTTTAAATTTTCCTAAAATCCAAAACGGAGAAAAATTATCATTGGAAACATTTTGGAGTCGGTTTACTTACCGTACCACATACCTATTCCTTTCGGAGTCTGAAACGTTCTGAAAAGTGTCCCTTATGTATTCCTCCGGCATCACAGTGTCAATTATATTGGTCTCAACATTTAAGGGAGTACCTGAGATATAGTGTTTGATTCTTTTACCGTTTACCACCTTCGGATTTGTTCCTTCGGCGATGTTGATTTTGATGGCACCGGAGCGATAGACCTCCTCGATAATGTAAGGGCCTTCTCATTTAGAGAGAAGATTTCCTGCAAAAAATCTTAAATGAGAGTTGTATAGCAAAACATGATTGCCTACGTTAAACTCACGCTTTTTGTATTCTCTTGTCATGCCATCTTTTGACTTTTTCTTTAAACAACTTGGCATTCTCATAGGCTTGGGTTCTCCATTCATCAAGCGAGCTAATTTCAAATAACATCTTCTCTCCGGCAAGTTTGAAATCATAATTGAGCTCTTTAATAGCCCAATATGCCTCATGTTCTAATTCAAGAGGTAAGTGACAAGCTTTTCCACAAACCATTTTATACGGAGACATACCCATAGGGTTTTTATAAGCAGTTCTATAAGCCCACAATGCATCATCAAGTTTCTTAGACTAATTCTTTCTAGATCTATTAACAGTCTTTTCCAAAATCAATTTAATCTCGCTATTACTCAATTCTATTTGACCACTAGATTGACGGTGATATGGAGATGCCATTCCATGGTTAACATCATATTTAGCAAGCATCTTACGAAAAGCACCATGAGTAAAATGTAAACCACAATTAGTTATTAAATATTAAGGGACTCCAAACCTCAGAAAAATAACTTCTTTAAGCATCTTAATAGAAGTGTTATGATCAGCACTACTAGTTGGGATAGCTTCTACCCACTTAGTAACGTAATCAACATCAACTAAAATATTGTATACCCGTTAGAGGAAGGAAAATGCCCCATATAATGAAAACCCCAAACATCAAATGGTTCAATAACAAGTGAATAGTTCATAGGCATTTCCTGACGTCTACTAATGTTACCTATTCTCTGGCATTCATCACAATACAAGACAAATTTACAAGCATCTTTTAAGAGAGTAGGCCAATAAAAACTGGATTGCAATACCTTGTGTGCAGTTCTATCTCCAGCATGGTGTCCTCCATAGGCCTCGGAGTAACACTTGCATAGGATCTGTTCCCGTTCATGCTCAGGTACACGACGTCTAATAACACCATCTACTCCTTCTTTATAAAGGTGTGGGTCACCCCAAAAGTAATGTCTTAAGTCATAGAAAAACTTTTTCTTTTGTTGGTATGTGAAGCTAGGTGGCATAAATTTAGCAACAATGTAATTAGCATAATCAACATACAATGGAGCATTACGAGAAGCATTTATGACATCTAGTTGTTCATCAAGAAAGCTATCATCAATAGGTTGTGGGTCATCAAGAACATTCTCTAACCTAAACAAGTTATCTGCGACGGGATTCTCAGCTCCCTTTCTATCTATAATATGCAAATCAAATTCTTGTAGAAAGAGAAACCATCTAATAAGCCTAGGTTTAGCATATTTCTTTTCCATAGGATATTTAATAGCAGCATGATCAGTGTGGACAGTCACATTGGAATCAACAATATAAGTTCTAAACTTATCACATGCAAAAATAACTGCTAAGAATTCTTTTTCAGTAGTAGCATAATTTCTCTGGGCACTATCTAGAGTTTTACTAGCATAATGAATAACATTCAGTTTCTTATCAACTATTTGTCCTAGAACAACACCAACAACATAATCACTCGCATCACACATAATTTCAAAGGGTAAATTCCAATCAGGTGGTTAAACAATAGGTGCAGAAATCAAGGTTTTCTTAAGTATTTCAAATGCTTCTACACAATCATCATCAAAAACAAAAGGAACATCTTTTTGCAAGAGATTAGTGAGAGGCCTAGAAATTTTAGAGAAGTCTTTAATAGACCTCATATAGAAACCAACATGACCAATAAAACTTCTAATACCTTTGATATATTTAGGACACATCATCTTTTCAATAGCATCTACTTTAGCTTTATCAACTTCAATACTTCTTTGAGAAATCTTATGCCCCAAGAAAATACCCTCATTAACCATAAAGTGGCACTTCTCCCAATTCAAGACAAGATTAGTTGCTTCGCATCTCTACAAAACTTGATCAAGGTTGCTTAAGCAATCGTCAAAAGAAGTTCTGTAAACAGAGAAATCATCCATGAAAACCTCAACAATATTTTCACAGATATCAGAGAATATAGCAGTCATACATCTTTGAAAGGTAGCAGGTGCATTGCATAAACCAAAAGGCATACGTCTATAATCAAAAGTACCAAAAGGGCAAGTAAAAGTGGTCTTTTCTTGGTCCTCTTTAGACACAGGTATTTAAGAGAAAGCAGAATAATCATCTAGAAAGCAAAAGTGTGTATGTTTGGATAGTCTTTCTAGCATTCGATCAATAAAAGGTAGAGGGTGATGATCTTTCTTAGTAGCTTTATTTAGTTTGCAAAACTAAATTACCATTCTATAACCTATAACAATTCTTTGTGGGATCAATTCATTCTTATCATTAGGAACAACAGTAATGCTTCCCTTCTTAGGGACACAATGAACATGACTTACCCATTGACTATCAGCAATAGGATAAATTATACCTACCTCCAAAAGCATAAGTATTTCATTTCTTACCACTTCCTTCATCCTAGGATTTAATCGGCGCTACTGGTCAACAACTGGTTTTGTATCACGCTCCAACTTAATTTTATGCTGGCATAAAGTGGGACTAATGCCCTTAAGATCATCAAGAGTATATCCAATAGCAGCACGGTGCTTCTTCAGAGTTTTCAATAATTTCTTTTTCTTCATGCTCTGAAAGGTTAGCACTAATAATAACATGATATATATTCTTTTCATCAAGATAAGCATATTTCAAAGTATCAGGTAATTTTTTAAGCTCAAACACGGGATCACCCTTGGGTGGAGGAGGATCCCCAATGATTTCAACAGGCAAATTATGTTTCAGAATAGGCCCATGTTTAAAGAATATTTCATCTATTTCCATAGTTTCATTCATAAACATATCATTCTCATGGTGTAGCAAATATTGTTCTAAGGGATCAATAGGAGGCACAACAATAGAAGCGAGACCAATTGTAGCGACCAGACCTCAAACAGTCTGATCTCTGTGCATCAGTGTCATCCCTGGATCAGTAATGCTGACACACACAGTACTTGAAGGATTTATAACAGAGTAGCAATCACACAATTATTACATCGATAGTCCAACGATGAATTTATTACAAATAATATGGCTGAAGGCCATCTAACACGATAACAGTGGAAGGCTTGGAAGATAAGTGAGTCCATCAACTCCAGCGGCATCACTGAGTATAGAACCACGACCTAAAAGGGCATCTTACTCGTCGTCTGAAAAGTCTGCAACATGAAATGTCGCAGCCCGAAAACGGGTCAGCACATGGAATATGCTGGCAAGGTCACACAAGAGAATGCAATGAAAATAAGGCTATACTATATGCATATTTGGCTGGTGGAAAGCTCGATGGTTAAGGTTTTGCGTAACGCCAATTTTTCCCTACTTCATAGGAATAGATTTTAATTAACTATCATGGTAGTTGAAACATCGTTGAGAAGATAGACATCCTCTCAACCCCAATTAAAAATAATCATTAAACCCAACAATATTAAATTAGAGTAACATGATGAGATTCACATGATAATTCAAGTACTAGATACTCAAGACGTCCATAATCGGGGACACGGCTAATCATGATCAGTTTGTACACTCTGCAGAGGTTTGTGCACTTTTCCCCACAAGACTCGATCGCCTCCGTTTGGTTTCTCGCACTGCATGGTGTTTGAGAAACGGATGACCGAGACACAGTCTTTCCGAAGAGGTCCCCTTAACCAGATAGATAGGCCGGTACACCTACAAAACCCACTACATCTGCTATCCCATCATGGAAAGGTTTCCCACAACTTACTCAACTATGCCAGAGCCCATATTGGCATGTGGCTGCACACGGAAGTTTCTAGTATGAAAAATCTCATGATCCCTTTGAGCCTGGGTGGCGGTCCAAAAGAAAAACAGGCAATCACTGGAATACCTAGATGCCTCAATCCACCCAGATGTGTATTAATGTTGCCACCTTAAGTTGAACCATTAATTAACAAACTCACATCTGTCATGGATTTCACTCACCCAATCCACGTCTACGAGCATAGCATGTCCTAACAGCAAACGTAGAAGTAACTCCCAAAGGTTTGAATGTAATGCAGGTAATAGGTACTACCTCAATCTACTTCCCAGTCCCACAAGTTAATTAATCATACTCATGCAATGTGTCAGGGTTTGGACTAATGCAATGAAAACTGGGTAATTGGAAAGTATGAGCAAAATGTTACTTGCCTTGCTGATGATCCGCAAAACCTAGAGACTCAAAGTAGCAAGCGGCGCACTCCGGGTACTCTATCGGAATCAAACAAGCACACAATAAGTACTTAACTAATGCACGGGTAAAACTCAAATAAGAGATCTAACCAGAAAGTTCAACTTAAGAACTCCGGTTTGCAAAAAGAATCAACTCGAAAGAAGCAACGAAACTCAAACTGCAAAAGAAACGCGCTCCGGTTTGCTAGTTTGCCTAAATTCAAATTTTACAGTAGCCAAACTTTGTTCAAGTTGATTAAACGTAAAGAGGGCATCGAGACGAAGATCTGGGATTTTGAATCACCTGATTCCGACTCTCGAGCGAGAAGAAAAACGCGAAACAATATCAGGGCAGAAATTGCGATCGGAATAACCACGGATAAATACCCCGAAAAAGAAAAATGGACGAACTGGCTAACGAACGAACGTTCGCTGTCTGCGGTTAACTAACGAAAACCGTTCGTTAAAACGAACGTACGGACGAACGTCCGCTAAATAACTAAACTGACGGAAAAACCGAACCGATCTAATCTAATAAAACAGATCTACAGTTTAAAAAAAACCGAGCGGTTCAAAAAAAATGGCATCTACCTCGCGAACTCTGGCGAGACGGCAGCGGCGGGGCGGCGGGTGGTGCGGCAGCGGCGGCGGCAGCACGCGGCGGCGGGTGGTGCGGCAGCGGCGGTCGCGGCGGCGGGGTAGCAGCAGCGGCGGCGGCAGCAGCGACGGCGGCGGCGGCAGCCGCGGGCGGCAGCGGCTAGGGATTGGGGCGGGGCTGGCGGCGGTTTGGGCCGGCTCGGGCGAGTTATAAAGCCCAGAGTCGTGGGCTAGTAAGACTCCTAGTCGGTTTCCCTTTTTTTTTCTAAAAAGAGTCCCGGCGCAGAAAAACTAACGAAAGAAATATCAAACGGACTCCAAAATTCCCGAAATAAATTTTCACCATCCTCTAATAATATTTAGGACAAAGTGAACATTTTTCCCGGACCTAAATGCAATTTTGAAAAACGCGTATTTTTCCTATGCAAATAAATCCGCAAATAAATCCAGAAAAATACCAAAAGTGATTTTAACATTTTTCCTCCAATATTTCTGTTATTTTGGAGAAGTCATATTATCTCCGCTCATTTTTGTTTTCAGAAATATTTTTAGGAGAGAAAAATAATTAGAATCACACTGTCCTCGTACCGGTATTCGAGCGAACTCAAATACGAAAACAGTAAAACCCCAACTCTCTCCGTAGGTCCTTGAGTTGCTTAGAATTTCGAGGAACTACACGAACAAAATGCAAAAATATGCAAATGCAAATATGATCTATGTATAGCATTCCAAATTGAAAATTTGGGAGGTTACACCAATAATTTCATCCTACTAGGAAATTCTTTATCACAGGTTTGTCTACGAAATTTGGGGAAATTAAAATCATGAGACATATCCCCTAGACTGACAGTAATAATATCTTTCTCGCAGTCTATCATAGCATTAGCAGTGCTCAAGAAAGGTCTACCAAATATATTGGGACAAAAATCATCTTGTGGAAAAGCAAGAACAAGAAAATTAGTAGGATATTTTATTTCCCCACACAAGACTTCAACATCTCTAACAATCCCAATTGGTGATATAGTATCTCTATTAGCAAGCTTGATAGTAACACCAATTTCTTCTAACTCAGCAGGTGCAATTTCATTCATAATTTCTTCATATAAAGTAAAAGGAATTGGACTCACACTAGCACCCACATCACATAAGCATGATAACAATGATCTCCTATTTTAACAGGAACAACAGGCATGCCAACAACTAGTCTATGTTTGTCTTTAATATTGGGTTTGGCAATTCTAGCAGCTTCATCACAGAAATAAATAACATGCCCATCCATATTATCAGCCAAGAGATCTTTAACCATAGCAATACTAGGTTCCACTTTAATTTGTTCAGGTGGTCTAGGTGCTCTATTATTACTTTTGTTAACCACAGTTGAAGCTTGAGCATGATCCTTTATTCTAACAAGAAAAGGTGGTTTCTCAATTTAAGCAACATGAATAATAGGATCAACATTATAAGTAATAGTTTCTTCTTCAACTTTAATTGGTTCAACTACTTTAAATTCAATGGGAGGATGATATTTAACCACTTCTCCTTAGGGAGATCAACATGAGTAGCAAATGATTCACAGAAAGAAGCTACTATCTCATAGTCAAGTCCATATTTAGTGCTAAATTCATGAAAAGCATCGATATCCATAAAAGATTTAACACAATCAAACTTAAGGTTTATACCTGACTCATTAACTTCGTCGAGATCTCGGTCTTCAGAGTTGCGTTTAATTCTTTCCAATAAATCCCATTTGAATTCAGTAGTCTTATTCATATAAGAAGCAGCACAAGAAGTATTGAGCATGGATCGATCATTATGAGAAAGCCGAGCATAATTTTTTAAATAATAATTTATCTTGAGAGATCATGATTGGGGCATGAATATATAATATTGACTTAAGCCTCCCCCAAGCTTGATCGATACTTTCTCCTTCGCCAAAAATTATATATACAATTCCTATCACGGTGAACTAGATGAATAGGATAGAACTTCTGATGAAATTCCAATTTCAATCTGTTGTAGTTCCATGATCCAATATCATCACATAGCCTATACCATGTCAATGCCTTTCCCTTCAAATATAAAGGGAAGACCTTCTTCTTGACAACATCCTCGGGCACACCTGCAAGCTTAAATAATCCACAAACTTCATCCACATAGATTAGGTGTAAATCGGGATGCAATGTTCCATCTCCTGCATAAGGATTAGCTAGCAGTTTGTCTATCATACCCAAAGGAATTTCAAAGTAAATATTTTCAGTAGGTGAAGTAGGTTGAGGGGCAACTCTTTGCTCTTCCGTTCGGGGTGAAGATACCCCAAACAAACACCACAAAGGATTATTTTCCATAGTAACAAGTGACAGTAAATTTCAGCACACTATATAAAGGGTCCCCTATATAAATGTTTCCTTACCAAAGGCGCTTCACTCCTCGACAACGGCGCCAAAAAAGAGTCTTGATGACCCACAAGTATAGGGGATCTATCGTAGTCCTTTCAATAAGTAAGAGTGTCGAACCCAATGAGGATCAGAAGAAAATGACAAGCGGTTTTCAGTAAGGTAATCTCTGCAAGCACTGAAATTATCGGTAATAGATAGTTGTGTGATAAGATAATTCGTAACGGGTAACAAGTAACAAAAGTAACTAAGGTGTAGCAAGGTGGGCCAATCCTTTTTGTAGCAAAGTACAAGCCTAAACAAACTCTTATATAAAGCAAAGTGCTCCCGAGGACACATGGGAATTGTTGTCAAGTTAGTTTTCATCAGGCTCATATGATTCACGTTCGTTACTTTGATAATTTGATATGTGGGTGGACCGGTGCTTGGGTTCTGACCTTCCTTGGACAAGCCTCCCACTTATGACTAACCTCTCTCGCAAGCATCGGCAACTACTAAAGAAGAATTAAGATAAACCTAACCATATAATGAAACATATGGATCCAAATCAGCCCCTTACGAAGCAACACATAAACTAGGGTTTAAGCTTCTGTCACTCTAGCAACCTATCATCTACTTATTACTTCCCAATGCCTTCCCCTAGGCCCAAATAATGATGAAGTGTCATGTAGTCGATGTTCACATAACACCACTAGAGGAAAGACAACATACATCTCATCAAAATATCAAACGAATACCAAATTCACATGATTACTTATAACAAGACTTCTCCCATGTCCTCATGAACAAACATAACTACTCACAAAGCATATTCATGTTCATGATGAGAGGGGTATTGAATAGCATTAAGGATCTTAACATATGATCTTCCATCGAATAAACCAACTAGCATCAACTACAAGGAGTAATCAACACTACTATGTAGCAACCTCGATCCCAATGGACCAGAGTCTTTGTGCCTAGTGTCATCCCTGGATCGGTATCCTGACACATATCGTACTTCGAGGGTTTATAACAGAGTTTCAATCACACTTTATTACATCGAAGAATCCTCATAGAGAGTCTTATTACAAAAATATGGCTGAAGGCCATCTAACAATAATAAACTAATACGAACCGCGGAAGCATCGAAGATAAGTTGAGTCCATCCAACTCCACGACAAACATTGAGTGCATGACAACGACCTAATCGCACCTTATTCTTCGTCACAAAACTCTACAACATGAGATGTTGCAGCCGTGTAGGTCAGCACATTGAATATGCTGGCAAGAACACATTGTAGCAAGTAATGAACAAGTATCTACAACTATATGCATATTTGGCTGGTGGAGGTTGTAAGGTTATTTTTGCATAAAGCTAATTTTCCCCTACAACAAAGGAATACATTTTATTTACTACTCATTTGAGTTAATCAATATTGAGAGTGGTTCCTCCATCTCAATCCCAAAATAACCAATGTCATTAATAACACAACAAGTTAATTAAATAGAGTGTTGAGATCAGTCCATAATTCAAATACCAGGATACTCAAGATGTCCATAACCGGGGACACGGCTACTCATGAATAGATTGTACACTCTGCAGAGGTTTGTGCACTTTTCCCGACAAGACTCGACCACATGCATGATCGGAAGATCGAGACATAGTCTTTCAGAAGCATTCACTCTTTACCCTAGATAGACCAGTACACCTACTTTCCCCTACATCTGCTAGTCCACCACTGAAAGAGCTCACACACCATACTCAACTATGCCAGAGCCCATAATGGCTTGTGGCTGCACACGGAAGTTTCTAGGCATTAATGATATATGACCCCTTTGAGCCTGGGTGGCATTCCATAGGATGATCACACGGTTCCTCTGGGATATCCTAGGATAACACCGGATTCTCTAGGTGCCCTGCAACCAATCCACCCAGTTGTGTATTAAAGTTGCCACCTTAAACATTCCTTAGTTGTTATTACACTGACAACTTTGATGAAATCTCACATACCAATCCATGTCTACGAGCATGGCCAAGCAATAAGTAACAAAGCATATATTCCCAGGGTTGATCTCAAGTCATTGGGTTCCTACCTCATGAACTACTCAGCAATACCACATGTAACCACGTCCTACTCATGCAATCTTTGAGGATAGAATTGATGCAATAAAAACTAGGTATTGAAAAGTATGATCAAAGTATGAACTTGCCTTGCTGATGATCGATGAAACCTAACGACTCATAGTAGCATGCTTCACCCTCCGAAAATTCTATCGCAATCAAACAATAGCTTACATAAGCAATCATGCAACAGAACCGAAGAACATATCTTGAAAAACTTTGAAAACAAACGAATAACTCTTGCAACAGGAAAAAAATTCTAATAGTACCAAATTAAGAGGATGTGGCCTTATCAGAAATTTTAGGTCAAGAGCCTCGATTTGCAATAAGAATCAACTCAAATGGAGTTACGAAACACAAGTTACAATCAAAAGAAGTTCAAATACAAATCTGTTTGAAGTCAAATTTTAAAACTTTCAAAAACATATTTGAGTTGGATTAATGGAAACATGAGATCAGAATGAAGATTTTGGCATTGGTTTCATCTAATTCCAACTAACAAGTAAAAAGTAGTGATTGTTTGAAGATTAGGGACTGATATGTAAAAACTGTAACTACCGATAGGTCCCTGATGAAAATAAACAGAAAAAGAAAATACTAAATAGCGAACGTTCATTTTTCTGATCTAAACAACGGACGTTCGCTGTTTAATAAAACCTAAAAAATAGATCTAGGGTTAAAAAAACCGATCTAGGTTAAAAAAACAAAACAAAAAATTAAAAAAACCGGTGTTTTTTTACGTAACGGGTCGGGTCGGACGGATCGGGTCCGGCGGGTTGTGGGGCGGGCGACGGGCGGTGGCGGTGAGCTCCGGCGGCGGCGGGTGCGGCAGCGGCGGTGCGGCGCGGGGCGGCGGCGGGTGCGGCAGCGACGGTGTGGCGCGGGGCGGCGACTTTGCGCGGGCAGCGGCGGCGGACTGGCGTCCCGCGGCAGCGGGGTTGAGGAGGAGAGAGGGGCCGGGGGCGGCGCTTTATATAGGGGCCTCGGGGTGGTGCGGCTTGCGGGAGGGGCTAGAAGAGGCGGCGACGGCCAGGAGTCCGACCCGGACTCCGGCGGGTGGCGGCGCGGGACTCCGTCCCGGAGGCGGACGGGCAAGGCGGTGGCAGTTGGGCTCCGGCCTAGCGCTTGCTGGGCCGGCCCAGTTCGGCCGCGAACTTTTTTTTTTAAATATGCGCAACGAAGAAAATTCAAAATAAAAGAAAATAAAACCTAAAAAAATTTAGAAACATTTTTCACCGTCCCCTCCTAATATTTTGGACAAAGTGAACATTTTTCTGGGCCAAAATGCCTAAAAATAAAATAAACTTTTTAGTACTAATTAAAATACTAAAAAGAAATATTTTTGCTAATAAAAATCCAATAAATATATTTTTACTCAAAATTCAAATTCCAACATTTTTATTCTATTTTGAAGAAGTCATATTATCTTCTCTCAATATTTTCAAAATATTGAAAATGAAAATTGGTAAAAAATAATATTTGATCCAACCCCACTTGGAAATCATAAAGTTAGTGGGTCCTCTTTGGAAAACTTCCAACTCTCTCACCTGGGTCCTTGAGTTGCTTAAAGCTTTTGGATCAATTTTCAAATAAAAATCAAATTTAAAATGCTCAAATGATGAATGCATATGAATGATCTATGATAACATCCAAATGGAAAATTGAGATGTTACATACTAGCAACCCACAGGTACCAATCTGAGGTTTTGAGACAAAGATCAGATACAAGAGATGAACTAGGATTTGGTGAAGATGTTGATGGAGATTGACCCCCTCTCGATGAGAGGTTCATTGGTGATGATAATGGCTTCGATTTCCCCCTCCCGGAGGGAAGTGTCCCCGGCAGGACAGCCCTGCCGGAGCCCTAGATTGGTTTCGCCCAGGTTTCGCCTCGAGACGATGATGCTTCGTCCCGAAAGCTTCCTTCTGATTTTTTCTAGGTCAAGAAACACCATATAGCAAAAGATGGGAGCCGAATGCCTTCCAGGGGGCCCATAAGGACGGGGTTCGCGCCCAGGTGGGTAGAGCGCGCCCTGCACCCTTGTGGCTAGCTGGTGGCCCCCCTCTGGTGTTTTCTTCGCGCAATATTTTTTTATTGCAAAAATATTCTCCGTGAAGTTTTAGGACTTGGAGTTATGCAGAATAGGTCTCTAGTATTTGCACCTTTTCCTGTCAAGAATTCCAGCTGCCGGCATTCTCCCTCTTCATGTAAACCTTGTAAAATAAGAGAGAAAATGCATAAGTATTGTGATATAATGTGTAATAACAGCCCATAATGCAATAAATATCAATATAAAAGCATGATGCAAAATGGACGTATCATACGGGCATGCAAAAGAGAAGTTTATTTTGAAATTTAGAGATGGCACATACAAATTTGTTTAGAACGGCACAAGAATACCGCATATAGGTAGGTATGGTGGACTGATATGGCAAAACTGGGTTTAAACAGTTTGGATGCACAAGTAGTATTTCTACTTAGTACAAGTGGAGGCTAGCAAATAGATTGAGAACCAACCAACCAAGAAATGAAAAATCACATAGGCGATCATTGAGCATAATTAACACCGAATAATGCACTACAAGTAGGATGTAATTTCATTGCATAACTATTGACTTTCATGCTTGCATAGGGAATCACAAACCTTAACATCAATATTCTTACTAAAACATAATTACTCATTAACATGACTCACATATCACTATCATCATATCTCAAAACTATTACGAAGAATCAAGTTTATTTTGTCCAATGATCTTCATGAAAGTTTTTATTATATCCCTCTTGAATATCTATCACTGTGGGACTAGTTTCATGTATTACTTTTGATAGGCTCAACAAATCTAACTGAAGAACATGAGCATAGAAATTTCTTTCTCTCAAAATAATCTAAGTGAAGCATGAGAGAATTTTCTTTTAAAAAAATTCCGACTATTAAATAAACCTAAGTGAAGCATCAGAGCATTTCTTCAAAACATTAAAGCACACCGTGCTCAAAAAGATATAAGTGAAACGTTAGAGCAATTCCATAGCTCTAAAAAAAGTGAAGCTTAAAGAGCAAACATAGCATCAATTGGCTTTCTCAAATAAGTGTGTTCAGCAAGGATAGATGACTCAAACTAAAAATAAAAGCTAGCAAAGACTCATATCATACAATACACTCGAAGTAAAACTCATGATATGAGATGAATAAAAATATAGCTCCAAGTAAAATACCAGTGGTCGTTAGAAGAAAGATGGGATGCCACTCGGGGCATCCCCAAGCTTAGTTGCTTGATACTTCTTGAATATTATCTTGGGGTGCCTTGGGCATCTCCAAGCTTAGCCTTTTTCTACTCCTTATCCCATCATCCATCGCGATCTCACCCAAAACTTGCAAACTTCAATCACACAAAACTTAACAAAACTTCATGAGATCCGTTAGTATAACAAAATCAATCTTTACTTTTAGTAATGTAGAAAACCAATTCATAATTTGTTTTGTATTATATCTACTATATTTTAACTTTTCCATGGCTTAAACTCTTCAAAATAAACAATAGATTCATTAAAACAAGCACATTACACAACAAAAACAGAATCTGTAAAAAACCGAACAGTTTATAAAGACACAATTTTTAGTCATACTTCTGTAACTCTAAAAATTCTGAAAACTTAGGACAACATGGTCAATTTGTATATTGATAACGTGTAAAAATTTCAAGAATTAATCACATTCCAGTGGCCATCAACAATTCTGGCACTGGCGCAAAAAGTTTCTGATTTTCAACGCAATCAAATCAACTATCAACTAAATCATCCCAAAGGCTTTGCTTGGCACAAACACTAATTTAAACCACAAAAACACATATAACCAAAGGCATAATTGTGTAAACATACAAGAAAATAAAGTAAAAAAGCAAAAAAATATTTTATTTGTTGGGTTGCCTTCCAACAAGCTCTTTCTTTATAGCCATTAATATAGGCTTGATATTTCAATGATGCTCACATGAATGACAAGAATTGAAGCACAAAGAGAGCATCATAGAACATGTGCAAATACATTTAAGTCTAACATACTTCCTATGCATAGGCATTTTCTAGGCAACCAGATTATTAAGACAAGAAACCTCTAGCATATGCAAGGAAGAAGGAAGAAACAATAGCAATCTCAACATGAAGAGAGGTAATTTAGTAACATGAAAATTTCTACTACCATATTTTCCTCTCTCATAATAATTTCATGTGGGATCATATTCAAATTCAACAATATAGTTATCATTTAACATATTCTCTAGATGATCCACATGCATGCAAAGTTCACACTCTTCCAAAATAGTGGGATTATTATCAAATAAAGTCATGACCTCTCCAACCCCACTTTTATCAAAAAATTCATAAGACTAATTATTCTCCAAAGTAGTGGGATCATTATTACCTAAAGTTGACACTCTTGCAATGCCACTTTCAATATTATTGCAAACATATTCATCACGAGGTTTAAATAATTTTCAAGATCGTAAGAAGAATCACCCCAATCGTGATCATTGCAATAAGTAGAGGACATATCGAAATTAGCGTCCCCAAGCATGGGGTTTTGCATATTATTAGCATAATTGAAATTAATAGAATTTTTTATTACACCATTGCAATCATGCTTTTCATTCAAGGAGCTATCATGAATCACTTCATAAAATTCTTCTTTTAACACTTCATCACAATTTGCAGATTCACGAATTTCAAGCAAAACTTCATAAAGTTAATATAATGCACTCAATTCAATAGCAATTGGCTCAACGTAATTAGATCTTTTAAAAGATTGGCATGTGGATGAGAATCCATAAACCTTTCCTTCAGATTTCCAATAAACACACAATTATGCCAAACAACCATGCAAAGCAACCAAGTAAGACATAAGGGCAAACTGAAAAGGGAAATAAAACGACAATTATTTGTGAAGTTGGGGAGATCAAAATGAGAGGCAAATAGAAAATAATGTAAATTGCAAGGAGATGATATTAGTGATTAGGAACCTGATAGATGTTGATGATGTCTCCTCAGCAATGGCGCCAAAAATTCCTTTTGATGTCGCTTGAACTACGTCGGTATTTCCCCAAAGAGGAAGGGATGGTGCAACACAACTACGGTAGGTATTTCCCTCAGTGATGAGGCCAACGTTATCGAACCAGTAGGAGGACCAAGCAACACTATGTAAATGGTACCTGCACACAAATAACAAATACTTGCAACCCGACGTGTAAGAGGGGTTGTCAATCCCTCTCGGGTAATTGATTGGTAAAAGGATAGTTGAGTAGTGGAACATGAAACAACAGTAAATAAAATTCAGCGATGTATTTTTGGGTTTTTAATAATATAGATCCAAAAATAAAAGTGGCAAATAAAAGGAAAAGCACATGGCAATATAGATCTGAAAGTATATGATAGGAAAATAG
>LR738709.1:313694905-313705015 GCA_902687465.1 Secale cereale | reverse complement strand
GGGCGTAGATTTCACAAGTGGCTTCTCTAAAAAAATAGCAAATGGTGGGTAGACAAATTATTGATGGGAAGTTGATTGAAAAATGAATAGTTATGATGATATCCAAGACAATGATCATGTATATAGGCATCACGTCCAACATTAGTAGACCATCTCCTACCTGCATCTACTACTATTACTCCACACATCGACCGCCATCTAGCATGCATCTAGTGTATTAAGTTCATGAAAAACGGAGTAATGCAATAAGAACAGTGGCATGATGTAGACAATATCTATTCATGTAGGAATATACCCCATCTTTTTGTCCTTAAGAGCAACGATACATGTGTGCCTTGCTGCCCCTTCTGTCACTAGGAACGGACACCGCAAGATCAAACCCATCAAAAGCACATCTTCCCATTGCAAGATAAATAGATCAAGTTGGCCAAACAAAACCCAAATATCGGAGTAGAAATATGAGGCTATAATAATCAAGTATGGATATTAACTCAAGGCAAATCGATTATAAACTCACAATTCATCGAATCCTAAGAAACACACCGCACAAAGTCATTACATCAAATAGATCTCCAAGAGAACTTCGTATTGAAAAACAAAGAGAGAAGAAGCCAACCAGCTACTACCTACGGACCCGTAGGTCTGAGGTGAACTACTCACGTATCATTGGAGAGGCACCAATGAGGATGTCGAACCCCTCCATGATCGTGTTCCCCTCCGGCGGAGTGCCGAAAAAGGGCTCTAGATTGGATCTCGTGGTTATGGCACTTGCGATGGATAGAACAAAATTTTGTGTACTCCCCTAGGGTTTCTGGAATATTGGGGTATTTATAGGGTGAAGAGGCGGTGCTGGAGGCCATCGAGGTGGGCACAACCCACCAGGGCATGCCTTGGGGCCTGGGCGCGCCCTGGTGGGTTGTGCTCCCCTCAGAGCACCCCCAGACAATGATCATGTATATAGGCATCATGTCCAAGATTATTAGACCGACTCCTGTCTGCATCTACTACTATTACTCCACACATCGACCACTATCCAGCATGCATCTAGTGTATTTAGTTCATGGAAAAACGGAGTAATGCAATAAGAACGATGACATGATGTAGACAAGATCTATTCATGTAGGAATATACCCCATCTTTTTATCCTGAATAGCATCAATACATGCATGTCATGTCTCTTTCTTTCAGTGTGATTGAGCACCGCAAGATCAAACCCATTACAAAGCACCTCTTCCCATTGCAAGATAAATCAATCAAGTTGGCCAAACAAAAATGAAATATCGAGGAAGAAATACGAGGCTATAACAATCATGTATGGGTGATGACCCACAAGTATAGGGGATTAATTGTAGCTCTTTCCGATAAGTAGAGTGTCGAACCCAACGAGGAGGAGAAGGAAATGAGAAGTGGTTTTCGGCAAGGTATTGTCTGCAAGTGCTGGAATTGTAAGTAACAGAGTAGCTTGATAGCAAGATAATTTGTAACGAGCAAGTAACGATAATAGTAACAAAAGTGCAGCAAGGTAGCCCAATCCTTTTGAGGCAAAGGACATGCCAAAACGGTCTCTTATAGTAAGCAAAGCGTTCTTGAGGGTACACGGGAATTTCATCTAGTCACTTTCACCATGTTGATTCAATTTGTGTTCGCTACTTTGATAATCTGATATGTGGGTGGACCAGTGCTTAGGTGTTGTTCTTACTTGAAAAACCCTCCTACTTATGATTAACACCCTCGCAGGCATCTGCAACTATGAGAAAAGTATTAAGAATAAATTCTAACCATAGCTTAAACTTTTGGATCCAATCGGTCCCTTACAAAATAGTGCATAAACTAGGGTTTAAGATTCTGTCACTCTCGCAACCCATAATCTAATAACTACTCCACAGTGCATTCCCTTAGGCCCAAATATGGTGAAGTGTCATGTAGTCGACGTTCACAGGACACCACTAAGGGCATTACGACATACATACGATCAAAATAACGAACACATATCAAGTTCACATGATTTCTTGCAACATGATTTCTCCCGTGACCTCAAGAACAAAAGTAAGTACTCACAAATGATAATCATGCTCAACATCAGAGGGGTATTAAATATCATATTGTATATGAACATATAATATTCCCCCAAATAAACCATATAGTTATCAAACTACAAGATGTAATCAACACTACTAGTCACCCACAAGCACCAATCTATAGTTCTGGTACGATTGAACACAAGAATGAACTAGGGTTTGAGAGGAGATGGTGCTGTTGAAGATGATGATGGAGATTGCCCTCCCCAAGATGGGAGAGTTGTTGCTGATGATGATGACGATGATTTCCCCCTCCGGGAGGTGCTCCTTCCCAAGTTCTGCCTCGAGACGGTGGAACTCCGTCCCGAAAGGCCCCTCCTCATTTTTTCTAGGTCAAAATGACTTATATACCAGAAGATGGGAACCAGGGGTGGGCCTGGGTGAGCACAACCCACCAGGGCCCGCCTGGACTCCCTAGTGCTCCCAGGTGGGTGGTGCCCACCTGGTGGGTCCCCTCTTGTTCTTATTGGCTCCAGTATTCCTCAAATATTCCATGAAAAATCTCCGTAAAGTTTCAGCTTGTTTGGAGTTGTGTAGAATAGGTGGCCTGACGTAGCTTTTCCAGGATCATATTTCCAGCTGCCAGAATTCTCTCTCTTTGTGTGTACCTTGCATATTATGAGAGAAAATACATTAGAATTACTCCAAAAATCAATATTATGCGTAATAACATAATAAATAACAGTAGGAAAACATGCTGCAAAATGGATGTATCAACTCCCCCAAGCTTAGACCTCGCTTGTCCTCAAGCGAAAACCGAAATCGAAAAACATGTCCACATGCTTAGAGAGAGAGGTGTCGATAAAAACAAAAATACGTACATAGAAGCATCATGTTGATTATTATAACAGCAACAAACTTAAACATAAGACTTTTATCATAGAACTTTTATCATAAACTTCTCATGAATAAGTAATAATTCATCACACAATTGAAGTATAAAGCATGAACTCTATTAGAAACCAACAAACTATGTTCTCAGTCAACTTTGCAACTACAATTCATCATATTTTCAAGAAGGGTCGCGTATCGGAGCCTTTAGGTAAGTCCACATACTCAACCATCATATAGTCTTCTATGATTGCTAACACTCATCGCATACACATGAGCAAAACATTTCAACCGGACATGTAGAAAGACAGGGGCTTATAGTTTTGCCTCCCAACGTATTCACCTCAAGGGTGATGTCAACAATAATAACTCATGCCACCCATATTCAACTGGACATATGTGCCTAGTTCTTTCCTCACCACATGATGCTTGCCAAAGGAGAAAATAAAAAGGAGTAGAGAGAAGAAACTTTGACTCTTGCATAAAAGTAAATACATAAAAGTAAAAGATAGGCCCTTCGGAGAGGGAAGCAGAGCTTGTCATGCACTTATTTGTTTGTATGCTCAACCCCGTAGTGCAAAATAATTTCACGTTGTATTGCCCCTTGTGATAGCGACCTTTATTATGTTGTCTATGGCTTTTATTCTTCACCATCACAAGTTCGTACAATGCTCAATTTTCTCTTACACTAAATGATCTCACACTTTTAGAAGCAATTTTTATTGCCTTATTGCACCGATGACAACTTACTTGAGTGATATTTATCAATCCCTAGGTAGGTATGGTGGACTCTTGAAAAATAAGATTTGGGTTTAAGGGTTTTTTGATGCACAAGTAGTATCTCTACTTAGTGCGGAATGTTTGGCTAGCCAAGATAGGGGGAAATCACCGCATGTTAAAGGATCTATGACAATATAACTTCTCTGTTAATATGAAATAACATAAATCATTACATTGTCTTCCTTGTCTAGCATCAACAATTTTGGCATATAATATTTCGATGGGGGCTCACAATCACAAAAGATTTCTAGGATATTGTATTTATATGTGAATCTTCTCTTCTCTTATTAATTCTTTCATGAGTTGCAAATGACAAGCTTTCCCATAAAGAATTTTATAGGAGACATACCCATAGGATTTTTATATGCTCTTCTATAAGCCCAAAGTGCATCATCCAATTTTTTAGACCAATTCTTCCAGGACCTATTGATAGTCTTTTGTAAAATTAATTTTATTTCTCTATTGCTAAGTTCAACTTGACCACTAGACTGAGGATGATAAGGTGATGCAATTCTATGGTTAACATCATACTTAGGAGTCATCTTTCGGAAAGCACCATGAATAAAGTGTGAACCACCATCAGTCATTAAATATCTAGGGACTCCAAACCTTGGGACGATAACTTCCTTTAGCATGTTAATAGAGGTGTTGTGATCAGCACTACTGGTTGGCTTCTACCCACTTAGTAACATAATCAACAGCAACCAAAATATGTATATACCCATTAGAGGAAGGAAAAGGACCCATGTAATAAAATCCCCAAACATGAAATGGTTCAATAGCAAGTGAATAATTCATAGGAATTTCTTGACGCTTACCGATATTACCTATTCTTTGGCATTCATCACAAGATAAGACGAACTTACGGGCATCCTTGAAGAGAGTATGCCAATAAAATCCAGATTGCCATACCTTGTGAGCTGTTCTGTCTCCAACCTGATGCCCTCCATAAGCTTCGGAGTGACATTTCCGTAGGATTTGTCCCTGTTCATGCTCAGGTACACAGCGTCTAATAATACCATCTACTCCTTTATAAAGATGTGGGTCATCCCAAAAGTAATGTCTTATGTCGTAGAGGATTTTTTTCTTTTGATGATGATGATGACGATGATTTCCCCCTCCGGGAGGGAAGTTCCCCCGGCGGAATCTCTCTGCCGGAGGGAAAAAGTGCTCCTGCCCATGTTCCGCCTCGAGACGGCGGCGCTCTGTCCCGAAAGTCCCCTCCTCATTTTTTTTTCTAGGTCAAAATGACTTATATACCAGAAGATGGGCACCGGACACTACTAGGAAAATGCTTATACACAGTAGCACAGTAGTAGCGTTGGATAATAGCAAACGATGCTGCTATTTAGCAGTAGTGCTTTTTTCTGGAAAGCGCTACTAGTAACTCCATAGTAGTAGCGCTGGTATGAAAAAAGTGCTACTACTATGTGGGACCAGACGAGGCCACCGATAGTAGACGAAGTTATAGAGGTGTACAGGAAAACGCTACTACTAACTCTTTAGTAGCAGCGCTTGGTTTTACTACGCCGCTACTGCTAGTGGGCCCCACTTAGTAGTAGAATTTTTCCTGAACAGCGCTGGTACTAATTCGCGTAGCAGCAACGCTTTTTTTCAAAGTAGCGCTACTGCTAGTTGCGGCTGGTGCCACCTTTTTTTCATCCCTCCCCGACTTTGCCCTCTCCCCCCACCTTTCCCCTCTCCACTCCACTCTCCACTCTCCACCAATGTTGCTCTTCTTCTCTCTTCCTCCTACCTCTCTTCTCTCCTCATTAATGGCACCCTCCTCCATAAATGGCCTCTCTCTTTTTCCTACACCTCTCTTCTCTCCCCCATTAATGCCCCCTTCCACCATAACCCCTCTCCATTAGTTAGCTAGCTAGATTCACCTCTCCTCCCCAACAACTAGATCTAGCTAGCTATTTAGCCAACCACACGTGCTTTCTCAATCGTTCTCTCTCATCATCTAATTAACTGCGTGCTCTCGGTCTCTCTCGGGATATATATATATATATATATATATATATATATATATACAGCCGGTCTATTCTCATAACATTATGAGAGTAATATTCTCATAACACTTCCGAACTGCTTTGTGTTACTGCATTGGAAGCTATGCGCACTGCACCACACAGACCAGCGAACTTCATGTTTGAAAAAACTGTACGTGTTGTTTTTCGATACCTCTTTTGCTCTAGTTTTTTAACCGTTTATCGGAATTATGCGTGTAATATACCGTTGAAAAGCTATGGAGTAGACGCAACTTCGCCATGTTGAACACTTTTGAAAATTCATCATAGTTTAAGAGCAGTTTCGAAAATCGTGCGGCTCACAATGAATGGCAGTCAGCGTTTTTTGCCGTTTTTCTCTAAACCGCTCGTCGGAATAAAACATATGATACACCGTTGGAAAGATATCATCGATGCGCATCTTTTTCATATCTATTATTTTTTCTAATTCGCTACGGTTTAAGAGCAGTTTTGAATTTACTAAATCGCGGAATTGTGTTTTTCGATTATTTTTTCAAATTTTCGGTACTGTTTTCACTCCAGTTTTCTAACCGTTTGTTGAAACAAGGCGTGTAATATATCATTGGAAAGCTACGAACGAGGCGCAACTTTCATATGTTGAAATGTTTTTGAGATTCCTTACAGTTTTTAGTTAAAATTGAAAATCGTGCGGCTGACTACGAAGGGCAGCGGCCGTTTTTTCGTGAATTTTTTTACAAAACGTTGGTCGAAATGATCCAAATGATACACCGTTAGAAAGATATCGTCGAGACGCTACTTTTTCATGTAGAACACTCCCTCTAATTCATTACGGTTTAAGAGAGTTTTGAAATTATAAAAATGCGGAAACTCTATTTTTCGCGACAACAAAATCGACGCGTGCACTGCATCGGACAGAAAAGCGCACTGCTTCAAACTGAAAAACGCACTGCATCAGACAGTCAATCGAACCTCATGATTTATTTTGTTAGACGTAGATTTTTCTCAGAGGAGTTTTGTTGTCTTTTTTCCAACTTTTTCTTCCGAAGGAAAGTGGACCGCAACACTCCCGAAAGTGAAGCGGAACACTACCAAAAGTGAACCACATGATTTGCTGTTGTCTTTTTTCGTACTAATTAATTTTTTACGCGCGTTGAGAAGTGTTGAGAAGTGAGCTGCTTTCCGATGTGTTTTTCTTTTTGGATCACCAAGTGAACCACAAAGGTTTTTTTATGGCCAACTTCGTGAAAGAACAAAGTGAGCTTCAAAGAGTCCTTTGCAATGGACTTTTTTTAGACCAAAGTGCACTACATTTGTTTGTTTTTTAGACCAGTGAACTGCATGTTTGAAAAAACTATACGTGTTATTTTTTCGGTACCTTTTTTGCTCTAGTTTTTTAACCATTTATCGGAATTATGCGTGTAATATACCGTTGAAAAGCTATGGAGTAGACGCAACTTCGCCATGTTGAACACTTTTCGAGATTCTGCACGGTTTAAGAGCAGTTTTGAAAACGGTGAACTGCATGTTTGAAAAAACTGTATGTGTTGTTTTTTCGGTACCTTTTTTGCTCTAGTTTTTTAACCGTTTATCGGAATTATGCGTGTAATATACCGTTGAAAAGCTATGGAGTATACGCAACTTCGCCATGTTGAACACTTTTCGAGATTCCGCATGGTTTAAGAGCAGTTTTGAAAAGGGTGAACTGCATGTTTGAAAAAACTGTACGTGTTGTTTTTTCGGTAACTTTTTTGCTCTAGTTTTTTAACCGTTTATCGGAATTATGCGTGTAATATACCTTTGAAAAGCTATGGAGTAGACGCAACTTCGCCATGTTGAACACTTTTCGAGATTCTGCACGGTTTAAGAGCAGTTTTGAAAACGGTGAACTGCATGTTTGAAAATATTGTACGTGTTGTTTTGTGGGTACCTTTTTTGCTCTAGTTTTTAACCGTTTATCGGAATTATGCGTGTAATATACCGTTGAAAAGCTATGAAGTAGACGCAACTTCGCCATGTTGAACACTTTTCGAGATTTCGCACGGTTTAAGAGCAATTTTGAAAACGGTGCGACCGACGAATAATGGCAGCGAGCATTTTTTTGCGGTTCCGAACTGCACAAGAAAACCGCACTGCATCAGGGTAGGAGACGGGGCGGCAGCGCGGGGGTAGGAAGCGGGGCAGTGGTTGCTGACAGCAACCACTGCCCCGCCTCCTACCCCCGCGCTGTCGCCCCGTCTCCTTCCCCCAGCACCGTCGCGCCGGCACCTACCCTGATGCAGTGCGGTTTTCTTGTGCAGTTCGGAAACGCAAAAAAAAATGCTCGGTGTCATTATTCGTCGGTCGCACCGTTTTCAAAACTGTTCTTAAACCGTGCGGAATCTCGAAAAGTGTTCAACATGGCGAAGTTGTGTCTACTCCATAGCTTTTCAACGGTATATTACACGCATAATTACGATAAATGGTTAAAAAACTAGAGCAAAAAAGGTACCGAAAAAACAACACGTACAATTTTTTCAAACATGTAGTTCACCGTTTTCAAAACTGCTCTTAAACCGTGCGGAATCTCGAAAAGTGTTTAACATGGCGAAGTTGCGTCTACTCCATATCTTTTCAACGGTATATTACACGCATAATTCCGATAAATGGTTAATAAACTAGAGCAAAAAAGGTACCGAAATAACAACATGTACAGTTTTTTCAAACATGCAGTTCACCGTTTTTAAAACTACTCTTAAACCGTGCGGAATCTCCAAAAGTGTTCAACATGGCGAAGTTGCGTCTACTCCATAGCTTTTCAACGGTATATTACACGCATAATTCAGATAAACGGTTAAAAACCTAGAGCAAAAAAGGTATCGAAAAAACAACATGTATAGTTTTTTCAAACATGCAGTTCACCATTTTCAAAACTGCTCTTAAACCGTGCGGAATCTCGAAAAGTGTTCAACATGGCGAAGTTGCGTCTACTCCATAGCTTTTCAACGGTATATTACCCTCATAATTCCGATAAACGGTTACAAAAACTAAAGCAAAAAGGTACCGAAAAAATAACACGTACAGTTTTTTCAAACATGCAGTTCACTGGTCTAAAAAACAAACAAATGCAGTGCACTTTCATCTAAAAAAAGTCCATTGCAAATGACTCTTTGAAGCTCACTTTGTTCTCTCACGAAGTTGGCCATAAAAAAACCTTTGTGGTTCACTTGGTGATCCAAAAATAAAAACACATCGGAAAACAGCTCACTTCTCAACACTTCTCAACGCGCGTAAAAAATTAATTAGTACGAAAAAAGACAACAACAAATCATGAGGTTCACTTTTGGTAGTTTTCCGCTTCACTTTTGGGAGTGTTGCGGTCCACTTTCCTTCGAAAAAAAGTTAGAAAAAAGACAACAAAACTCCTGTGAGAAAAATCTACGTCCAACAAAATAAATCATGAGGTTCGATTGACTGTCTGATGCAGTGCGTTTTTCAGTTTGAAGCAGTGCGCTTTTCTGTCCGATGCAGTGCACGCGTCGATTTTGTTGTCGCGAAAAACAGAATTTCCGTGTTTTTATAATTTCAAAACTGTTCTTAAACCGTAATGAATTAGAGGGTGTGTTCTACATGAAAAAGTAGCGTCTCGACGATATCTTTCCAACGGTGTATCATTTGGATCATTTCGACCAACGTTTTGTAAAAATTTCACGAAAAAACGGCCGCTGCACTTCGTAGTCAGCAGCACGATTTTCAAATTTAACTAAAAACCGTAAAGAATCTCCAAAACATTTCAACATATGAAAGTTGCGACTCGTTCGTAGCTTTCCAACGGTAATTACACGCCTTGTTTCGACAAACGGTTAGAAAACTGGAGTGAAAACAATACCAAAAATTTGAAAAAAAAATCGAAAAACACAATTCCGCGATTTAGTAAATTCAAAACTGCTCTTAAACCGTAGCGAATTAGAAAAAATAATAGATATGAAAAAGGTGCGCGCCGACGATATCTTTCCAACGGTGTATCATATGTTTCATTCCGACGAGCGGTTTAGAAAAAAAGGCCAAAAAACACTCGCTGTCATTCGTTGCGAGCCGCACGATTTTCGAAACTGCTCTTAAACTATGATGTATTTTGAAAAGTGTTCAAAATGGTGAAGTTGCGTCTACTCCATAACTTTTCAACGGTATATTACACGCATAATTCCGATAAATGGTTAAAAACTAGAGCAAAAAAGGTATCAAAAAACAGCACGTACAGTTTTTTCAAACATGAAGTTTGTTTGTCTCTGTGGTGGAGTGCGCATAGCTTTGCAATGCAGTAACACAAAGCAGGTCGGAAGTGTTATGAGAATATTATTCTCATAATGTTATGAGAATAGATCGGCTGTATATATATATATATATATATATATATATATATATATATATATATATATATATATATATAT
>LR738709.1:313635301-313694836 GCA_902687465.1 Secale cereale | reverse complement strand
GCTGTATATATATATATATATATATATATATATATATATATATATATATATATATATATATACATATATGAAAATAGTTGTGTACTCTTGAGAGTACGTATTCCCACTCATCATCTATCATATAGATGAATTTTTTATACCTTTTTATTATTTTTAATATACTTCATTAGTAATTATTAGATACCCCAAAATAATTTTCATGAAAAAATTCATACGGGTCTACATATTTTAAATGTTTACGTATATACTGATGTGTTTGTACGTGAAAAAGGTATATTATAAAAAGTACGTCGCAGATGATATTTTTTCAACAAAACTCGTATTGGGGTATCTTAGAATATTTAATGAAGTATATTGAAAATGATAAAGAGGTATAATTAATGCGTATATGAGGTATATTGAGGATGAGAGTATATATATATATATATATATATATATATATATATATATATATATATATATATATATATATATATATATATATATATATATATGACTTTGAAGCATGCATTATTTATTTTATAACCCTTTTGCTTGTTATACCGTGCAGTCGGTCATGAAGGTGAGCGGATGGAAGGTGGAGCGGTACATGCAATCTGCGGTGATGGACATGTATGCAAATAACCGGACTAGGATTAGATGTCCGTGTGCAAGATGCAAGGAAGGAGTCCTTTTGGACCCTTTTGATCGCGGCACTTTGAAGGCGCACCTGCTGATGAATGGTTTCATGGATGGCTATACTCGGTGGATAAGTGAAGAAGATGATAACGATGATGAGGATGTCCACATGGCACAGAATAATGACATGGGGCTAGACGAAGAGATGACCGATCGACATGAAGACGATGGCGCCGAACATGTCGGCGGGGAAGAGTCCGAAAATGACGACGACGACGGAGAAGATTCCGGACACGTCGAATAAGAGTCCGGACATGACGGAGAAGAGGCGGCGGTCACGCCACAGTCTTCGACGCTACTAAGTGCAGTCGTGCAGGACCCTCATGTTCGAGACCTCCTTCGCAAGAGTACGACTAGCGAGAGAGCTGCTTCTAGAGAGGAGGCCAAGCTGGCGCAACTTTAAGTAGACTCGAGGACTCCATTGTATGACGGTTGCGATCCCAAGGTGACCCGCTTGAGTTTCACGCTCAAACTTCTAAAGACGAAGGCCAAAACCAAATGAACAGACAACAGCCTCGAAGAGCATTTGAAGTATCTACATAATGAAGTTCTTCCCGCGGAGAACCTGTGTCCTACTAGTGTAGAGGAGGCCAATAAAATCATTTGCCCTTTTGATTTGCCGCACATTAGGTACCACACATGCATCAACGATTGCATCATTTATCGGGGGGAGCATGCGGAAAAAACCAGTTGTCCAATGTGCAATGCTTCTTGATACAAGAAGGCAGGAAAGAAAGCTCCTCAGAAAGTTGTATGGTACTTTCCGATCACTCCCCGTATGCAGCGGTATTTCGTAGATCCTAAGGAAGCAAAGCTCAAGCGCTGGCACGCGGAGAGGAAGAAGCCCGACGATGGAGATGATCGGAGGCTGAGACACCTGGATGGTAGCCAGTGGAGAGCATTCAACGTCGTATATGGATTTGTTGCATAAGAGCATCTCCAAAAGCCGCGCTATACTAGCGCCGCGCCGCAAAAAAGGCAATTATAGCGCGCGCGCAACGCGGCGGACAGCTTCAGCGGGCGCGCAAAAAGCGCCTGCGTGCTAAAACGAGTTGGGCGCGCTGGCCATAGCCTCATCCTGCACGGTTAATTTGGGGTGTCCACTTCCGCGCGCGGCAGACTCAAGCGCGCGCGCGAACTCGCCCTTTTCTTCCTCCTTCGCACCCGCGCGCGCCGGCGCCAGCGCCCCTGCCACCATGGACGCCCACACCGGCACCCCGCTGACCCCGCTGTACAGCCGCGACCCCCCCGCCGCCGCCGCCGCCGCCGAAAACCCTAGCGCGGCGAGCGTTGGCGCTGGCGCCGCCGCCGCCACCGGAGCTCCGCTGACTGTCGGCCTCGCGCGCAGCCTCTTCTTGCCACCGCGGATGACCACGCCGACGGGTGGCGTCACGCCGGCGCTGTCCCATGCTGCCGCCGCACCGTCAAAGCTCCCCAATGCGTCGGAGCTGAAGAAAAGAAAAACATCCGCGAAGAAGAAGGTGGCGGACGACTCCGGCAGCTCGAAGGCGAAGAAGAAGCTTGCAGGGCGGCGGACGGCTCCGGCGTCTACCGAAGCACCGGCGAGCTCACTAGTTGAGCCGGCGGCCGACGCGCACTACGTGTTCGACGAAATGCCCCCAAGGTGAAAAAAATTCCAACTTTTATTTTCTTGTTATTTGTTCAATGCATCATCATATAGATTTCTTATATTTGCATTTGTAGTCTCAATGATGATACATACATGTCAACTATGGGTGTTGGGTCCAACAATTTGCATTGGTCTCAAACCAATGACATCCACTTGGACGACCATGAGTTTGAGGTGGACGAGGAGGGTGAGGGCATTGTCGAGGCGCTAAAAGGAAGAGCGGGCAATTACACCACCAACGATGACAAATTACTATGCAATACTTGGTTGCAAGTGTCGAGGGATCCATCCGTTGGAGGTGATCAACGTAGAGATGCTTATTGGGGGCGAATGAAAGAACACTTTGATGCTCAGAACATGAGTGGAATTGACCGCTCCGAGAGATCACTTCGGTCCCGATGGTCGACAATCAACTCGGATTGTCAAAAGTGGGCGGCCGCACAAAAGGCAGTTGACAACCTTAACCCAAGTGGCACAAATGAGGATGATAGAGTAAGTGGCATCTCATACATGTTCATCATACTTGTTTTTGGTGTCCGAAGTGCTAACTTGTTTTGTTTTTCTTGTAGTACAACATTGCACAAAACTTGTTCAAAGAAGAGACGAGGACAACCAAGAAGGGGAAGATCAAGAAAGGAAATATCTTTACCTTGCCTCATTGCTATGAAGTGTTGAAGGATGATGAGAAATGGAACAATCGTGAAGATTTGGATGATTTGCATCTGAGCAACAAACGCAAGCGCACAATTGAGTTGAATGATGATGAGGAGGAGGATGATGCATCAAGTGATGACGGCAAGAGAAGCCCCACACCCAACTCGGTTTCATACTCGAAACCAAAACGACCGGATGGGTGCAAGAAGGACAAAACCGAAAAGAAGAAGAGGAAAGGAGATGATGAGCTCACAAATGCTATGGAAGCTATTGTGAAGGCAAGAAAAGAAGCGAACGAGGTGAGGAAAATGGCAAGGAACCAAGATGCCGCGGCCGAGGAGAGGAGGTTGGCGGTCGAGGAGAGGAGGGTGGCCGCCGAGGAGAGGAAAGTGGCATTGGAGGAGAGGATGGTGGGCATGGAGGAGCGAGCTAAGTTGTTGGAATGGGAAAAGCACTTGTTCTTCTTGGACACATCTTTGTTCAATGATGCGCAAATGGAATATGTCAACCTTGCCCGTGAAGAAGTCTTGATTCAAAAAAGAGCCATGATCCGCACAATGGGTGGCGGTGGCCTCGGCGGCATGGGAGGCATGGGCCTCAGCGCCATGGGAGGCTTGGGTGGCTTCGGAGCCATGGGAGGCATGGGTGCACCTCCGGCCGCCACGAGAGGCATGGGTGGCTTTCGAGCACCCTCCAACGCTATGGGAGGCATGGGTGGCTTTGGAGCACCCTCCAACGCTATGGGAGGCATGGGTGGCATGAGTTTTGCTTCTCTCATGGGAGGCATGGGTGCACCTCCGGCCGCCATGGGAGGCATGGTGCACCTCCGGCCATGAGTGGAATGTCTTTCGATGTGCCTCACACACATACCCATGAAAATGCCGTTGAAGAACTTGCCAAGACCATCGGAGCTACACGTGATGCGGTGCGTGATGAAGTTAGGGAGGAAGATTCATCAGCGGAAGAAGAGGAAGAATCGTCGGCGGAAGAAGAGGAAGAAGAGGAAGAAGACGAGGAAGATGGTTGATGTGTTTATATGTCTTGAACTTTGTTGGATGAACTTGTATTTTGAACTTGGTTTGCATTTTGAACTTGGTTGGATGAACTTGGTTGGATGAACTTGTATTTTGAACTTGGTTTGCATTTTGTCCAAATGCCATATTTGGCGCTGCTGGAGCGGCGCGCGCGCTGCATTTTTGCGCGCTGCTGGAGCGGAGCACGCGCGCTGCATTTTAAAGCTGCTGCTGGAGCCAGTGCTGCGCGACGCGGCAAACCAGGCGACCAGCGCGCGACAAAAATGTTTTTTAGGCGCGGCGCGACGCGCGGCTGTTGGAGATGCTCTAAGATCCAAGGAACATCATGGTTGGTGCGAGTACCGATGGCATGAATCCGTTTGGAAACCAGAACACCAGCCACAACACATGGCCCGTGTTTGTATGGATGTACAACCTCCCCCCATTGGAAGTGCATGAAGAAAAAGTACATACACATGAGCATTGTGATTCAAGGGCCGAAACAACAGGGAAATAGTATTAACATGTATATGGGGCTTCTGCAAGAGGAGCTAGACACGTTATGGAAAACACCGGCATGGACATGGGACGCCAGCAAAGGAAAATATTTCCATATGAGAGCCGCGCTGATGACGATGGTGCACGACTATCTCGGTTATGGGTACACCTCAGGCTAGGTGTGCCACGGATACTGCGGATGCACGAGGTGCACGGATGATACAAAATGTCTCAGCATCTTACGTTAACAATGGCGGGTCCGAGAAAATCGTGTACATGGGGAATCGTAGATGGCTCAAGAAGGATGACCCGTGGAGAAAGCGTGGAGATCTATTCAATGGGTTGGCTGAGCTTCGAGGGCCCCCACGTAAGAGGAGCGGCGCTGAAATCGACGAGCTATTGAGAAACTGGGAACAATGCCCCGCGTCGGGAAAGATCAAAAAGGCGCCGGAGCCGCTGCTGAAGGTATGGAAAACGAGGTCTTTTCTGGGACTTGGAGTACTGGCCCAATCACGACACGCCTCATTGCCTTGATCAAATGCATATCACGAAGAATGTCCTCGAGAGCTTGCTTGGCACACTGATGAACATGCCGGAGAAGACCAAGGATGGGCCGAAGGCAAGGAAAGACTTGGAAGATTTGAAGATCAGGAAAGAGCTCCGCCGTAAAAAGTTGATGGAGGAGACGGAGACGGAGGAGGGGGAAAGGGGCAGAAAAGTCAACAAGAAGGAGGAGAATTATTGCCCCCCCTTCTTGCTTCACCTGAAGTGCGAAGGAGATCGATCAATTCATCAGGTGCCTTATGGGAATCAAAGTCAGTTCCGGTTACTGTGGGAAGACAAGCAGATTTCTAGACCCCAAGAATAAAAGGTTTAGCGGGATGAAGTCTCATGACTGTCACGTGATGAAGACACAGATACTCCCGGTTGCGATTAGAGGGATAATGGACAAGCACGTCCGTGAGACGCTTACTGGTATCTGCAACTTCTTCAATGTTATATCTTGAAAGTCCATAAGTGTGAAGCAGCTCCAAAGACTACAGGTAGAGATCGTTGTCATACTATGTGAGCTTGAGATGTACTTCCTGCCCGCGTTCTTTGACGTCATGGGGCATCCGTGTGTCCACATCGTGGACGACATCATCGACCTCGGGCCGACATTCCTTCACATCATGATGCCATTCGAGAGGATGAATGGGGTCATCAAAGGATTCGTTCGTAACATGTCCCGTCCCGAAGGGAGCATCATCCAGGGGTATCTTACACATGAGTGCGTCTCCTTTTGCGAGAATTATATAGGCGTCAGAGACCCTGTTGTTGGTTTGCCCGTCAAGAAACATGATGGGAAGCTCGAAGGAGATGGTCACAACAACGGCCGGAGGGAATTTCACGTGGACTACTCGGATCAACGGAACGACTTTGACAGGGCTAACTTAGTAGTGCTACAACACCTAGATGTGGTAGATGATTATGTGGCACAGCACAAAGAAAGCATCCCAAAGAAGTACCGTGATAAGGGGATGCTCAATACGGACGACGAAGTTACTGTAGAGCACAACGCCACTTTCTTGCGTTGGTTCAAAGAGCAAGTTCTTGAAAATCCCCCGGAAGAGGGCAGTTCGGACGGATTGCTCATACACGCCTTAGCACATGGCCCCGTGCCCAAGCTCGCGACCTATCAGTCCTACGATATCAATGGGTACACGTTCTACACGGAGGCCAAAGACATGGACAATGATTACCAGAACTCCGGGGTGACAATTCAATGCGTGACTGACGCCAACGGCACAACTGAAAGATTCTACAGAAGGGTCGAAGAGATCTGGGAGCTTGACTATGCTGGAATGCACGATGCTATGATGTTCCGTGTCAGATGGGCCAATGACGTCATAAGAGAAATCAAGTATTTCACCACCATGTCTATACCTAACGTGAAGAGCACTCCCCTGAACGTTAACGTCATCGCCAAAAATGAGCCATGGGTACACGCTAAGCACGTGACACAATGCTCCTTCATAACCGACCAGACCAATCCCAGCTGTGTTGTCGTGAGGAGATCTAAAAGGAGCATCCTCGGAATGGATGGAGTAGCCAACGAGGAAGACTACGACCAATACGACAACCCGAAGAGGAAAGATGATGATGACGATGAAGCATACATGAAAAGAAGAATCAATACTACATTACCTAAGAAAGATCGTAATCCATGGCTCCGAAAAAGTCACAAGGAGGGGCTCAATTACTCGGCAACGAACAAGAAAGGGAAGAAGCTCAATGTGAAACGTCATCGACGCAGCTGATCAGAAACCTACATTTATATATATGTATATATTTTGTGTACGCACTTAAGTAACCGTTATCGGTAAACTGATATGTTACCACATGCACCGGTTCCGGTGATATTCGCGTAGTGGGGAGAGGGAGACGCCGTCGTCGGGAGAAAAACAAAAAAACAAAAACAAAAGGGAGAAAGCAGTACAAAATAAAAAGAAAAGTAAACAGAAAAGAAAAGGAAAAAAATAAAAAAAATAAAACTAAAAACTAGAAATGAAAATAATAAAAAGGAAAGAAAGAAATTTGGAACAATTAGCAGTGGCGCTGGATTGAGAACCAGCACTATAGCTAAGTTAGTAGTAGCGCTGCTTTACAACCCAGTGCTATAGCTAAGTTAGCTATAGCGCTGGATAGCAATCCAGCGCTACTACTATTTTGAGTTAACCTCAAATCTTGCCAAAAACCGCCAAGTCCCAATTCTCCCCCACTCTCTGCACACCCTCTTCCCCCCACTCTGTTGTCGCCGTCATCGCCCTGCCCGCCATCGCACCGTCCGTCGCCCTGCTTGCCCTCCACCACGAGCCGTCGCCCCTGGCCGCCGCCGACCTCGTCGCCAACCGTCTCCCGAGCCCGTGCCGTTGACCACAATGCCGCCCCGCCTCTTCCCTGCCCCTGCGCCCGCGCCCTCGACATTGCCGCCGCCGTGCCCGCCCTCGACCTCGCCGACCCTCGCCCCACGCCCGCCCTTGACGCCGCCCTCTCCACCGCCCCGTAAGCATCTCCCTCTCCTCTCCCCCGCCCTCCTCTCTCTCTCTCTCTATCTCTGCTCTCTACTCTCTCTCTCTAATTTGGATGTATGAACCCTAGCTAGGAGATGTAGCAGAGAGAGAGAGAGAGCAATTTAGTTTAGGGCAATTTAGCAAATTGGTTTAGGAAATTTACTTTAGGAAATTTAGGAGCAATTTAGGAAATTTATGAGCAATTTAGGAAATTTAGCTAGGAGATGTAGCGGAGAGAGAGAGAGAGAGAGCAATTTACTTTAGGAAATTTAGCTTAGTGCAATTTAGTTTAGGGCAATTTTGTCTAGGGAAATTTAGTTTAGGGTATATAAAATACCTATAAATTTATAAAAACAGTAGCTAAAACAGTAGCAAATTGGTTTTTGTAGGTATAAAAAACAGTAGCTCAAATTTATAAAAAACAGTAGCATATAGCCTATACAATGTTGCTGTTTTAACACTTGGTTAATTTGCTAAGTCCTGGAAATTTTTCATATGATGTTGCCATGTTCTCTTGAGATAGCATCAAATCTGTTATATGAACTTGTGCCAATTGTAGAAAAATATCAGAGTGGCCTATGTTTTGCCGGAATGTTGATTCATTTCCGTTCCGGCAAATTTCAGGCGCTCCATATGTCCACTTTTAAGCAAAGGTCATGCCGAAAGTTTTCGTGATTTTCGGCATGACTTGCGCTAGAAACTAGGACATATGGAGTACCCGGGATTTGCCGGAAGGGGAATGAATTAACATTCCGACCAAACATAGTCCCCTTTTCCTCTTCATTATATCCTTTATTTACAATTGTTAATCAATAGGAAACATGTCTACCGACGCCGAGGTCGTGGGTGGTTCTGCTCGCCTCGAAGACCCCATCGAGGCAGCAAATCTCTCTTTCGATTACTTGGGAGAACACTAGATGGGGTTGCATGGTGGCGGGAGTGGCACCAACCCCGACACCGACGCTGACGCCGGCACCAACACTGGCACCGGGACTGACACCACCCCCGAGACCGGAAACGATGTTGTCATAGCCGGTAAAGCACCATAGAAGAAGAGGACACGAAAACCAAAATGAGCTTGGCATCGGACAAATTGTGGTAACAAAGATGCACCCCAAGAAGTTAGAGCCAATGGCGCCAGAGGATGCACGCTCTTGCTGGGGCAATCAACTTGGATGCATCCTCCGGGAAACCGCCAACATCAATGACGAGAGGTTGAGGCTGATACCACATATGGAGCACATGCTCCTAAAGAAGTTGCACAATAGGTTCCTGTTCCTCAGCCGGAATGAAGGCAAATATAAAGATGCGTGGGACGATCCTGGCATGACAAAGATAAATGACAAGGCGATTGTGACATTCACCAACGACTTGTCCTCCTGGAAAGTTTGGGTGAAAAAAGCGATTGCGAAGAATGAACCGTGGTCCAAGATTCATGTTGATAATCCGTCAATAACGGAAGAGGACTTTGCAAAATTCAAGGAGAATTGTGGTAAAGAAAGTGTCAAGGCAAAGTCGGAGAAAATGAAGGCGCTCCAGGCCAGGAACACGCCACCCCACCACCTCGGAAGCCGTCGTTACGAGGGGAAGAGGCACGTATGGGCCAAGGAGGATGCCAAATGTGAAAGTCACGGAATCCCAGACCCCTTGGCGGAGTTCACCGTCCCGTTGGAGCATGATTGGATTAGGGCCCAGTACAAGTGGGACAAATTCAAAAAGATCTTTTACACGGACCAGAACACGAGGGAGTTCATGAGAATTTTGGTAATTGTTATATTACCACATTATCATATTAGCTTCCAATCAATTCGACTGCATGTTTTGTCACATTAGTAAACCATCCATGTTCCTTTTGCAGAAAGAGCAGCACCAAAAGGCAGCCGAAAGGGACGAGTCGTCACAGTCGTCGGCGAGGCCCAAGTGGGACACCCCATTCAACCAGGCCCTGAACATACTGAAAAAGGTCCCGGTGGACAAGCCGCCGTCCTATGGACGTGTGCACGGCGTCGGAGATGGCGCCTCGTGGATGACGTGCTACCATGAGGAGCCAGAGGAAAGAAAGAAGAGATGCTCGATCATCACTCAGCAGAGCATCGACGAGAAGGTCAAGATTGTGGTCGATAAGACCAAAGCTGAGACCAAAGAAGAGTTGCTCGGGGCCGTTAATGCAGCGGTCACTGATGCGGTGGTCATCTTACTTCCGACACTTTTTGATTTCACGAAGAACAATCCAAATACACGGCCGGAGGACTTTCCCCTTCCCAGCTTTGTCGGGAGCAATTCGGTGAACACCAGAGCACCAGCACCTGCTCAAGCAACCGCAAAAGGTCCCGCTCTTGTTCATAGCAGCCCGACCTCCGTCTCTTGCATGCTTGGCGGGCCTTCATCGCTGGCTGAGCTCGACGCCCTCATGGTAATTATGCGTCATACCCTTTTCAGCAGCATGTCGATAGTCTTCCATTTTAGTTGCCTTTACGATGTTTCACATTGCAGACATGTCTCCTTCGTAGGCCGATGACACCCCATGCACCCTACTCTACGACATCAAGGGCGAGAAGGTGGCCGTGGGAAAGGCAACGATCGTGAAGCCCAAGGACCGCATGTTCCACAACCGAGAGATGCCCGATGGCGTCTTCAAGGTTAACGTGGCCAGTGTCTTAGCGGGCTATGAGGATTTGCCTCCTCCGATACCAGTCAATGATGACGAGACCCCTATTATGATTGGCGCATGCAAGAACTTGTTCTTGCCTTGGCCCAAGTCTCTTCTTCATCTTGAGGCGCCCAGTATCACGCCAACGCCACCTTCTCAAGAAGGTGTGAACACCACCCCACCTACCAAATTACCTGCACCTGTCATGGCGGGTGATAGCGGACGACGCGAGGGAGAGCCTCCATTAGTGCAATATCATGTCGCCCCCGCTGTCGAAGAAGCAAACGCTGATGATGACATTGAGGAGGAGGATGATGAAGACCCAGACAAGTATTTCAATACCGCCTATGATGATGGAAGGTTGATGGCTCAGGACGATGAAGACTCAGGCTATGAGCGTGGAGATGATGACTTGATGCTGCCTGATTTGCCAGAGCCGGAATATTCTAAGGCGGAATGCAAAAATTCTCTCTTCAAGCAATCCTCGCAGGAGCCGCCTGCCGCCTCTACCCAACAACCCACCGAGGCCCATCCAATGATTAGCCCAACGACACTTGGGTGGTGGTTAGGGAAGGTATGGTGGGCTCACTACCGCCACCCACCAAGAAGCAAAGGAGGAGACCAGACAGGAAAGGCCCTAAAGGTGCCAGAGCTGCTTCAAGCAGCCAACCGCCTTTGAAGCCCCAGGTGGTAGATAGAATACCCGTCGAAGGTTAGTATCGTTTCCATGTCGCCGACGAGCCAATCCTACCAGCCAAAGCACTAGATCACATACTGAACAATGATATAAGGAGACTCCATGAAGATGTGTTGGCCAGAGAGAAAAGCCTTATGATCTGGGAAAAACCAGGATACCCCCTTTACGCGGCTCACGTGCCGGGTGGGAAGTTGTACGTCGACACCTAGCCTGCGAATCAGTTCAGCCTGCGATTTGACTACATCTTCGACATGTTCCACATCACCAAGCTGGATTTCCAGTTCATCCGCATGTATGCGCTGTATCTCAACTACTTCATCAGGATCGAGAACATACAATATATCTGCGTCGCAGACCCATTCTATATGCACGAGAGCTTCTTGGCAGTTTGCAAAGAGCACCGTGAATAGGCGAGCAAGTACCTCGACGAATTCATGATCGCTTATAAGGACAAGGAAGCGATTCTCCTGCCTTATCATCCCACGTAAGTCATCCACACATATCCTTTCGTAAGTGTTAATCATTACTTTGCAAGCATGGATGCTAATTTGAGGTGTACTTAATTTGCGCAGCGGGGGCGGCGCCGTGCTCATCGTTCTGTACCCGGAATACTTACATGCTATGTACTTGGACTCATCGAACAACATCAAGAAAAAGGATTACACACACGTAAAGAGTGTTCTCGATAGTGCCTTATTTACTTTCAGCCTGTCTGGTGGATATATCAAGGTGAAAAGGCACAGGAAGAACAAGTTGGTTTTCTGCCATAAGACCGACTTCTGCTGCATCCAGCAACCGCACACCAGTCAGGCTGATGGATTCTACCTCATGCATCACCTGCTCGAGTACAAAAGGGATAATCAACGCCTTCGCATGTCACCTACTATCGAAGATGCCGGGATTGTCAGTTGGGCCACAAGCATAGGAAAGACACCGAATCATTGAATCTGAGCTGAGTTTTATCACGTCCAGTGTGAACTTGCCAAAGTGATGATGAAGCAGGTCCTCGAACCAACAGGGATGTTCTACCATGGGCCAACAATGACACGGGATGATGTTCGAGCACTGCTACTCGCTCAGCGTCTAGACATTAAGCCTTTCACGAAGCTCGGGTGCTTCCTCCCTGACTATGAAGATTGGATCGCCAACATGGAGGACTGATCGCTCTAGTTAATTAGTTTGGGTATGAGGAACTTCGTCACTTATGTTTGCTCTAAGTTGCTTGTATTTCGCTAATTATGCCTCTTTGTTTTCTTAAGTACATTATGTTGCATATTATCGTTCAATTGATCAACTGTCGATGCAGGTACATAGATCAGAGATGGCGAAGGACTGCTACGCCGTGTTCGTTGGGAGGGTTCCAGGAGTCTACGACAACTGGCCAAACGCTCAGGCGCAGGTGTTCAAGTACCTGGGTGCTAGCCACAGAGGGTTCGACAACACAGCCGAAGCGGAAAGTAGTTACTTGAGGTGGACACTCCGACATGAGCGGGGGCGGGACGGCCGGTGCCTCAAGTACTACATAGTCGCGCTCTTGCTCATGTTGATCGCTCTTCTCCTCTACATCATGGTTTAGATAGAGATGATGAAACTTGTGTGTGTGCCATAACCATGCATTTGCACTTATTTGAGACATGACATGATCACTCTTGTGTATCGCTATTTTCGAAATGTGATGAAATTTGTGTTGAATGATGACGATGGTATGACGAGAGTACTGTATGTCTATGATATGATGAGAATAGTGTATATTTAGTATGATATGATGAAACTACTGTATAGAGCCTGTATAAATACATCACAAATACGTAGAGGGGGGGGGGTGTAAATCTATGAAAGAACGAATACTAGCAACAGCGCGGGAATGCATCTAATAGCAGCGTTGGGTTAGCAGCAGAGCTTCGTTTGTTCAAGCGCTACAAATAGTTAGCAGTAGCGCTGGTCTAGGAAGCGCTACTGTTAATAGTACTTACCAGTAGTGCTGCCCATACCAGCGCTACTACTACAACTTAGCTGTAGCACGCTAGCAGTAGCGCTGGACCCAGCGCTACTACTATGCATATTTCAAGCGCTACTACTAGGGTTTTCCCTAGTAGTGGGAGGTGGGTCTGGGTTAGCACATCCCACCTGGGCGCGCCTGGGATCCCTGGCGTGACCAGGTGGGTTGTGCCCACCTGGTGGGCCCCCTTCGGTACTTATTGGCTTCAATATTCCTCAATTATTCCATAAAAAATCTCTGTAAAGTTTCAGCTTGTTTGGAGTTGTGCAGAATAGGTGCCTGACGTAGCTCTTCGAGGACCAGATTTCCAGCTGCCGGAATTCTCCCTCTTTGTGTGTACCTTGCATATTATGAGAGAAAAGGCATTAGAATTACTCCAAAAAGCATTATTATGCATAGAAACATCATAAATAACAGCAGGAAAACATGATGCAAAATGGACGTATCAACTCCCCCAAGCTTAGACCTTGCTTGTCCTCAAGCGAAAACCGAAGTCGAAAAACATGTCCACATGCTTAGAGAGAGAGGTGTCGATAAAAACAAAATACGGACATAGAAGCATCATGTTGATTATTATAGCATCAACAAACTTAAACATAAGACATTTAACATAGAACTTTTATCATAAACTTCTCATGAATAATTAACAATTCATCACACAATTGAAGTATAAAGCACAAACTCTATTAGAAACCAACAAACTATGTTCTCAATCAACTTTGCAACTACAATTCATTATCTTTTCAGGAAGGGTCATGTATCGAAGCCTTTAGACAAGTCCATATACTCAACCATCATATAGTCTTCTATGATTGCTAACACTCACCGCATACACATGAGCAAAACGTTTCAATCGGACAAGTAGAATGATAGGGGCTTATAGTTTTGCCTCCCAACGTATTCACCTCAAGGGTGATGTCAACAATAATAACTCATGCCACCCATATTCAACTGGACATATGTGCCAAGATCTTTCCTCACCACACGATGCTTGCCAAATGAGAAAATAAAAAGGAATAGAGAGAAGAAACTTTGACTCTTGCATAAAAGTAAATACATAAAAGTAAAAGACAGGCCCTTCGCAGAAGGAAGCAGAGGCTGTCATGCGCTTATTTGTTTGTATGCTCAACCCCTTAGTGCAAAAGAACGTCATGTTGTATCGCCTCTTGTGATAGCGACCTTTATTATGTAGTCTGTCGCTTTTATTCTTCACCAACACAAGTTCGTACAACGCTCAATTTCTCTTACTCTAAATGATCTCACACTTTTAGAAGCAATTTTTATTGCCTTATTGCACTGATGACAACTTACTTGAGGGATCTTGTTCAATCCCTAGGTAGGTATGGTGGACTCTTGAAAATAAGATTTGGGTTTAAGGGTTTTATGATGCACAAGTAGTATCTCTACTTAGTGCAGAATGTTTGGCTAGCAAACATAGGGGGCAAGCACCACATGTTGAAGGATCTATGACAATATAACTTCTATGTGAATATGAACAAACATAAATCATTTTGTTGTCTTCCTTGTCCAACGTCAACAATTTTGGCATATAATATTTGTTGGCATCTGGTTGTACGTATGTGTACCTGGTTTAGACTGGACTACCTGAACTACTACTACACGTGCGCTGCCTTCTCGTCCACGGTTCATCGTTGCAGAGAGACCGATCGACCAGTATGTACGTACACGTTCGCGGCCAAAATGACAATGCTACGCACGCTTCTACTAGGTGGGTCCTGACTGTTAGGGAGGATAAGGGGGCACTTCCTTATGTTCGAAGTTATTGATGTGGGTCCCAACGGTCAGGGGGAGAATCATTTTTTGCCCGTAATATGGATGCACTTCCTTGCGTGCGAAGATGTAGCTGGTGGGTCCCAGCTGTCAGAGGGGAAACATTTTTTCAAGGCCCCTCCGGTAGGTCCCGCTGTCAGGTGGAGGAATCATTATTTTGCACGTAATAAGGATTCACTTCCTTGTTGCGGCCGTGGACCCAGCTGTTAGGCTCTCCACGTATAGTCCTCTTTCGATGGAAGTCGTTCCTTGACCACATTGACCACGCCGCGCCGAGAGCACCAAGGCGATGGACGATAGTGAGGCCTAAGATGGGAACGATCTAGAGTCGTGGAACAAGGGGCACTAGAGTCCCTGGCGGAGGGGAGTACGAGGGACTGGTTCGACTACCTTCGCCGGAGAAAAACAGAAGGTGTGGGTGAGTACAAGCCTGACCTGGCCACCGCTGGGAGTAGGGTGGGGCGGCGAGGCCTACGCGGCAGCACAGACGGCCACGGGAGGCAGGAGCAGGCGGCACGACCGGCACTTGTTTGGGCGGCTGGCGCAAGAAAACCAAAGGTTGAAGAAGCACTACGACCGTTGGATGGACATCATACGGTCACTGCTGCTAGAATCGTTCATATTGACTAAGTTGACAAAGCCCTCTGTCCGCATCAGTAGGCCCACAAGTCAGCCTCCAAACATGGTGGTCCCAGATAGTAGGGGGAGTATTCATTTTTTTGTGCGTAATAAGGAGGCACTTCCTTCCATGCGAAGGTATAGCTGGTGGGTCCGAGCTGTCAGTGTGAGTATGAGGGACTGGTTCGGCTGCCTTCGCAGGAGAATAATAGAAGGTGTGGGTGAGTACAAGTATGACCTGGCCACTGCTGGGTGTAGGGTGGGGCGGTGAGGCCTGCGTGGCAGCACAGCCGGCCACGGGAGGCAGATGCACGTGCTCCAGCAGGCGATGGTTTTGGCAGCTAGAGCAAGAGCAACTATATCAGAGATTGAAGAAGCAGGATCGCTGTTGGATGTCAATCCAACGACTACAGATGTAAGAAATAATTGGTTGACTTTTTGTTTTGGACCATTAAATCGTTTTGTCCACTAAATGGACAACACCTTGCGTAGGCTTTGTCTACTGGACCAACAAAGTCAGCTTCGAAAGTTGTGGCGGAATGCAGCCCATTTATTTAGGTTTTATAGCCCATTTCATTTTGTTTGCCAGTACATCTATTTCCTGTGCTTTGACTCGGAAAATAATATATTTCCTTGGCTAGGTAAAAATAATAATAGCCGATTTTTGACAAATCATGATATTAAGATATAATACAATAAAGGGACATTTACATCTATGCCCCTAATTTGCACACACTCTCAGATTTACCCTTAATTTCATAGCCTGCTCAAATTTGCCCCTCTGCCGTTATGTGCACTTATAGAAATGTCCTTCTGTGCCGTTACCGTCCGGTCAAAGCCGATCAAAGGTCTTTGATCGTCCTAAAAAATAGCAAAAAAATCTAAAGAATCTGAAAATTTGTGGGATCAAAGATACTCAGGTTCGCAAGGTGCGTGCAAATTTTCGTGTTGTTTGGACATTCCTGGAGCTCGTGTCAAAGGAAAAACAATAAATATGTAAGCCTGTGAATAGTAAATTCAAAAAAATAGCAAGAAAATTAAAAAAAATATGATTTTTTGGCATCAAAGAGGCTCGGGTCTGCAAGCTGCGTGCAAATTTTTGTTGTGTTTGGACATTGGAGGGGCTTTTGGAGGAAAAAAAATCAAAATTTGGCTTGGGAAAAACATGGGAATAATTGACTATTTTGATTTTTCTTGCTAGTGCTCCTCACATGTCATTTGATCACAAAAACTTGCAAGCACCTTGTGCACCCAAGCCTCTTTGATGCCAGAAAAATTCATATATTTTTGAATTTTCTTGCTATTATATTTCAAATTTACTGTTCACAAGCGTGCAGATTAACTATTTTTCCTCGCCATGAGCTGCTGGAACGTCCAAATAGCACGAAAATTTGCACACACCTTGCACACATGAGTACCTTCGATCTCACAAAATTTTAGTTTTTTTGCTATTTTTTCAGAACGGTCAAAGCTGTTTGACCGGACGGTAACGGCGCAGAAGGGCATTTCTGTAAGAGCACTTAACGCGGAGGGGAAAATTTGAGCAGGCTTTCGAATTAGGGGTATATCTACTTAGATGGTCCGAGTTAGGGACATAAATGCAAATGGCCCTACAATAAATGAATACAAATAAAATAATATAATATATTATTTATAGCACATTTTATTATTTATTTGAATACACCTATTTACTAAGCTGGGTGAAAAATAATATTGCATACATGCAGCGCATTTATCATTTCTGATAATTTACAAGCCATTTGATTTTAGTAGACACTAGTACGCGTCGGTCCTAAACAAACGGTGTTAAACCCCTTTCCACGACGGCATTCAGAACCGTCGCCAAGTGAGTGTGGGAGATAGGGGGGTCCTCCCCACAAGATCCACAAAATGTCAGGGATATTCCGTCCTGGCACACACGCTCGGCAAAATGAGGTCATGTGCGACCGGCGAGCACTCAAATACAGAAATATGTACGGTAGTGCTAAAAAATACAATTATACAAGCGAAATCATTTCCGGTCGTAAGTACATCCCACACAGTTAATCAACGCTAAACGTTTCCATTCGTATATACATCCCACACAGTCACTCCAAGGAAAACGTTTGCGCAAGGTGGCGTAATGCAAACAGTTTTCAAGAGAATGTTGTGTGTGGTTGTTCATTGATCCAACACGGTTTATTCATAGAAACTGTGTGCATTGCGTGAGGTCATTGCCCACGGTGTTTTCTCATTAACCGTTTGCAATTGGAAAACCCAATTAGCAAGCTAATTGACCAATTATCGGGCTAATTGCCCTATTATTAATAATACATTTACTAATATAATTGACATTCATATTAAGCACATAATATATTCCATTTCCATATTAAGGAAGCATGATTTCATAATTGAAATACATCATAGTACAACATGATATAGCTTCAGCACTCAGCCACCCCATTACACAACCGCATCAGCAGCAAGTTTCACATGAAACATCTAGAACCTTTCGAAATTAGCATCATAGACGGTACATAGAGAGATGCATCTCATCTGAAAAACTGCTGAAGCGGAAGGCGAATATTGAGCCTTCATTCATGTTCAAGGTCTTTGCAACTTTAGGCCAGTGCCTGCGGATGATTGACCATCCATCCTTCGACCTCTTCAGGAACACTTCAGTATTGAACCGTGGGTGTTGTATGAAAATTTTATCGCCTCCTGACCACAGAGGTGGTTTGAGAGGTAATCATCAATGAAGCCTGGAAACAAGGCTGTGCATATATATCTTCTCCATATTGGAAATGGGGCAAAGGAATACAAAAAGGCAAGGTATAATAGTTAGTACCATCTTGTAAACCTCAGTGCTTCCCATTGTTTCCCTGCAACACATATAAGGTAGTTAGTCATCAGGTTAAGTAAGGGTTCGCATGCTATCAGTAAAATATATTGATGAAAAATAAGCACATTGCAGATTCATCAGATTAATTCAAGCCACACGAAAAACCTATTTATCCAAACCAAGCTGATTAAGAACTAGGAAATATAGCACTTGTATATGTTTCTCATGTATTAAGTGCACCCAAATTCGATTTATTCCTCACATTGTATACAATAAGAGAATGCAGCCACACCAATTGAACATTGCATTGCAAAATTGAACCAAGCAGTTAACTAAACACCACAACAAATGAACCAAATGTTAACTGAGCACCACATTGCATAATATAACATACTCCTAATAGAAGATCAGACATTTAACCACCAAGCATGCTTAACAACTTGGAAATGCAGGAATTGTATTTGTATCTCATGTATTTAGTACAGCCAAATCCGATTTATTCCTCACATGGTATACAATAACAGAATGCAGCCACAACAATTGAACATCGCATTGCAGAATTCAACCAAGCAGTTAACTAAACACCACAACAAGTGAACCAAGCAGTTAACTAAACACCAATTGAACAATATAACATACTCCTAATAGAAGATCAGATAGTTAACCAAACCAAGCATGTTTAACAACTTGGAAATATTGCACCCTGAAGAATTGAACATCACATTTGCAGAATTGAACTAGGCAGTTAATTGAACACCACATTGCACGACATATAGAACATATACACTATAGCAGAAGATTGCATGGTAAAAGTAGATAGCACAATTCACTAGAATTTGTTGAGGAAAGGCAGTAGCTAGTAAACTGAACATGGGTCCTTATAGTGAGCTAATAAGACAAGTTACTCCTCATTGTCGGAGATATCGATGATGATTGGCTCCTTGGACATGGAAGAGGGCGAGGCCTCCGCATCGTGGGTGCCCTCGTTGTAGTGGTGAGTTGCTTGAGCCGCTCTGGGCACGAACCTTCTCGTTCTCGAGATGAGGTAAGCACGTGCACGCTGAGAAAACACCTCGTAGTCTTCATTGAAGGCACCGAGGGTGGCCTCAAGAAAACGCCATGAACTGTCGTTTAAAGCAGCCAACCGCGTCGCGGCATCGTCACGCGAGGCATCAACGGTGGCCTCGACGGCGAGGTGCTCCTCCAAGATCTGGGGGTCGGCACGAATGACAGCCATCGCGACCTCGTCCGCGCGTGCGGCCGCGATTTGCTTCTTCGCTGACAAATGCTCCTTGAGGTCCTAGCTATACTGCGTGCACCATGGCTTAGGCCGACGCTCATTTGGTGTAGGGGTCGGTGATTTGGGTGGAAGGTGTCACGCTCCCGCCGGCGATCGGGGCATGTCGGATGTGGAAGGAGGAGGAGGATGGGGGTCGGGTGTGGATTACCTCCCTGGTTAGGCGAGGGTGAGCAGCATGAACGAGGGTCGCCGGCGAGGAGGCGGCGGCGCTGCAAGCAAGGAGTGAAGGTTTCAACTTGGAAAGAAAGGCAGAAAAAGGGGGAATGTGGCTTTTGGTAAGGGGAGGGGGATGACGAGGTAGATATTTCTGCAGAAGCCAAAAATTTGGAATCGCTTCAGCCAACGCAAAGTGTCATCAGACACGGTCCCTTATTCAGAGCGGGCCGTGGACTGTAGCAGTCACACCTTCTCGCGTAAGCCGTATGCATACTATACTATGATGGTGCTCCAAAATATTTTGTGCTGCATCTCACACAATTGGTTATAATAAACTATGTGGGATCTACTTGATTTTTCGTCTTAATTTGAATTACATAATGGGGTCACAGCAGCCATGGATGGTGTTTGAATTGCTAGACCTTTTACCTGATGTGATCATAAAAGAACTGGAATTATTCAGGGTTCATTTGGACATTTTTATGCATTAAGTGAGTTTTCAATGCATTTATGTGCATAATTCAAATTTGAACTACATGCACATGCTCCCGTGCATATAAATTGGTTGAAAAATCAAAACTGTTTCCTTGGGTGCATGCTTAGGTCCCATGCAAGAAATGGGAATGAATGTCAAACACCCTGCCACCGTCACTCTGCCGCAAACATTGAGATACCAGGTTTTTAAATTCTAGTAAATCCAAAAATTCTCTGAAATTCATGAAACTTGGCATGCTATCATGGAGCGGCATCAACATGCCGTGGTAATTTTTTTGTCCCATTTGGGGTAGGTTTGGGTATATGCTTCTCACAAACCAGAGCTTCTCACAACAAGCATGATGGTTTCTTAGGGACTGCCCCAACTTTGGGGGCGAGACGATATCCATTGCCTCTTATTACTTTCAAATTATGTTCTCGTGTCAACATAGAACAACAGGAGTGTTGTGTTATTTTTGTGATTTTTCGGGGTTCGTTTGGACATTTTTATGCATTAAGTGAGTTTTGAATGCATTTATGTGCATAATTCAAATTTGAACTACATGCACATGCTCCCGTGCATATAAATTGGTTGAAAATCAAATCTTTGTCCTTGGGTGCATACTTAGGTCCCATGCAAGAAATGGGAATGAATGTCAAACACCCTGCCACCGTCACTTGGCCGCAAACATTGAGATACCTAGTTTTTAAATTCTAATAAATCCAAAAATCGTCTGAAATTCATGAAACTTGGCATGCTATCATGGAGCAGAATCAACATGTCGTGGTAAATTTTTGTCCCATTTGGGGCAGGTTTGGGTATATGCTTCTCACGTACCAGAGCTTCTAACAACAAGCATCGTGGTTTCGGTAGGGACCGCCCCAACTTTGGGGGAGAAACGACATCCATTGCCTCTTATTGCTTTCAAATTTTTTCTCATGTCAACATAGAACAACAGGAGTGTTGTGCTATTTTTTATGATTTTTCGGGGTCCGTTTGGACATTTTTATGCATTAAGTGAGTTTTCAATGCATTTCTATGCATAATTCAAATTTGAACTACATGCACATGCTCCCATGCATATAAATTGGTTGAAAAATCAAATCTTTGTCCTTGGGTGCATGCTTAGGACACATGCAAGAAATTGGAATGAATGTCAAACCCCCTACCACCGTCACTCGGTCGCAAACATTGAGATACCTGGTTTTAAAATTCTAGTAAATCCAAAACTCGTCTGAAATTCATGAAACTTGGCATGCTATCATGGAGCGGCATCAACATGAATCTTGGCATGCTATCATGGAGCGGCATCAACATGATGTGGAAAAGTAGGAGCAGGATTTGTGCATCTCTTGAACACAAACGGTTCTTTTGGATGACCCGTGTGAACCACTTACAAACAATTTGGTAAGATTTGCATCTGTCATATTGGGTATGTTGCCATTTGTCAAACTAGAAAGATTGACATTTGTTGATCTAGTAACATTGCCATTTGCCAACCTTGTAACACTGTGATTTGTCAAATTAGGAAGCTAAAAATCACTTGCAGTATCTAATTTTTGCAACTAAAATTTAGTAATTAAGCATAGATGGAGGCAAGGAAGGCGTGTTCAGTGAGGCGTGCAGCGGGCGGCCCAGTACTATTTGATTTGACAGCGGGTGGCCCAGTTCTCTATACGGCTTTAATGCAGACGAGGGAGAGGGTAGTGGTTCCCAAAATGTTGAATGGCCAATGATGCATCCTCCTTCAATTAGCATCATCTGAATGCATGAGGGAAGTAATGGGAGGACCGGGAAATGAGGCAGCACAATGTGAATACAATGCAGTTTGCACTCATATAAAGGCACCCCTCCATTCCAATGCATCTACCACATCGTACGCACCTAAGCATTTGCCTAAGCACCTACACTAATAAGCGCAACAGTGCCCACTCCAGACCCATGGCGGCGATGCGCGCGGGCAGCCAACGACCATGCCAGATGGTCCACGACGCCGGCCTGCGGCATGGCACCGTGGATCATCTCCATACGGTGTTGGTGACCAGTTGGTGGATGACCGCCATCGACGCCAGCTACGACTCTCGGTTGGACCAGATGATCGTTTCACCACCAACAGGTTCACCATCGTCAAGAAGCTCACGAATGACATCACCGTACTCCTCCAGCCCGTGCGCCCGAGCTCCTCATTGCCTGCCACCCTAATCGGCCTCCATGGTCGGAACCTCTTTCAAGCACTGGTGGCCCTGCGACTGCCCGCCGACGCCACAAAGAATGTCCACCTGGAGGTCGCGCTCGCCGCGAGGCGCCTCGCCCTGCAAGAAACCGTCGACCTACACATCCATGTGTACGAGCAAATCGTGTACATAGGTATCTACAAGGCTAGTGAGGACGCTACGACGTTGGCCTTCTTCAGCCAACTGGAAGCCTTGAATGCCTTTTCTGAGAAGCACCTTGACCTCGCCACAAAAGCCGTCGCTCCTTAGCCACCGGTCGGTGGCCCGTCCGGTGCACTGAGTTGAGGAGGAGGAGGTCGTACATTGATGGATGCATCTTTCTTTTTGCCTCCTGTAACCACCACTGGGATTGCATCATCGTGGCCTTAATTCTTATTTTGCTATTGCATTCTCATTCCAGTCAATACGGACATGTGCGATCCCTTTAATTTGCTCAATACAGACATGTCCATTCCAGTCTTATTTTGATTGGCTTGAATGAAGGTCTATCCCGCCATTAGGTGCCGCGGCGCGCTCTGCTCGCGTTCGTTGGCACGCTCTGCTTGCGTCCCTCCGCACGTGCTCTGCCAACGGTTGGGCGTGCGCACGATCACGTCGGGGGGCCAGTATGCATACGGTTGCTCCGCGCGCGTTGCCACGGGATGTAGTTACATGCGGAGTTACGCGCTGCAAATTAGAACTGCCATCAAGGGCCTGCCGATATTTCTGGCCGTTCAGCTTCCCCTTTAATTCCCGTGGCCATTAAATCCTTAGTCTCTTCAACCTTTCGATCGCGCCCAACAACACAACAAGCACACCCACGACGAAACATAAAGGGGATGTCCAGCGGCGCTCCAATGGAGTTCGGCGAGCATAGAGTGGAGACCCACGCGAGGGAGACGGATCTCTTGGTGGTGTACACCATCGACCCGGCCGTGGTGGACGACTACATCAACACCGTTGAGCAGTTGCTTGCTGGAGACAAGTACAAGGTGGTCGGCATCGACCTCCAGTACACCGCCGGTCGTCTACCTGTTGTGCTTGCGTTGTTTTTCCCTTGAAGAGGAAAGGGTGATGCAGGACAGTAGCGTCAGTATTTCCCTCAGTGTTTGAGAACCAAGGTATCAATCCAGTAGGATACTACACGCGAGTCCCTCGTACCTACACAAACAAATAAGATCCTTGCAACCAACACGATAAAGGGGTTGTCAATCCCTTCTCGGCCACTTGCAAAAGTGAGATCTGATAGAGATAATAAGATAAATATTAATAGATTGAAAAGTAAAGATTGAAAATTAAAAGTAAAGTAAAGATAAATAGTTGATGGAAGATTGATATGATGGAAGATAGACCCGGGGGCCATAGGTTTCACTAGTGGCTTCTCTCAAGATAGCAGATTTCTACGGTGGGTGAACAAATTACTGTCGAGCAATTGATAGAAAAGCGCATATTTATGAGAATATCTAGGCATGATCATTGTATATAGGCATCACGTCCGTGACAAGTAGACCGAAACAATTCTGCATCGACTACTATTACTCCACACATCGACCGCTATCCAGCATGCATCTAGAGTATTATGTTCATAAGAACAGAGTAACGCTTTAAGCAAGATGACATGATGTAGAGGGATGAACTCATGCAATATGATATAAATCCCATCTTTTTATCCTTGATGGCAACAATACAATAAGTGCCTTGCTACCCCTGCTGTCATTGGGAAAGGACACCGCAAGATTGAACCCCAAGCTAAGCACTTCTCCCATTGCAAGAAAGATCAATCTAGTAGGCCAAACCAAAATGATAATTCAAAGAGACTTGCAAAGATATTCAAATCATGCATAAAAGATTTCAAAGAAGAATCAAATATTGTTCATAGATAATCTTGATCATAAACCCACAATTCATCGGATCTCGACAAACACACCGCAAAAAGAATTACATCAAATAGATCTCCAAGAAGATCGAGGAGAACTTTGTATTGAGATCCAAAGAGAGAGAAGAAGACATCTAGCTAATAACTATGGACCCGAAGGTCTGTGGTAAACTACTCACAACTCATCGGAGAGGCTATGGTGTTGATGCAGAAGCCCTCCGTGATCGATCCCCCCTCCGATGGAGCTTCGGAACAGGCCCCAAGATGGGATCTCACGGGTATAGAAGGTTGCGGCAGTGGAATTAGGGTTTCGTGGTGCTCTCCGATGTTTTCAGGGTACAAGGGTGTATATAGGAGGAGGAGGCATGTCGGTGGAGCTACGGGGGCCCCACGAGGGTGGGGGGCACCTACCCCGTGGCTTCCCTGGCGTGTACTCCAAGTCTTCTGGGTTGCATTTGTTCCAAAAACAATCCTCCCAAAGGTTTCATTCCATTTGGACTCCGTTTGATATTCCTTTTCTGCGAAACACTGGAATAGGCAAAAAACAACAAATTGCACTGGGTCCTGTGTTAGTAGGTTAGTCCCAAAAATAATATAAATGAGTATAATAAATCCCATTAAACATCCAAAACAGATAATATAATAGCATGGAACAATCAAAAATTATAGATACGTTGGAGATGTATCAATCATCCCCAAGCTTAATTCATGCTCGTCCTCGAGTAGGTAAATGATAAAAACAGAATTTTTGATGTGGAATGCTACCCAACATAATTCTCAATGTAATTTTATTTATTGTGGCATGAATGTTCAGATCCGAAATATTCAAGACAAAAGTTTAATATTGACATAGGAATAATAACACTTCATGCATACTAACAAAGCAATTATGTCTTCTGAAAATAACATGGCCAAAGAAAGTTCATCCCTACAAAATCATATAGTTTGGCTATGTTCCATCTTCGTCACACAAAATACTCAAACCATGCACAACCCCGGTTTCAGCCAAGCAATTGTTTCATACTTCAATTTTTTCAAACCTTTTCAACTTTCACGCAATACATGAGCGTGAGCCATGGATATAACACTATATGTGGAATAGAGTGGTGGTTGTGGAGAAGACAAAAGAGGAAGATGGTCTCACATCCACTAGGTGTATCAATGAGCTATGGAGATGCCCATAAATAGATATCAATGTGAGTGAGTAGGGATTGCCATGCAACGGATGCACTAGAGCTATAAATGTATGAAAGCTCAACAAAAGAAACTAAGTGGGTGTGCATCCAACTTGCTTGCTCACGAAGACCTAGGGCATTTGAGGAAGCCCATCATTGGAATATACATGCCAAGTTCTATAATGAAAAATCCCACTAGTATATGAAAGTGACAAAACAAGAGACTCTCTATCATGAAGATCATGGTGCTACTTTGAAGCACAAGTGTGGAAAAAGATAGTAGCATTGTCCCTTTTTACTTCTTTTTTCTCTTTTTTGGGCCTTTCTTTTTTCTTTGGCCTTTCCTTCTTTTTTATTTTTTTATGTGGGACAATGCTCTAATAATGATGATCATCACACTTCTATTTATTTACAACTCATAGATTACAACTCGATACTAGAACAAAATATGACTCTATATGAATGCCTCCGGCAGTGTACCGGGATATGCAATGAATGAAGAGTGACATGTATGAAAAATTATGCATGGTAGCCTTGCCACATCAACTACATGATCATGCATGGCAATATGACAATGATGAAGCGTGTCATAGTAAACGAAATGGTGGAAAGTTGCATGGCAATATATATCGGTATGGCTATGGAAATGCCATAATAGGTAGGTATATTGGCTGTTTTGAGGAAGGTATATGGTGGGTGTATGGTACCGGCGAAAGTTGTGCGGTACAAGAGAGGCTAGCAATGGTTGAAGTGTGAGAGTGCATATAATCCATGGACTCAACATTAGTCGTAAAGAACTCACATACTTATTGCAAAAATCTACAAGTCATCAAAACAATGTACTACACGCATGCTCCTAGGGGAAGGGTTGGTAGGAGTTAACCATCGCGCGAACCCGACCTCCACACAAAGGATGACAATCAATGAAATACCTCATGCTTCAAATTTGTCACACCACGGTAACCATACGTGCATGCTACGGGACTTGCAAACCTCAACACAAGTATTTATCAAATTCACAACTACTCTACTAGCATGACTCTAATATCACCATCCTCATATCTCAAAACAACCATCAAGTATCAAACTTCTCAAAATATTTAATGCACTTTATATAAAAGTTTTTATTATACCCATCTTGGATGCCTATCATATTAGGACTAATTTTATAACAAAAGAAAATTACCATGCTGTTCTAAAAGACTCTACAAATAATATAAGTGAAGCATGAGAGATTAGTAATTTCTATAAAATAAAACCACCATCATGCTCTAAAAAGATATAAGTGAAGCACTAGAGCAAAACTATCTAGCTCAAAAGATATAAGTGAACCACATAGAGTATTCTAATAAATTCCGATTCATGTGTGTCTCTCTCAAAAGGTGTGTACAGCAAGGATTATTGTGGTAAACTAAAAAGCAAAGACTCAAATCATACATGACGCTCCAAGTAAAACACATATCATGTGGTGAATAAAAATATAGTCTCAAGTAAAGTTACCGATAGACGAAGACGAAAGAGGGGATGCCTTCCCGGGGCATCCCCAAGCTTAGGCTTTTGGTTGTCCTTAAATTTTACCTTGGGGTGACTTGGGCATCCCCAAGCTTAGGCTCTTGCCACTCTTTGTTCCATAGTCCATCAAATCCTTACCCAAAAACTCGAAAACTTCACAACACAAAACTTAGCAGAAAATCTCGTGAGCTCCGTTTGTATAAGAAAACAAACCACCACTTTAAGGTACTGTAATGAACTCATTATTTATTTATATTGGTGTTAAACCTACTGTATTCCAACTTATATATGATTCATACCCCCTGATACTACTCATATATTCATCAAAATAAGCAAACAACACACGAAAAACAGAATCTGTCAAAAACAAAACAATCTCTAGCAATCTGTAACTTTCGAATACTTCTGTAACTCTAAAAATTCTGAAATAAATTGGTGGACGTGAGGAATTTGTCTATTAATCATCTGCAAAAGGAATCAACTTAAATAACTATCCAGTAAAAAATGGCAGCTAATCTGGTGAGCGCAAAAGTTTCTATTTTTTACAGCAAGATCGCAAAGACTTCACCCAAGTCTTCCCAAAGGTTCTACTTGGCACAAACACTAATTAAAACATAAAAACACATCTAAACAAATGCTAGATGAATTATTTGTTACTAAACAGAAGCATAAAGCAAAGAAAATAAAATTGGGTTGCCACCCAACAAGCTCTTTCTTTATGGCCATTAAGATCGGCTTGAGATTTCAATGATGTTCACATAAAATATAAGAATTGAAGCATAAATAGAGGATCATAAAACGCGTGGAAAACAAATCTAAGTCTAACATAATTCCTATGCATAGGCATTTTATAAGCAAATAAATTATTAAGACAAGTGAAAACTAGCATATGCAAGGAAGAAGAAAGAAACAATAGCAATCTCAACATAACGAGAGGTAATTTAGTAACATGAAAATTCCTACAACCATATTTTCCTCTCTCATAATAATTACATGCAGGATCATAAGAAAATTCAACAATATAGCTATCACAAAACATATTCTCAACACGATCCACATGCATGCGAAGTTGACACTCTTCCAAAATAGTGGGATCAACATTAACTAAAGTCATGACCTCTCCAAACCCACTTTTATCCAAAATTTCATAAGATTGAACATTATCCAAATATGTGGGATTAAAGTTGACACTCTTCCAAACCCACTTTCAATATTATTTCAAACATTATTATCAATCTCATATATATCGTGGGGCTTAAATAAGTTTTCAAGATCGTAAGAAGCATCACCCCAATCATGATAATTACAACAAGTAGTGGGCATAGCAAAATATGCATCCCCAAGCTTAGGGTTTTGCATATCATTCGCACAATTGACATTAATAGAATTTATAATAACATCATTGCAATCATTCTTTTCATTCAAGGAGCTATCGTGAATCACTTCATAAATTTCTTCTTTCAACACTTCATCACAAATTTCAGATTCACAAATTTCAAGCAAAACCTCATAAAGATAGTCTAGTGCACTCAACTCACTAGCAATTGGTTCAACATAATTGGATCTTTTAAAAAGATTAGCAAGCGGATGAGGATCCATATCAATAGATTAGCAAGCGAAGATGCAAGCAAATGGAAGGCAGGTGGACCCACAAGCAAACATAAGATCGAACGAGAAAAAGGCGAAGGAAAAGCAAAGGTGTTCGAAAATCGTTTAGGTGGGGGAGAGGAAAACAAGAGGCAAATGGCAAATAATGTAATGCGAGGGATAAGACATTGTGATGGGTACTTGCTATATGACTTTTGTGTAGATCTCCCCGGCAACGACACCAGAAATTCTTCTTGCTACCTCTTAAGCTTGCGTTGTTTTACCCTTGAAGAGGAAAGGGTGATGCAGCACAGTAGCTTAACTATTTCCTCTAGTTATTGCGAACCAAGGTATCAATCCAGTAGGAGACTACACGCGAGTCCCTCGTACCTACACAAACAAATAATAACCTTGCAGCCAACGTGATAAAGGGGTTGTCAATCCCTTCTCGGCCACTTGCAAAAATGAGATCTGATAGAGATAATAAGATAATTATTTTTGGTATTTTTGTTATAGATTGAAAAGTAAAGATTGCAAATTAAAAGTAAAGTAAAGATAAATAGTTGATGGAAGATTGATATGATGGAAGATAGACCCGGGGGCCATATGTTTCACTAGTGGGTTCTCTTAAGATAGCAGATTTCTACGGTGGGTGAAGAAATTATTGTTGAGCAATTGATAGAAAAGCGCATAGTTATGAGACTATCTAGGCATGATCATTGTATATAGGCATCACGTCCGTGACAAGTAGACCGAAACGATTCTACATCTACTACTATTACTCCACACATCGACTGCTATCCAGCATGCATCTAGAGTATTAAGTTCATAAGAACAGAGTAACACTTTAAGCAAGATGACAAGATGTAGAGGGATAAACTCATGCAATATGATATAAACCCCATCTTTTTATCCTCGATGGCAACAATACAATACGTGCCTCGCTGCCCCTGCTGTCACTGGGAAAGGACACCGCAAGACTGAACCCAAAGCTAAGCACTTCTCCCATTGCAAGAAAGATCAATCTAGTAGGCCAAACCAAACTGATAATTCGAAGAGACTTGCAAAGATATTTAAATCATGCATAAAAGATTTCAAAGAAGAATCAAATATTGTTCATAGATATTCTTGATCATAAACCCACAATTCATCGGATCTCTACAAACACACCGCAAAAAGAATTACATCAAATAGATCTCCAAGAAGATCGAGGATAACTTTGTATTGAGATCCAAAGAGAGAGAAGAAGCCATCTAGCTAATAACTATGGACCCGAAGGTCTGTGGTAAACCACTCACAACTCATCAGAGAGGCTATGGTGTTGATGTAGAAGCCCTCCGTGATCGATTCCCCCTCCGGTGGAGCTCCGGAACAGGCCCCAAGATGGGATCTCACGAGTACAGAAGGTTGCGGCGGTGGAATTAGGGTTTCGTGGTGCTCTCCGATGTTTTCAGGGTACAAGGGTATATATAGGTGGAAGAGGCATGTCGGTGGAGCTACGGGGGGCCCACGAGGGTGGGGGGCGCGCTTACCCCCCTAGGCACGCCCCCTGCCTCATGGCCACCCTGTGGCTTCCCTAGCGTGTACTCCAAGTCTTCTGGGTTGCATTTGTTCCAAAAACGATCCTCCAGAAGGTTTCATTCCATTTGGACTCCGTTTGATATTCCTTTTCTGCGAAACACTGAAATAGGCAAAAAAACAGTAAATTGCACTAGGCCCTGGGTTAGTAGGTTAGTCCCAAAAATAATATAAAAGTGTATAATAAAGCCCATTAAGCATCCAAAACAGATAATATAATAGCAGGGAACAATCAAAATTATAGATACGTTGGAGACGTATCACCCAACATAGATCAAAAGGTTGCCGTCGCCCAGCTATGCATGCACCATCATGTCCTCATCTACCACTACTTAATGGCCACAGAGCCTTGCGACCGATTTAACAGGTTTGTCAACAACACTGACTACAAGTTCGCCAGGGTGGAAATCACCAACATTGTAAAAGCACTCAGGGTTACGGGCTTGGCCTGCCAGAACCTTGTCGAAATCTGTGAGCACTACAGGGTCTGGGGCAGCACGAAGAAGGACTCCCTGGTTGAACTCGCCTCAGACATCATCGACCCCTACTACAAAAAGATGAAGCAGGATGCCAAGAGAAAAAGTCTCGTATCCTAGCACAGGGCCTGGATGCGGCAACTGGATGAACCTCATCTCAGGTTCGCGGCCAAGAGCGTGTACACATGCTACGAGATGCACATGCGGATCATTGACATGAGGAAGTGCCTTGTTACCCAAATCGACGAGCCCGGATCGAGCCACAAGCAGAGCAAGCATCCCAAGAAGTAGATGATGATCAGATGATCGTTTATGCTAGTTGATCATGCATGTAATATATAGTTTACTTTATTGGTGTGTGGAAATGTCATGTGTGTAGTAGCCACCTATGTAATTATGCATGTAATAGTTTACTTTGGTGTGTGCAAATGCCATGGTTGTATAGTAGCCACCTATGTAACTGGATGTTTAATTTTGGTTATGCAACCATGTCCTTATAAGTGTGTATATATATACTATGTTGTTCTGTATGCATGCAATCCCATCGCACAACACACACGTCTTATTAGCAGTAACCGTCTGTGTTATTATCGGTCTTAGCACACACTTTTTATTATAGACATGTTTGCCGCATATCACACACATCTTCTTATATTGAACTGTTTATGTTCTCTTGTCTCAACACAAACAGTTCATCCAAGTGAACCGCATGCCGTATATCGCACACACCTTGATCTGCCTGACCGTTTATTTTGTGTTGCCTAATCACAAATAGTTCTCCATCTGAATCGTATGCTCTACATCGTACATGCCTTCATATGGCAGCCAGTTTCTTTTGTTCCTCCTCATCGCAAACAGTCAATGGAATTGAATCGTATGCCCAACATCGAACACGCAACCAAAATATGAACCGTGTTTGATGCATCCTCAATCGCAAACGTTTTGCACCTTTTTGACGGTTTTTTACGCCCCCATTTGCGATTATGGCAAAGCACACAGTTTTGTCGAAGGGTCTTCGATCGTAGTGTCTCGTTAGCAGCAACCTGCAGTAGTGATAAATTGACCCATTTTTTGGGCTGGATGAAAAAACAATGATGGTCTCGACTAAGCATTTTGTATAAAAAGTAATATTGAGTTACAATATTATTAAAAAATTAAGTTGGGCTTGGTAATCTTATTTTATAAAAAATGAACTGGGTTGTGCATTTTATTAAAAGAAATATAGGCTAGGCTACGCTTATTTAAATATATTGTGTACAACTGTCGGCCCATTTGCATTGCTGATGTTCAACAAAAATGGCCTATGTAGTATAGTACAACTTTACATGGCTACTCAGCCCACATTCAATGATGCCTGAAAAGGCCCAAACAAGGCTTCTGTACAACCTTTTGAAGTTATTGAGCTCAATTAATAACTTAAGAAAAAAGTTAGAGTACAGTGGAACCTAATTAAAAGTTGTCACGAGCGAAGAAATAATTCACCAGGTCCCACTTGTGTGTGTGTGTGTGTGTGTGAGAGAGAGAGAGAGATACACGTCGGTCGATGCTCGTAAATACATATTTTAGCCCTATGCATTGCTAATGCTCAGTAAAAACTTATATAGTTGACACAATCATATGGAACATCATAGCACACTAAACTTGCATACAAAATTTCACGCAGGCGGCACAATCAGGGTGGAAGCAGTGGATCGCTACGGGTTGGGCTATGTTGAAACCAATGAACTCATACATAACGTTTCATCGTCTTTATCAATGATGGGAAAATATCTTTTTTGTTGTGCAAAGAAAACAGATAGACAATACAATAAGTTTTGCTAGCACATTAAGTTGGCGTACACCCCTTTCTAAAAAAAGTTCAGGTACAAAAATAGAATAGGTCACAATCAAATGTACTGGCACATCGGTGCTTGACACCAATAGCTCGGATTTAACTAATATCTGAGAACATTCAGTTGTTACCTCAAATTAGAGCACATCAAGGCAGCCAGCCGTGCCTCTTCTCCCAAAGAAGCAGTGGCCTCCGCAGCGCGATGGACTAGGCCTTGTGCCATCCATCGTTCCGAGCAACATGGGGAAAGTCTGACGTTGACTCCTGTAATAGACGTCATCGATGGACCCTGGCACCCGTGGCGGCGGCAGGACTTCGATTGATGGATTGACCACTTTTTCGACATGCATGAACACTCGATACAGGTACATACCTAACGTAGTCCACAACGGCCTTGGTGGCGACAAATAGTACAACCCCGGTTCCTACACCGGTATCTCAACACCAATCACCTTCGGTATAGTGGACGACTTCTTCATCCATGCCATAACCTTCAGAGCCCAGCTATCTGGAGGAACAAACATACTTAAGAGCTCACCTCCAAGGTCGTTGATATGCTCATTCATGGACTCGCTGTTCCAAGCACGTCGAGGCATGCCGTGGAAGGTAAGCTTTGCTAATAAATCAAGCTCAGAAGGCACTGAGACCCATCCTGGGTGCCACCGATCAAAGCTCACCAGCGCGCCATTGTAGAACAAATGCTGGGACGATTCGAACACACGACTGTAGTCGAAAGTTGTCCAGAACCTGACGAAGAAATTAGCCGGTGGCAGACAGACTTTGATGAGCAAGTCACTTACTTGGATGCCGTGTGCAATGCCAAGAGCTTTGACAAGGTTGTCCAGCGAGACGGGAGGCCAGTCACCGTTGATGGTTTTCATTAGCACTTTGCCGGCAAACTGGTCGTCAAGCGCCGCCATGCCACTTTTGAGCGATAGCACGCAACGCCCAAAGGTAGGATGGACCTCAGGATCTTCGACTCGGAGATCCCGTTGACCGGCGACATGATAGTGTGCTTGAGTACAGGGAGTACATGAAGGGGGATTTGGGGGGAACTAGAGTAGGAATTGAGTTTCCAGAGGTGGGGGGGGATCAGGGATGAAAAGGTAGCATGAATTTCGAACATGCGCCAATATGCTCTCGGCGCTCAAGCGCACGAAAACACCGGTGGCGCCCACATGTCAGCCTAAGAGTCCTTTTTCTTTCTTTTTTTGAGCGCCCGGCCTGAGAGTCATAATTGACCTGTTTGGCATTGCGTTACTAGTCGGCCCATATTCAATGACACCTCACTGGCCCAAACAAGTGTACATCATCGAAAAGACACTGAGGTCAAATTATTTAACTTTAAAAAAGGAGATATCCTCTCTGGAGAATGGTGATGCCCTCATTTAGCCCACCAGTAGTTCAGGACAATAAACAGTTTGAAACAATGATGTGTACAACATTCAATCACTGACTAGTGACTACTATTGAGTACTGACATAAATAGTATGACATGATAGTTGATAAGAAGTCTTGCTACACCACCAAAACGCACCCATCTGCGATGCTTAGACTCTCGTGATCTAGACGAGAATGACATTCTAAATAGAGGCAAATACTATTACATAGTAAGAGTGACATAGACCAGGATTACCAAATGACAAGGAGTATGCATAACAAAAGAGAGAACTACCCATCTAGAACAGGCAACAAAGACAACAAGTCAGTCGAAGAGGGATGATCTAACACCATCATAATTTGTAGCCCCGCTTCAGCCACCAACGATTCGGAGACACCAGAACTCCACCCTTTTGACGCAACAACCCAATTACCTATCAACCTGAAGGCTTGAACCACATCACTGCCTGTCGGACTTGAGACATCCAAGGATCAAAGTTAATCCAGATGCCTTTTTCATTCTCGTCTTATTTTGGTTGCAGGCTATATCGTTGACAATCAGGGGAGTGTGCTCCCGAAGTTCTAGGGCTCGCCGTGTAGACATAGTTTTCCCTTGCAAACAGAGCCTCTCTGCCATCAAGGTCCTTGCCAACGGTGATCTCCAAGTTAATTGGATAATTGAGTTTGAGAAACAGAGAGTGTGAACCAAGGCTGTTACCCACCTCCAACTCAAAAATTCTGAAGGCCCCAACAAGCCGGTATCCTGCTCATAGACGTAACAGCCACTGTCCGGATACTCATGTATTTCACTGTGCTTGTACACAATGGTTTTTTGCAATATAACTCTTCCGGCTCATGTGTGCGAATGATCATCAGTCTTTTGCCGTCATTTGATCGAGGGAGGAACCAGTTGTGCTTCCCTATTTTTGGCAAAGCTGGTGTGATTACAAAGGGCAGTAACTGTAGGGACACTGCATCATATAAAAAAAGGACATGCATTATTAATGTAAGATCAGCGTTGTTCAGAGTATGAGTAGGATAGTGCAAGAAACATCATTGATCTATCCCTGTTGGAACTTAGAGGAAAATACAGGGAAATTTATATTGGGTTCAAAAATATCAAAGTGTCATGCATGGTTATACTCATGTTATCTCACAATCGACTCTTCACAGGAAACTACCATGTCATGCATGTTATGTAATCATGTTCTGTCCTCACAAACAATTTCTTCAAGGAAACTAACAAACCATGCATTGTTATATACTCATGTTCTGTGGGTAAAATTCTTGTGAGGATATTATTCTAGCCATTGATTGATGAAGGGCGAATATAGGTATGTACACATGGTAAGCATTACAAGATTTTACTACTTCCAAATATAGAGTTATCCAAATGCACATTTACTTCCCTAATGTATTGTTAGATGAAACCAACAGCTTGATGAATGTTTCTACATCATGAAAATGAGGAAACTAACATGGCTATTAATACACACTCATATTTAGTAGTGTGTTGATTACCATAAAGTAAGGAGAATATCCATATCTTCCTAACCTTTTGATTATTCAAGGGTACAAATTGGCTGTAATGACATGGTCATAATCGCATGAATTAACTCATACGAAACATAGCTGATTTACGGTGTCTCTAATACATTGCCATAGTTCTACTTAAATTCTGCTCAAACAGGGATATGCCAATCATAACAAAAAGTTCAAATTGTGTCATGGCGTTATCATTAAAATCAGACGAAAACAACTTACTCGCGCAATCTGCTTTGTCGATCGCGTAGATGATGCCATTGTGTTCAATAGCATCACAGAAGTGTGTATCAGCTTTGACGATCCACTGCGAGGTGAGTCGTCTCCAGCTAAAGAAGGCACCGACGGAAAGATAGGCGAGTCCACAGTCGAACAAGGCAATTAGCTTGAAGTCTGCGTAATCCGCATATCGTGTGGGCACTTGGCGGATTACAATCTTCTACAAAACAAGGTCCATCCAACTGACGTGGTAATCCAGATGACTTGGACCACTACGGTAAAACCCTACATACTCCAAATAGTGGTACTGGGGGAGGCGCGCGAGGTGAGGGTACGCGAGCGCACAGTGAGATGATGAAGAGTGATATCAGCATCTCGGGCGAGACAGAGATGGAGTGGTGCTAGGCGATATGGAGACGAGGCGAGGCATGCTATACAACGACGGTGACAGTGACTGCATAGTGCACAAGGTGAGGTTAACTTTGGTAACCCAAACACGCCGCCTGGACTAGTTTCCCCTTGGGCGCATGGTCTTGTCACTTCACTGTGAGGACCGGATGAATAATATTTTGACGATCAAGTGTAGTACCACAGTTATACTACTACTAGTAGTAACATACTAGTAGTACTATATGCCTCTAGGTTCACTTCATCTTCTAGGTAACATCCATATTGCGAGCAGAAGCAAATTCTCGTGCATGCGGAAGCGCGAAGAAGGGCTTTTTTCTTTTTTTAGGATAACCAAACATTCCTTAACCAGAAAAGGTTGTGTCTCCCAGGCACGCGCCAATATCAATCCGAACCAGCTATGACACATTTTTTGTGCAAAGAGATGGATATGTTTTTATATTTGTTCGTCCACCCAAGTTGGTTTTGCGTAGGTCCCACCTATCAAGAGGGGTGCAGAAATAAAAAGGAATCGTAAAATGTTTTGCCATGATGATTCGAAAGAGTGACCTCAACTTACCAGTGGCACATGTAGCGATCGAAGGATGGGCACGTACACGGACCACTCCTCAGTCCGCTAGCCGCATAGCCTTTTCGTTTTGTCGGTTGGTCTACCTAGTCGTCTAATCAACTGCCTCCATGCCACTTCTCCCATTAACTTCTCCATCGGGAACCGTTTTTCCTCGGCTTCTTCACGTCTCCTTCATTTGCATTCAAACCGCACTGGATTCACATCCTCCATGATTAATTTTGAAGGCCCTTTAAATAATCATCCTCTTCAGTTAGGCTAGCCATCTAAATCCTAATTCTCCAAACCATAGCCCTCCGGTCCAGCGGTTCCAAATGGCGAAAGAGATCCCTATGCAGGTTTTTTGTGTCAAACATGTCTTCATTGAAGGCTCGTTGAGCATAGTTGCCACCGTAACCAACCACCGAAGGGTTGTTCGGGAGTGGATAAACAATGTATCCAACTACCTCCAAAAGGTGGAGATGAAGTTCGTCAGTCTCGACGCAGAGTACACGGAGTGTGCCACTGGGGAGATCCAACGCGCCGCCGTCCTTCAGCTCTGCCTCGAAGATGATGTTTTGGTGTATCACATCATACACGGACCCTCCATACCAGGTGAGCTCCACTATTTCTTGTCTCGCGTGGACATATACTTCTGTGGGGCAGCCATCGAAGGGGACAAAGAGAAGCTGGCGTCGTACAACCTTGACTTGAATAACATCGCTGACCTACAAACCAGAATTCATGTAGACGATTGTGATAAAGAAACACCATCCCTGTTCGACGTAGCAAATTCTATGCTTAGAACAAATCTTGAGAAGGGTGACGAGACGCGGGGATTAAGGTCATCTAGATGGGAGAATTATCCTTTGATCTACGAGCGGATAAAATATGATGCCCTCGATGCCCGTGTGAGTTTCGAGATAGCTGCAAGGTCGAAAGAGCTTGTTGTGAAGCCGTATCCCACAGTAATGAGAAGAAGAAGAAGAAGAAGAAGAAGAAGAAGAAGGAGGAGGAGGAGGAGGAGGAGGAGGTGGAGTAGGAGAAGAAAGAAGGAGAAGAAGCTACACCAGCAGCAGGGCATTATAGATGGATGAACTCTTTCCTCTCTTGTAAAAATTATATTTCCTCTCTGTGTACATTGATATAGATGAACTATTTCATCTCTTGTAAAAATTATATTTCCTCTCTATGTACATTGATATAGATGAACTATTTCCTCTCTTGTAAAAATTATATTTCCTCTTTGTGTACATTGATATAGATGAACTATTTCCTCTCTTGTAAAAATTATATTTCCTCTCTGTGTACATTTATATAGATGAACTATTTCACTGATGTGCATGTCTTTGGAATTGATATGGTCTGCTTGACTATAATGAACTATTTATCCGCCTACTTTTCTCTACTACTACTCCTTGAAGTGAGCGGTATGCAATGCATGTGTCAGTAGACATGAAAGCTTGTACATGGAAGTTGAACCACGGCAAGAATATGTTTTACCACTACCACACGTGATTCCCACGACGCCGCTCCAACCCACGGCACAACGTTCCCCAACATGTGCCTCAACCCTCTTGGCCCCACCGCTCCTCTGCATTTGTGTGCATGGCATGCGGGCCAGCTGAACTGTGCCGACCATCAAGTTTCTACCACAGCCACACACAATTGGACGCGGCTTGCATGCTCCGCTCCTGGCTCCAATCTGTACTCCCGCACCATCCAATTTTCATCCAGCGGTTGTGACACATTTCGTCACGGGCATCACTCCTCAGCCACAAATACTAGTAGAACGCTCGTGCATTGCTACGGGATACAATGCATGTATTTGAGTGACTTAACAACAATCATCACGTGGCTTTTTTCTCTTCACTCGGACCAGTCCACCTAGTCGACTTCTTGTATTTTTTTGTGACTTGTGTATCCACTTCAATAATACTATTGGCAAGTATCTTTAGGAATGAAGATCTCGGCAAGAACCTTCTCTCTTAACCCCTCAAAAAAACGTAAACCTTCTCTTTCTCCACTATTCTCCCTTCAAGGCCCATCTTTGCCTTCTACTACTTCTGTAATACAAGTAGTTGATGGCTTCTCGCCCCTCGTTGGTTACCCCAAGTGGAAGGTTTGAGATGTAGCGTAGTAGCAAGTTACCCTTGGCAAAGGTACCAAGGATCGAATCCCGTGAGACTCCGAGGGTCGACAAGAAGGTGTCAACGGCGCCAGAAACTTAGCGGTTGACAAGACCTGCACACAGATACAAATAACTTTGCTCCCAACGAGTACAGAGAGGTTGTCAATCCCTCCGGCCTTGTCGTTTACAAAGGATCAAACACAAGAGATAATAGTGATAGGTAAGACTGCAACTAGGAAGTAAATAGCGGGTGTGATCAGTGATCGTAATATGGACCGGGGTCCCATGATGTTCACTAGTGATGTCTCTCTCCCAAAAGACGATAAAACAACAAAGCGAGGTAAACAAATTACAGCTGGGCAATTGACAGGATTATGTGCGCAAACCAATGCTAACTATGCTGCAAGGAAAGGTAGAGGCTCAAAAGCATGGGCGGTACGCGAGGGCAAGTAGACCGAAATCCATCTGCATCTACTACTAATCATCCACCGTGAGATATCTATCCAGAACATCTCGCTGGTATTAAGTTGCGAATCCCACCCAAAGTGTAGACTCAAAACAACAGACAACTGCATTAAAAGAACTTTGCGTAAAGTAAACAATCCTTGCACCCACAAGTACAAGCACCGTTGTTTTCCCCCTTGTGGCAACAGCACATCCCCTAGACTCATGTTTCTGTCACTCAAGTTAGTCATCAAGGGGCATGAACCCACAATCAAGCATAACATTCCCTCTTGGAGTTACTACCTACTACTCGGCCAAAGCAATACACAACAACGGAGAACATGCAACAATTACTCAAGAACATAAATATAAAAGAGGTAAATCAAATATATTACTCACACACAATCTGAACATAATCTCATAATCCATCGGATCCCAGCAAACTCAGCAGAGCAACAGCATAAAGATTACATATGTGCCTCGATCATGTAGGGCAGCTCACGAGGTCTAAACCATGAAGAGCAAAGAGGGGAGGATAACATCACATAGCTACTGATCATGGACCCATGGTCCAAGGTGGACTACTCACGACTCATCCGGGAAGCGTCCATGGTGGTGGAGAAGCTCCCGGTAGTGATTCTCCCCTCCGGCAGGGTGCCGAGAAGAGTTCTCCTGATGCTCCCGATCTTGGAAGCGCGGCAGCGGCGGAACAGAGGCGAGATCGCGAAAAAGGGTTCCGTCCTCGAGGGTTTCGGGACGCGAGGAATATATATGCGAAGGGGGGTCACCAGAGGCGGAGATGGGGCCCCAGGCGCCCCCTGGCGCGGCCAGGGGTGGGGCCGCGCCGGGTGGCCGCTTGGGCCACCCGAGGCTCCCCTCTGGCCCCGCTTTGGTGATTCTCGAAGCTTCATGTACGCTGATTTTTCCTGTATTTTTCCCGGAATTTTTAGGGCACTTTTAATATGGGGGAAACCTGAAATAGAAAAACAGCAGAAAACAGGAACTAGCACTGTGGTGCAATGAGTTAATAGGTTAGTCCAAATATGATCAAAAATGTATGGAAGTGCATAAATATCATTGCAATATCACACAAAAGAGGCATGGAGCAAGCAGAAATTATAGTTACGTTTTGGACGTATCAACATCCCCAAGCTTAATTCCTGCTCGTCCTCGAGTAGGTAAATGATAACAAGCATAATTTCTGTGGTGACATGCTATCAACCATATAAGAACTTTTAAGTAAAGCAATCAAGGCATGTAATTCAATTCAAGTCATAACAAGCAAGAGTCTATATTAGCATTGTAACAAGCAACATAAGAACATAAAGGTGCAAGAGCTCTCGCTGTCTGTGACTCGAATGTCTCCAAATGGTGTTTGCGTGCAAGAAAGGGGATAGGGATATATGAGAGAGTAAAACATAGTTTTTGTATTGTTGAGAACTTAATCTACTAAAGTTTCACACTTGGTCTTCTTTGGAATCTTATCTTGACTCATCCCCAGACCGTCAGCCAGGTACAAGTCAAAATGATCCACTCCCTTTCGATATTTTGAGCACTCATGCAATGGATGAGCGTAAGCAAGAAAGTTGACACTTAGGATGGCAAAGAGAGAAAAATGAAGAAGGGGGAAGACAAAAAGGTGTGAAAGGCTCACATCAATCAGGACAATCATAGGCGAGAGAAAGCCAAATGATAGATATGATGCGAGGAGTAGGGATTGCCATGCAATGGATGCACATATGAGCTAAGGTAAGCTCTCCAATGGATCTAGTGGGGGTGCATCCAACTTGCTTGCTCAAGAAGACCTAGAGCTCTTTTGAGGAGGCTCATCATTGGAATATACAAGCCAAGTTCTATAGTGTGAAGGTCCCCACATACCTATATGTATGAATGATAATCTCTATGGAGCACAAGGTATAAGATGGAGTACGAGTGTGGATCTCTCAAAAGGAAATAGTAGTGTGCCCCCTTCTCTCTTTTTATTTCTTTTTCTCTTTTTCTATTTTTTTATCTTTTTGTGGCCTCAATGGCTCTTTCTATTTAACTCTCATTTGTCCTCTTTGGGATCTTTTGATTTTGTCCTCTTTGGGATCTTTTCCTCACTTTAGGGGCAACACTCTATATATTACAAGAAGTATAGAAGATCTTTCACACTTTACAAAAGTACCCAACATAAAGAAAATGAAACTATCATGATGTATGCAAATGTATGCCTCTGCCGGTGTAGCAGGATATGCAATGATACTAGCGCGTCATGTAGAAATGATTAGGGCAAGGCCCAACTAGCATGCGGCTCATCGATCAAGCAAAAAGCATGTATGACATGAAGATCAAGTCATGAGAAGATGGATGTTGCATGGCAATGTATCTCGGAAAGGCTATGAAAATGCCTTAATAGGTAGGTATGGTGGCTGTTTTGAGGAAGGATATAATGAGGCTTATGATGACAGAGTGTATCGTGCCAAGGATTTGGATGCACCGGCGAAGTATGCGCCAACTCTCGATGTGAGAAAGGGCAATGCACGGTACCGAAGAGGCTAGAAAAATATGGCTAGGTGGAAGTGTCAACTTTCGAATACTCACATTAGTCCGAAGAACTCATGCACTTATTATCGGTAACTCTCTATCTAATTAGGAGGTTCACAAAGAGACAAGTACCCCGAGGAGGAGTGTATGGGGGTGTGGTTATCCTTGCGCATCCTCGGCTCATGGTACGTGAGTGTACTCTAATATTCGATCCCTCCAAAGATTAGTGATCCATTTAGTAGCTAAAGTTCTCAAGTATTTGTAGGTTTTCGAAAATAAACACAGATTGCCCAAAATACGACATCTATCACTAATAGGCTAAAGGTCTTGACACCAAAAGTTTAGACATTACTCATGGCAATACCTCAAAACTATTGCAAGTTACTACTAAAATTAAATAGCAACCTCAATTACCTACTTTAAGTTAAGACACACAACTCAGTGCAACAGGCAAACTCTCTTAACAAGATAAACATGGAAACTCAAGAGAGTTCAGCAACCAACTAAACAAAAGCTCTTTAAAAAGAAAAGCATGAAAACTAAGAGCTAAACATGACAGCAGCTATGGAAAGACAAAGAACACACACAACAAAGATAAGCATGAAAATCCTATGTTGTGTTCTAGGTTGAAGTGGAGCGTGTTTCTCTCCCACACAAAGAAATCTGGGTTCTAACTTGTTATGAACAGCAAGCAAAGCAAAAGAAAACTAAAAAGGAAACTAAGAGCAAGACGCTCCAAGCATAGCACATAATACACGAAGTGATAATTATAGTGGAACGAAAGACGAACTGATAATTGTTGATGGAGAAGGGGATGCATGGGGGCATCCCCAAGCATAGACTCTTGAGTCTTCTTGAATATTTCTTGGGGGTGCACGGGGGCATCCCCAAGCTTGAGCGTTTGACCCTCCTGAATCTTCTTTTATCATCTTCCCTCGCACACTTGAAAAAATTCCTTCATACATAACTCATCATAATCTGATTAGCGAGGTTAGTACCCATAATAAAATAATTTTTCCCTACTGGAAATAAGGATAATCTTGAAGAGCTACTGTTTCTCAAGATTGCCAAAAGGTTTTTGCAAAGAAAAAGCAAGCTCAAGGTTTGCAAAACGAAGAAAAGGCAAAACAGGACAGAATCTATGAAAAACAGACCAGCAAATCAAATGACAATTATGAATAATTTTTTCGGGGCACTTCTGCAAATCAAATCAAAAAACTCAGAACGGACGCTCGAAAGCCAATTGTATAGAGCACACTGTCAAAACAATTCAGATCAAAAAGATGATCGGGTGATTTTATACGAATTTTTCTGTCCAAGGACAGAATCTGTTTTCTGGACAGCACGTCACAACTTTTGAACTTTCTTGCAATCGGAGGCTAAACTTGGCACAAAGCTGAAAAGAAAAGATACAATGATGATGCTACTGTAGTAACAAACATCAAGACACAACAAAAGCAAAATAAAACCTAATTCGTTGTGGGCTGCCTCCCAAAAGCGCTTTCTTTTATGCCTTTAAGCTAGGCATGATGCAAAAAAGAAGAGATCAAGTTTTATCAAGAGTAAGAGAATAGCTAGCCCGTATAACCGACTTAAAAGGCAACTTAATCTTCTTTTTAGGGAAGTGTTCCATTCCTTTCTTGAGAGGGAATTGGAATTTTATATTCCCCTCTTTCATGTCAATGATAGCACCAACGGTGCGAAGAAAAGGACGTCCCAAAATAATTGGACATGAAGGTTCACATTCAATATCCATAATAGTAAAATCAACGGGAACATAATTGTCATTGACAATGATAAGAACATCGTCGATCTTCCCCAAAGGTTTCTTTATGGAAGAATCAACAAGACGAATACCAAAAGAACAAGGATCAAAAGATTTCAATTTAAACATATCATATATTCTTTTGGGCATAACGGAGGTACTAGCTCCAACATCACATAAAGCATAGCAAGAGAAGTTATTCAACTTAATTTTAATCATAGGATCCCAACCATCTTCTAGCTTTCTAGGTATGGAGGCTTCTACCCTAAGCTTCTCCTCCCTAGCTTTGATGAGAGCATTAGTGATATGCTCTGTGAAGGCAAGATTAAGTGTGCTAGTGTGGGGATCTCTAGACATATTGTGAAGAAAACCAATAACTTCAGAAAGGGTGCAATTATCAAAATCAAGGTCACTACTATCAAGTAAAGTGGTAGTGGTGTCCTTTAGGCTCACTTGTTTGGTAGCTTCTATGGTCATAGGAGTTTCTTCTTCTATGGTTGAGGTCATAGCATCACCATTAATAGGTCCAATGGGACGAGGAGTGCATTGGGTGCTAAGAGTTTGGATATCCTCAACAACTTGGATAGTAGCAATAGTGTGGTGGGTAGGAAGGCTCTTAATTCTATCTTCTTCCTCCTTTTATCTAGCCCATCTCTCTTTAAGTTTAGCCATCATCCTAATGTTTTCATTAATTTGCACTTGAATAACATTCATAGGAGTGGTCTTCCTCTCCTCAAGAGGAGAAGTTCTAATTTTAAGAAACTCTACCTCATGGGCTAAATTGTCTACCTTCGAAGAGAGATTATCTAGTTTGTCTAGTTTTTCTTCTACACTCTTATTGAAGGCTTTTTGGGTAGTGATGAAGTCTTTAAGCATAATCTCTAGTTCAGAAGTGGAGTTCTTGGTGCTAGGATAAGCATTGTTGTTCCCATAGGAATTAGAGGGGAACGGTCTAGGGTTGCTACCAAAATTACTCCTATAAGCATTGTTATTGAAATTGTTTCTAGAGATAAAGTTCACATCTACTTGATCTTGAGCAATCAAAGAATTTAAAGGAACATCATGAGGATCAATAGAAGATTGCTTGGAAAGTAGAGACATGATCAAGTCAAAATTTTCATTTAGGGAGGAAATCTCCTCGACAGAGTTTACCTTCCTACCTGTTGGAGCGCGTTCGGTGTGCCATTGGGAATAATTGGTCATCATCTCATCGAGAAGCTTCGTGGTAGCACCAAGTGTAGTTGACATAAAGGTTCCTCCCGCGGCCGAATCTAACAAGTTCCGCGAGGTAAAGTTCAAGCCTGCATAAAAAGTTTGGATAACCATCCAAGTAGTCAAACCATGAGTAGGGCAGTTCTTGACAAGAGATTTCATGCGTTCCCAAGCTTGGGCAATGTGTTCATTATCCAATTTTTTAAAATTCATTATGTTACTCCTTAATTGGATAATTTTAGCAGGGGGATAGTACTTCCCAATAAAGGCATCCTTGCACTTGTCCCAAGAATCTATACTATTCCTAGGCAAGGATTGAAACCAGATTTTAGCTCCTCCTCTCAAGGAGAAAGGAAAAAGCTTAAGCTTGAAAATATCACCATCTATTTCTTGGTACATTTGCATATCATAGAGCTCAACAAAATTATTTAAGTGCAAAGCGGCATCATCTCCAGCACCGGAGAATTGATCTTTCATAACTAGGTTCAGCAAAGCAGGTTTAATTTCATAAGAAGGTGCTGAAGTGGCAGGTGTAGTAATAGGCGTGCAGATAAAGTCATCGTTGTTATGACTAGTGAAGTCACACAACTTGGTGTTCTCGGTGGAACCCATAGCAGCAGCAAGCAAGATAACTATTTTTGTGATTTTTGGTAAAGGGACACTAAAGCAAAAACTGAAAGGTAAACTAACAAGACTAAAAAGCAAAGATAAAAGATAGCGTGCAACTCCCCTATCTTGAAGAGTGGAGTCCCCGGCAACGGCGCCAGAAACTTTGCTTGATGGCCTTTCGCCCCTCGTTGGTTACCCCAAGTGGAAGGTTTGAGATGTAGCGTAGTAGCAAGTTTCCCTTGGCAAAGGTACCAAGGATCGAATCCCGTGAGACTCCGAGGGTCGACAAGAAGGTGTCAACGGCGCCAGAAACTTAGCGGTTGACAAGACCTGCACACAGATACAAATAACTTTGCTCCCAACGAGTACAGAGAGGTTGTCAATCCCTCCGGCCTTGTCGTTTACAAAGGATCAAACACAAGAGATAATAGTGATAGGTATGACTGCAACTAGGAAATAAGAACATGAAGTAAATAGCGGGTGTGATCAGTGATGGTAATATGGACCGGGGTCCCATGATGTTCACTAGTGATGTCTCTCTCCCAAAAGACGATAAAACAGCAAAGCGAGGTAAACAAATTATAGCTGGTCAACTGACAAGATTATGTGCGCAAACCAATGCTAACTATGCTGCAAGGAAAGGTAGAGGCTCAAAAGCATGGGCGGTACGCCAAGGCAAGTAGATCGAAATCCATCTGCATCTACTACTAATCATCCACCTTGAGATATCTATCCAGAACATCTCGCTGGTATTAAGTTGCGAATCCCACCCAAAGTGTAGACTCAAAACAACAGACAACTGCATTAAAAGAACTTTGTGTAAAGTAAACAATCCTTGCACCCGCAAGTACAAGCACCATTGTTTTCCCCCTTGTGGCAAGAGCACATCCCCTAGACTCATGTTTCTGTCACTCAAGCTAGTCATCAAGGGGCATGAACCCACAATCAAGCATAACGTTCCCTCTTGGAGTTACTACCTACTATTCGGCCAAAGCAATAAACAGCAACGGAGAACATGCAAGAATTACTCAAGAACATAATTATAAAAGAGGTGAATCAAATATATTACTCACACACAATCTGAACATAATCTCATAATCCATCGGATCCCAGCAAACTCAGCAGAGCAACAGCATAAAGATTACATATGTGCCTCGATCATGTAGGGCAGCTCACGAGGTCTAAACCATGAAGATCAAAGAGGGGAGGAGAACATCACATAGCTACTGATCATGGACCCATGGTCCAAGGTGGACTACTCACGACTCATCCGGGAAGCGTCCATGGTGGTGGAGAAGCTCCCGGTGGTGATTCTCCCCTCCGGCAGGGTGCCGGGAAGAGTTCTCCTGATGCTCTCGATCTTGGAAGCGCGGCGGCGGCGGAACAGAGGCGAGATCACGAAAAAGGGTTCCGTCCTCGAGGGTTTCGGGATGCGAGGAATATATATGCGAAGGGGGGTCACCAGAGGCGGAGATGGGGCCCCAGGTGCCCCCCTGGCGCGGCCAGGGGTGGGGCCGCGCCGGGTGGCTGCCTGGGCCACCCCAGGCTCCCCTCTGGCCCCGCTTTGGTGATTCTCGAAGCTTCCTGTACGCTGATTTTTCCTGTATTTTTCCCGGAATTTTTAGGGCACTTTTAATATGGGGGAAACCTGAAATAGAAAAACAGCAGAAAACAGGAACTGGCACTGTGGTGCACTGAGTTAATAGGTTAGTCCAAATATGATCAAAAGTGTATGGAAGTGCATAAATATCATAGCAATATCACACAAAAGAGGCATGGAGCAAGCAGAAATTATAGATACGTTTTGGACGTATCAATAGTACCCGCTGGTGTGGCCAACTACTCCTCGTAACACCCCGACGTCTAGCTGTGGCACCCTCGCCACGCCCAGGCCACCACGGTCGGTTCATCTCGAACGAGTAAGTCGCGAATGCTACTTCGACAACGACCAGCTGGGCATCTCGAACCACACCGATGTCGCTGGCCCATGGCCGCATGCCGTTGAACCACGCATCAACGTACGACAGCATGAATGCCTCCAGGCTCAGCGTTGGCGTGGAGGAGGTGCTACTCGCTGGCGGGGCAGCATACTACATGGGTTAGGCAGGCACCTGTTTCCATGCTCGAAGGACAAGCAGGAAAGGAAAGGGTCTTGCATGCGTGTACAGATTCATGCAAGAAACTATTTCCTGGAAATACGTCCTATGTTTACCTTTTTTGAATCTATAGATGACCCACACGAGGAAATCTATTATAACTGTTGGATGAAAATTAGTGGTGTGGGAGTACGGATCGGAGCATGGGAAGGGAGCAGGCAAGCCTCGTCCCTCACGATTCCCACGACGCCGCTCGAACCCATGACACCCACATGTCCGCCGACATGTGCCTCACCCCTCTCGGTCCCAGTGCCCCTCTGCTTTTTTGACAGTGACATGTAGGTCGGCCGCATTTAGGGTCCACATGTCATTGACTTAAAGGCAGGTGCCCTAGCCGCTGAAGCTTGGTCCCGTGGGACCCGAGAGGGAAATGTAACCTCTACGCCAGGCCTTGTGGTGCTCCCGTAGTATGAACTCGTGCCAAATCCCGGAATTTGTTTCATTCTACTACTAATGTGCCGGCCCGTGCGTTGCCAAAATGCCACAACTTACCTCACAGCCGTTTGATGCAGATCTAATGGTCAGAACTGACAGATGGCAGACACACCATCGTCACCAACTGTGTCTTTTTTAGGAGTAGAGAAACATGCATAAATTATAACATTTGGTTCTACTCCTTGGCACGATCGATAGATAGAAATAATGATTGGTAACGCTAGGGCGAGGCTTTTCCCGCCAGATAAGTAGGGTAGTAGTAGCTAGGAACAGCAATGCAATAGTACAATAAGAATTAAGGCCACAATGACGCGATCGCAGTGGTGATTACAGGAGGCAATAAGAAAGATGCATCCATCAACGACCTCCTCCTCCTCGAGTCAGTGCGTCGGGCCACCAACCGGTGGCTGATGAGTGGCGGCTTTTGTGGCGAGATCAAGGTGCTTCTCGACAAAGGTTTCCAAGGCTTCCAGCCGGTTGAAGAAAGCCAACGTTGTAGCATCCTCAGTGGCCTTGTAGATGCCTATGTACATGACTTCCTCGTACACGTGGATGTGTAGGTTGATGAATTCTTACAGGGAGAGGCGCTTAGCGGCGAGCACGACCTCGAGGTGGACATTCTTCGTTGCGTCGGTGGGCAGTTGTAGGGCCACCAGGGCTTGAAAGAGTTTCTCACCATGGAGGCCGATTAGGGTGGCAGGCAATGAGGAACCTGGGCGCGTAGGCTGGAGGAGTACGGTGATGTCGTCGGCGAGCTTCTTCACGACGATCAACTTGTTGGTGGTGGCAACGATCATCTTGTCCAACTGAGAGTCGTAGCTGGTGTCGAAGATGGCCATGAACCAGCCGGTCGCCAACACCATCTGGAGATGATCCTCGGTGCCATGCTGCATGCATGCGTCGTGGACCATCTGGCACATCCGCTGGCCGCTCGCGCCATCGCCGCCATGGGTCTGGAGTGAGCACTTTTGCGCTTAGTGTAGGTCCTTGATGGCTTCTCGCCCCTCGTGGGTTACCCCAAGTGGAAGGTTGAGATGTAGCTTAGCGGCAAATTTCCCTTGGCAAAGGTACCAAGGATCGAATCCCGTGAGACTCCGAGGGTCGACAAGTAGGTGTCAACGGCGCCAGAAACTTAGCGGTTGACGGGACCTGCACACAGATACAGATAACTTTGCTCCCAACGAGTACAGAGAGGTTGTCATTCCCTCCGGCCTTGTTGTTTACAAAGGATCAAACACAAGAGATAATAACGATAGCTATGACTGCAACTAGGAAATAAAAACAAGAAGTAAATAGAATGTGTGATCAGCGGTGGTAATATGGACCGGGGTCCCATGATGTTCACTAGTGATGTCTCTCTCCCAAAAGACGATAAAACAGCAAAGCGAGGTAAACAAATTACAGCTGGGCAATTGACAGGATTATGTGCGCAAACCAATGCTAACTATGCTGCAAAGAAAGGTAGAGGCTCAAAAGCATGGGCGGTATGCCAAGGCAAGTAGACCGAAATCCATCTGCATCTACTACTAATCATCCACCTTGAGATATCTATCCAGAACATCTCGCTGGTATTAAGTTGTGAATCCCACCCAAAGTGTAAACTCAAAGCAACAGACAACTGCATTAAAAGAACTTTGCGTAAAGTAAACAATCCTTGCACCCGCAAGTACAAGCACCGTTGTTTTCTCCCTTCTGGCAACTGCACATCCCCTAGACTCATGTTTCTGTCACTCAAGCTAGTCATCAGGGGGCATGAACCCACAATCAAGCATAACGCTCCCTCTTGGAGTTACTACCTACTACTTGGCCAAAGCAATAAACAGCAACGGAGAACATGCAAGAATTACTCAAGAACAAAGATATAAAAGAGGTGAATCAAATATATTACTCAAACACAATCTGAACATAGTCTCATAATCCATCAGATCCCAGCAAACTCAACAAAGCAACAGCAGAAAGATTACATATGTGCCTCGATCATGTAGGGCAGCTAACGAGGTCTAAACCATGAAGAGCAAAGAGGGGAGGAGAACATCACATAGCTACTGATCATGGACCCATGGTCCAAGGTGGACTACTCACGAGTCATCCGGGAAGCGTCCATGGTGGTGGAGAAGCTCCCGGTGGTGGTTCTCCCCTCCGGCAGGGTGCCGGGAAGAGTACTCCTGATGCTCTCGATCTTGGAAGCGCTGCGGCGGCGGAACAGAGGCGAGATCGTGAAAAAGGGTTCTGTCCTCCAGGGTTTCGGGACGAGAGGGATATATATGCGAAGGGGGGCAGCCAGAGGCGGAGCAGGGGCCCCAGGCGCCCCCTGGCGCGGCCAGGGGTGGGGCCGCACCAGGTGGCCGCCTGGGCCTCCCCTGGCTCCCCTTTGGCCCATCTTTGGTTCTTCGCGAAGCTTCCTGTACGCTGATTTTTCCTATATTTTTCCTGGAATTTTTGGAGCAAGCAGAAATTATAGATACGTTTTGGACGTATCAACATCCCCAAGCTTAATTCCTGCTCGTCCTCGAGTAGGTAAATGATAACAAGCATAATTTCTATGGTGACATGCTATCAACCATATAAGAACTTTTAAGTAAAGCAATCAAGGCATGTAATTCAATTCAAGTCATAACAAGCAAGAGTCTATATTAGCATTGTAACAAGCAACATAAGAACATAAAGGTGCAAGAGCTCTCGCTGTCCGTGACTCGAATGTCTCCAAATGGTGTTTGCGTGCAAGAAAGGGGATAGGGATATACGAGAGAGTAAAACATAGTTTTTGTATTGTTGAGAACTTAATCTACTAAAGTTTCACACTTGGTCTTCTTTGGAATCTTATCTTGACTCATCCCCAGACCACTATCCAGGTACAAGTCAAAATGATCCACTCCCTTTCGATATTTTGAGCACTCATGCAATGGATGAGCGTAAGCAAGAAAGTTGACACTTAGGATGGCAAAGAGATAAAAATGATGAAGGAGGAAGACAAAAAAGGTGTGGAAGGCTCACATCAATGAGGACAATCAAAGGCGAGAGAAAGCCAAATGATAGATATGATGTGAGGAGTAGGGATTGCCATGCAACGGATGCACATATGAGCTAAGGTAAACTCTCCAATGGAACTAGTGGGGGTGCATCCAACTTGCTCGCTCAAGAAGACCTAGAGCTCTTTTGAGGAGGCTCATCATTGGAATATACAAGCCAAGTTTTATAGTGTGAAGGTCCCCACATAGCTATATGCATGAATGATAATCTCTATGGAGTACAAGGTATAAGATGGAGTACGAGTGTGGATCTCTCAAAAGGAATAGTAGTGTGCCCCCTTCTCTCTTTTTATTTCTTTTTCTCTTTTTTCTATTTTTTTATTTTTTGTGGCCTCAATGGCTCTTTATATTTAACTCTCATTTGTCCTCTTTGGGATCTTTTGATTTTGTCCTCTTTGGGATCTTTTCCTCACTTTAGGGGCAACACTCTATATATTACAAGAAGTATAGAAGATCTTTCACACTTTACAAAAGTACTCAACATAAAGAAGATGAAACTATCATGATGTATGCAAATGTATACCTCTGCCAGTGTAGCAGGATATGCAATGATACTAGGGTGTCATGTAGCAATGATTAGGGCAAGGCCCAACTAGCATGCGGCTCATCGATCAAGCAAAAAGCATGTATGACATGAAGATCAAGTCATGAGAAGATGGATGTTGCATGGCAATGTATCTCGAAAAGGCTATGGAAATGCCTTGATAGGTAGGTATGGTGGCTGTTTTGAGGAAGGATATAATAAGGCTTATGATGACAGAGTGTATCGTGCCAAGGATTTGGATGCACCGGCGAAGTATGCGCCAACTCTCGAGGTGAGAAAGGGCAATGCACGGTACCGAAGAGGCTAGAAAAATATGGCTAGGTGGAAGTGTCAACTTTCGAATACTCACATTAGTCCGAAGAACTCATGCACTTATTATCGGTAACTCTCAATCTAATAAGGAGGTTCACAAAGAGACAAGTACCCCGAGGAGGAGTGTATGGGGGTTTGGTTATCCTTGCGCATCCTCGACTCATGGTACGTGAGTGTACTCTAATATTCGATCCCTCCAAAGATTAGTGATCCATCTAGTAGCTAAAGTTCTCAACTATTTTGTAGGTTTTCGAAAATAAACACGGATTGCCCAAAATATGACATCTATCACTAATAGGCTAAAGCTCTTGACACCAAAAGTTCAGACATTACTCATGGCAATACCTCAAAACTATTGCAAGTTACTACTAAAATTAAATAGCAACCTCAATTACCTACTTTAAGTTAAGACACACAACTCAGTGCAACAAGCAAACTCTCTTAACAAGATAAACATGAAAACTCAAGAGAGTTCAGCAACCAACTTAAATAAAAGCTCTTTAAAAAGAAAAGCATGAAAACTAAGAGCTAAACATGACAGCAGCTATGGAAAGACAAAGAACACACACATCAAAGATAAGCATGAAAATCCTATGTTGTGTTCTAGGTTGAAGTGGAGCGTGTTTCTCTCCCACACAAAGAAACATGGGTTCTAACTTGTTATGAACAGCAAGCAAAGCTAAAAAAACTAAAAAAAGGAAACTAAGAGCAAGACGCTCCAAGCATAGCACATAACGCATGAAGTGATATATAGTGGAACGAAAGACGAACTGATAATTGTTGATGGAGAAGGGGATGCATGGGGGCATCCCCAAGCTTAGACGCTTGAGTCTTCTTGAATATTTCTTGGGGGTGCACGGGGGCATCCGCAAGCTTGAGCGTTTGACCCTCCTGAATCTTCTTTTATCATCTTCCCTCACACTTGAAAACTCCCTTCATACATAACTCATCATAATCTGATTAGCGAGGTTAGTACCCACAATAAAATAATTTTTCCCTACTGGAAATAAAAATAATCTTGAAGAGCTACTGTTTCTCAAGATTGCCAAAAGGTTTTTGCAAAGAAAAAGCAATCTCAAGGTTTGCAAAACGGAGAGAAGGCAAAACAGGACAGAATCTGTGAAAAGCATACCAGCAGGTAGTAAATAATTTTTTCGGGGCACTTCTGCAACTCAAATCAAAAAACTCAGAACAGACGCTCGAAAGCCAATTGTATAGAGCACGCTGTCAAACAAAATTCAGATCAAAAAGATGATCTGGTGATTTTATTCGAATTTTTCTGTCCAAGGACAGAATCTGTTTTCTGGACAGCACGTCACAACTTTTGAACTTTCTTGCAATCGGAGGCTAAACTTGGCACAAAGCTGAAAAGAAAAGATACAATGATGATGCTAATGTAGTAACAAACATCAAGACACAACAAAAGCAAAATAAAACCTAATTCGTTGTGGGCTGCCTCCCAAAAGCGCTTTCTTTTATGCCTTTAAGCTAGGCATGATGCAAAAAGAGAAGATCAAGTTTTATCAAGAGTAAGAGAATAGCTAGCCCGTGTAACGGACTCAAAAGGCAACTTAATCTTCTTTCTAGGGAACTGTTCCATCCCTTTCTTGAGAGGGAATTGGAATTTTATATTCCCCTCTTTCATGTCAATGATAGCACCAATGGTGCGAAGAAAAGGACGTCCCAAAATAATTGGACATGAAGGTTCACATTCAATATCCATAATAGTAAAATCAACGGGAACATAATTGTCATTGACAATGATAAGAACATCGTCGATCTTCCCCAAAGGTTTCTTTACGGAAGAATCAAAAAGACGAACACCAAAAGAACAAGGATCAACAGGTTTCAATTCAAACATATCATACATTCTTTTGGGCATAACGGAGGTACTAGCTCCAACATCACATAAAGCATAGCAAGAGAAGTTATTCAACTTAATTTTAATCATAGGATCCCAACTATCTTCTAGCTTTCTAGGTATGGAGGCTCCTACCCTAAGCTTCTCCTCCCTAGCTTTGATGAGAGCATTAGTGATATGCTCCGTGAAGGCAAGATTAAGTGTGCTAGTGTGGGGATCTCTAGACATCTTGTGAAGAAAACCAATAACTTCAGAAAGGGTGCAATTATCAAAATTAAGGTCACTACTATCAAGTAAAGTAGTAGCGGTGTCCTTTAGGCTCACTTGTTTGGTAGCTTCTATGGTCATAGGAGTTTCTTCTTCGACGGTTGAGGTCATAGCATCACCATTAATAGATCCAATGTGACTAGGAGTGCATTGGGTGCTAAGAGTTTGGATATCCTCAACAACTTGAATAGTAGCAACAGTGTGGTGGGTAGGAAGGCTCTTAATTCTATCTTCTTCCTCCTTTTCTCTAGCCCATCTCTTTTTAAGTTTAGCCATCATCCTAATGTTTTCATTAATTTGCACTTGAATAGCATTCATAGGAGTGGTCTTCCTCTCCTCAAGAGGAGAAGTTCTAATTTTAAGCAACTCTACCTCATGGGCTAAATTGTCTACCTTCGAAGAGAGATTATCTAGTTTGTCTAGTTTTTCTTCTACACTCTTATTGAAGGCCTTTTGGGTAGTGATGAAGTCTTTAAGCATAATCTCTAGTTCTGAAGTGGAGTTCTTAGTGCTAGGATAAGCATTGTTGTTCCCATAGGAATTAGAGGGGAACGGTCTATGGTTGCTACCAAAATTACTCCTATAAGCATTGTTATTGAAATTGTTTCTAGAGATAAAGTTCACATCTACTTGATCTTGAGCAATCAAAGAATTTAAACGAACATCATGAGGATCAATAGAAGATTGCTTGGAAAGTAGAGACATGATCAAGTCAACTTTTTCATTTAGGGAGGAAATCTCCTCGACAGAGTTTACCTTCCTACCTGTTGGAGCGCGTTCGGTGTGCCATAGGGAATAATTGGTCATCATCTCGTCGAGAAGCTTCGTGGCAGCACCAAGTGTAGTTAACATAAAGGTTCCTCCTGCGGCCGAATCTAACAAGTTCTGCGAGGTAAAGTTCAAGCCTGCATAAAAAGTTTGGATAACCATCCAAGTAGTCAAACCATGAGTAGGGCAGTTCTTGACAAGAGATTTCATGCGTTCCCAAGCTTGGGAAACATGTTCATTATCCAATTGTTTAAAATTCATTATGTTACTCCTTAATTATATAATTTTAGCAGGGGGATAGTACTTCCCAATAAAGGCATCCTTGCACATGTCCCAAGAATCTATACTATTCCCAGGCAAGGATTGAAACCAGATTTTAGCTCCTCTCAAGGAGAAAGGAAAAAGCTTAAGCTTAACAATATCACCATCTACTTTTTTGTACTTTTGCATATCACAGAGCTCAACAAAATTATTTAAGTGCAAAGCAGCATCATCTCCAGCACCGGAGAATTGATCTTTCATAACTAGGTTCAGCAGAGCAGGTTTAATCTCATAAGAAGGTGCTGAAGTGGCAGGTGTAGCAATAGGCGTGCAGATAAAGTCACTGTTGTTATGACTAGTGAAGTCACACAACTTGGTGTTCTGGGTGGAACCCATAGCAGCAGCAAGCAAGATAACTATTTTTGTGATTTTTGGTAAGGGACACTAAAGCAAAAACTGAAAGGTAAACTAACAAGACTAAAAAGCAAAGATAAAAGATAGCGTGCAACTCCCCTATCTTGAAGAGTGGAGTCCCCGGCAACGGCGCCAGAAACCTCCTTGATGGCTTCTCGCCCCTCCTTGGTTACCCCAAGTGGAAGGTTGAGATGTAGCATAGCGGCAAATTTCCCTTGGCAAAGGTACCAAGGATCGAATCCCGTGAGACTCCGAGGGTCGACAAGTAGGTGTCAACGACGCCAGAAACTTAGCGGTTGACGGGACCTGCACACAGATACAGATAACTTTGCTCCCAACGAGTACAGAGAGGTTGTCAATCCCTCCGGCCTTGTTCTTTACAAAGGATCAAACACAAGAGATAATAATGATAGCTATGGCTGCAACTAGGAAATAAAAACAGGAAGTAAATAGAAGGTGTGATCAGCGGTGGTAATATGGACCGGGGTCCCATGATGTTCACTAGTGATGTCTCTCTCCCAAAAGACGATAAAACAACAAAGCGAGGTAAACAAATTACAGCTGGGCAATTGACAGGATTATGTGCGCAAACCAATGCTAACTATGTTGCAAAGAAAGGTAGAGGCTCAAAAGCATCGGCGGTACGCCAAGGCAAGTAGACCGAAATCCATCTGCATCTACTACTAATCATCCACCTTGAGATATCTATCCAGAACATCTCGCTGGTATTAAGTTGTGAATCCCACCCAAAGTGTAAACTCAAAGCAACAGACAACTGCATTAAAAGAACTTTGCGTAAAGTAAACAATCCTTGCACCCGCAAGTACAAGCATCGTTGTTTTCTCCCTTGTGGCAACAGCACATCCCCTAGACTCATGTTTCTGTCACTCAAGCTAGTCATCAGGGGGCATGAACCCACAATCAAGCATAACGCTCCCTCTTGGAGTTACTACCTACTACTTGGCCAAAGCAATAAACAGCAACGGAGAACATGCAAGAATTACTCAAGAACAAAGATATAAAAGAGGTGAATCAAATATATTACTCAAACACAATCTGAACATAGTCTCATAATCCATCAGATCCCAGCAAACTCAGCAAAGCAACAGCAGAAAGATTACATATGTGCCTCAATCATGTAGGGTAGCTCACGAGGTCTAAACCATGAAGAGCAAAGAGGGGACGAGAACATCACATAGCTACTGATCATGGACCCATGGTCCAAGGTGGACTACTCACGACTCATCCGGGAAGCGTCCATGGTGGTGGAGAAGCTCCCGGTGGTGGTTCTCCCCTCCGGCAGGGTGCCGGGAAGAGTTCACCTGATGCTCCCGATCTTGGAAGCGCTGCGGCGGCGGAACAGAGGCGAGATCGCGAAAAAGGGTTCTGTCCTCCAGGGTTTCGGGACGAGAGGGATATATATGCGAAGGGGGGCAGCCAGAGGCGGAGCAGGGGCCCTAGGCGCCCCCCTGGCGCGGCCAGGGGTGGGGCCGCGCCAGGTGGCCGCCTGGGCCTCCCCTGGCTCCCCTCTGGCCCATCTTTGGTTCTTCGCGAAGCTTCCTGTACGCTGATTTTTCCTATATTTTTCCTGGAATTTTTGGAGCACTTTTAATATGGGGGAAACCTGAAATTAAAAAACAGCAGAAAACAGGAACTGGCACTGTGGTGCACTGAGTTAATAGGTTAGTCCAAATATGATCAAAAGTGTATGGAAGTGCATCAATATCATAGCAATATCACACAAAAGAAGCATGGAGCAAGCAGAAATTATAGATATGTTTTGGACGTATCAGTGCTTAGGTGCGTATGATGTGGTAGATGCATTCGAATGGAGGGGTGCCTTTATATGAATGCAAACTGCGTTGCATTCACATCGTGCTGCCTCTTTTCCCCCTCCTCCTCCCCTTACTTCCCTCATGCATTCATCAACATGCTTCATTGGCCGTTGAACATTTCGGGCACTGCTACCCTCTCCCTCGTCTGCATTAAAGCCATATAGGGAACTGTCCTGGTTTACTATAGCTGTCAAATCAAATAGTACTGCGCCGCCCGCTACACGCCCGGCTGAACACGCCTTCTCGCCTCTATCAAATGCCTCCGTTAAACCCGCATGCAAACCGAGAAACCTACTCCGTCCACATGTCCGTTCATGAGAGTGTCGGAATTAAACGCAACACCGGCCGAGCTCCTCCCGTCCGCCCTCAGTTTAAATGAGGCCAAACGTCGGCCAAGCTCCTACCGTCTTCCCTCTATTTAAACGAGGCAAGAATCACACCCCTCCGCCTCTCCCCCATCTCCTCTTTCATCATTTCCTCCACTCTTCCTATGGCCTCCGAGGAGCCGTCCTCCGGCATACTACCCGGCTGGGTGGCCCGCCGAGTCCTCCGGATACGAGCGAGGCTGCTCCGTGCTTCACCTACCTCGCCTAGCCCAACGAAGCCAGTTGTTGCCCCAAGCTGGCGCGTGGTTCAGCAACTCGCTGCTCTAGTTCAGCTCGGTAAGGAGTCGCGAGTTGCTCCATGCCGGCACAGTGGTGACAACGGCGGCACGGGCGTTGTCGCTGCCGCGTCGTACCGCGCCACCAGTGTCCACGGCCGCACCTCCCGTGTCTGTGGTGGCCGCGCCTCCCGTGTCTGTGGGCGCGCCTCCCGTGCCTGCGGCAGCGCAATGCAGGTAGAGACAGAAGCCGGGTGCATGGAGAGCGACGAGTCGGTGGCCAGGTTCTCCGTCTCCGCCACCATCATCAAGCAGAAGTAGAACATGGCAGGCCACTTCCGCTTGGGTCCCATGAAGGCCGCCGACGAGGCAACGACTGCGTATACAAGTGGTTTTTTGGTTGCTTCGTCTCTTGCGAGGACCTTTGTCGACCCCGCAAGTGTGTGCCGGACATGAGGAAGACTAAGGGAGATGCAGGCGGCCATTTAGATTAGGTATTAACTATACAACGAGATCCAGATTAGCACCACGCTTAGTTCATGTAAATGTAGTGAAATTCGTCATGTTTATATGAAGATCCGACTTTTCTATACGAAATCCTTCATGCTTATAAGAAATCGGTCCATGTTTGCATGAATTTCCTCTGGTTGGTTAGAGTTGTGAAAATGTATGCCGCTGGCGTTGGATGTCGTCCTCCGCGGAAGGAAGTGGGAGGAAATTTGCACCGGTTGCCGTTAGAGATGCTCTTATGCTCGAAATAATAGAGTCACATCCAATCCATTTGAGTTAATTGCGTGTATGATTCCCCCTCTATAAAAAGTTAGTGGCACGTACACTGTACATGACTTGGAGGGTGACTACAGATTCGTACCGAAAGTTAAAAAGAAATAAATCCATCTTTAATCTTATTCTAAGTACTCTGTGGGTTCCACTGTCAGTACAATAGTGAAAGAAGTATATATTAAAAATATAAAAAATTAAAGTATAAGACATAATTCAAAGTCAGGTCATCGCACTGCGAGCATCCGATGCTAACCAGTCCACCACATGTTCATTATGGTCGATTCAAGAGATATATCTCTGTTCTTACTAGCAATGTGCCCGTACGTTGCAACGGATCCAAAGTAGAATAGTACTTGTTCACAAACTTGAAATAAAACACTCTTGTTTTGATATACATATATACCACTAAAAATATATAACCTTTCACTCAAAATATATTTTTCAGGTAGTTTTGATGAGGTGAGCGAGGGATGTGGTTGCTTATAAGATAATAAGGGGTTTTCTGGAAATTGGAGCATAGAAGTGGGCTATTGTTACAAAAATGCCACAACTTACCTCACAACTGTTAGATGCAGATTTAATGGTCATAAATGACAGATGGCAGACACACCATCATTACCAAATGAGTCTTTTATAGGAGTATATATCTCTACTCTTATAAAAAATAGAGTTGGTGTTGATAGTGTGCCTGCCATCCTACAATATAGGCCATCCGATCTATATCTCACGGATAGGAAGGAAACTATAACAATTTTGCAAAAAGATACCCGCACTCCTACCCACATTTGCAGATAAGGCATTCCCTTGTTCATCCTTATCTCCCACGGAATAAACTACTCATATAAATGCATCTTCATGTTCCGTGCAACGCACATGCATTTTGCAAGTTTCTCTTTAAATAGTTACTATGATAATTGGTTGAAGTGATATATTTTATGTCTGCCCCGAATGATATCAAATTCCCTAGTAGTAATAAAGAAAAGATTGCCTTGTTAATTAACAGAAAACAGGGTAAAAAGTATCACATTAGGCCGGTAAAAACAAGGCACACTGGGTCCATCATCATCGTCACTACAGTTGTGTGCGCGCGAGAAGTCTACAAATCGAGGGGGCTATGGATAGAAATACATGTCGAGTGTGTGTGAGTGAGGCACAGAGATACAACTAGTGTGTGTGTGTGTGTGTGTGTGTGAGAGAGAGAGAGA
>LR738709.1:313614291-313635042 GCA_902687465.1 Secale cereale | reverse complement strand
TGTGTGTGTTTGAGAGAGAGGCCAATTGATAGACTAAAATCAAGACCGAGTTGTCACCTTCTGTTGTCATTGTTGGGGGTGGGGGGGAGGGAGAGAAAGACATATCGAGAGTGTACGTGTGGTAGGCATAACTAGCGAGTGGGTGTGGGTGTTTGGGAGAGAAGCCAGTAGATAGATTAGTATCAAGATCAAGGTGTCACTCTACTTCGTTGGTGTCGGGGAGTGTGCGTGTGTGTGTGTTTGAGAGAGAAGTCAGTAGATATATTAGTATCAAGATCGAGGTTCCACCCTAGCCCTTCGACGTCGGGAAGTGTGTGCATGTGTGTGTGGGGTGCGAATGAGACTTAGATACAGGGACAAGGAGTTTGTGTGATACATATCCATATTAAGGGATAGGTTGATAGCATGTGTGCGAGGCATAATTAAAGCATCACGGAGATAAACAAGTGGTGTGCATGCAAGTGCTGGAAAAAATGAAGAAAAAAACAATGTCTCCGCGCGCGTGTGTGTTTGTGTGTGTGTGTGTGCGTGCGCGCAAAATCTCAAAACAAAAGGTGCTCTGCTGGAATCCCATTGTATGTTTTCATATGGTTCCGATACTTGAGTTGACCTTACACATATGTGTGTGAGACATAGTTATACTTTGAGACATTAGTGGCGGTGGGTGGGCGGAATTAAAGGGGTGGGCTTGTTCGACAAAGAGAGTGTGTGTGTTTTTGTGTGAGAGACTTGTAGGACGAGGTAGAAAGATGAATTCTAACCCTGACGGAGGGAGAGAAATACACGAAGTGTGCGTGTGTGATTCCGATGCCGGAGGAATGATATATGTATGTGTGTGAGAGAGATTGCACAATTCATTCACATATCACTATCTAGCGACCGTGGACATGCATCGCTTGAACATAAATCAATATCTACTTCTTATCATGGCCAAAGATACAATATCGATTCAATGCTATAAAGATTGTACTCTCACATATCACATTTTTTTCTTTCCAAATAGTCCTTTTCAATTGTGCATGCCAAAGTTAGAGTGACGTTTCTTCAAACAACCACTATAGTTATCATGTACATGCACCAATGTCCCTGTTTGGATCCATGGGTTAGAGTTGGTTTGGGTTAGTTTGGACTCAACTAACCAGAAAATATCCAAACTGGAGGGTTAGTTTGGGTTAGATGCATCTAAACCACCCCAAAAAATTAACCCACCCAAGAGGTGCTTATTTGGGTTAGTTCTCCAAGAAAAAGAGCAAATGATTGCGAACGAGCATTTATTGTCAATCTAAGCCTGCCATCCAAACATCTCTTTGGTTAGAGTTAGTTCAAGGTTAAGTTTAGGGTTAGAATCTAACTCTAACCTCTAACTGAGTTAGAGTATCCAAACTGGGCCAATGCATTATGTTTATCCCCGCAAAAAAAGCATTATGCTTAAAATAAATAACCAATGGTACTAAATTATATATTTACACGAGAAATGCAGTGGCTGAGCGTTTGATCCATTTTTTGTGAACGCGCCTCTACACTCGTACGATTGGTCGTGCCAATGTGAACGTCCAAGTTATCGTTGTATAATCCCGAGTTATTGTCTTTCTTCTGGGGTGGACTTCATTAAGTGCCAACATGTGCCCCGTGTACACAGTCTCGCATGACCTTCCCACTAGCACTGTCCAAAATTAGTTGAAACTGGATACGAACGATCCCGTGGGCGGCAAAAACTCCCACCTCCGTCTAAACTTTCCGCCACCTAGTCTTTAGCATGCAAAATTCCCCTTATGTCCTTGGTGCACGGAGAATAATAAATGCAATACGGCCCTCATTTGCATAATAGGTCGGGGCTGCTTTGGTAACTTCCAGTTCCCCCCACCACACGGCACCCCCATTTCCTCTCCCCCTCCCACAAAAATGACTACTCGATAGCAACAGAGCATCTTACATCACATCGTCCATCCTTCATCGGCCTTTGTACCCCTCCCCTCTCGAAACCCTTGACTGCTCAACCACCGGCGTACCAGCGCCCAATCACTGCCAGCGGCGTCCACCTCGTCGGATCTGCTTCTACAGCCGCATCTACCCCTCCCACCTCCCCTAGACACAAGTAGACTGCTCATCCACCACTGTACCACAGCCCATTCAGTGCTCGCCTTGTCCACGGCGCCGGATCTGCTTCGCCAGTACTCTCGTCAACTTCACCGCATCTACAGCGACTCTTTCGTACTCCCCACTGGAGACGCTTCGTCGACACCCCCGGAGCTGCCCCGCCAACGCCCCCGTCGACGGCCTCTGATCCTCTTCGCCGACACCTTCCTCAACCCTACCGGAGCCGCTTCGCCAACACCATCCTCAACCCTAATGGAGCCACTTCGCCGACACCATCGTCAACCCTACCGGAGCCACTTTGCCGACACCATCCTCAACCATACCGGAGTAGCTTCGCCTATACCATTCTCAACCCTACCGGTGCCGCTCTGCCAACGCCCAAGTCCACAGCCTCAGATCCGCTTCGTCGCACCCTCGTCCAACCTACTGGAGCAGCTTCTGATGCCCCGTCCACGGTCGCAGATCCGCATTGTCGACACCATCCTGAACCCAACCACCGGAGCAGCTTCACCGACGCCCTCGTCCACAGCCTCAGATCCGCTTCGCCCACACCGTAGTCCACCCTACCGAAGACGCTCCACAAACATCCTACTCCACGGTACTAGATCTCCTTACCGGACCCCGACAGCTAGTGCAGCATCATCACCCTTGACATTTCTAACCTGAGTCCTACCGGCTGGCAAGATGCCAAGCACCCGCAGCAGCCTAGGTACTTGTCACCTTTAAACCTATCCAGCATCACCTGCCCGATAAACTTCAAATATACTAACAGGTCGCTGTTACATGTTGTGCAGCTAGCAAAAACTACAAGCACGATGTTTCTTCTGGATATAACAGCTTGGCCAACCAATATCCTGGACTGAGGCATTGCTACGATCTTGTAAGTGCATCTCTCTCTCTCTCTCTCTCTCTCTCTCTCTCTCTTGTATTGTTGTGTGCCTGCCAACGTGCTTTGCTAGGATTTTCAACTAGTAATCCCTTAGTGTAGACAATGATTTCCACTACTGGCTGCTAAATTAGAGATATAGATGTCATACATGATACTCCCTCCCTTCCTAAATACAAGTTTTTCTAGAGATTCCACTATAGACTACATAGAGATCAAAATGAGTGAATCTACACTCGAAAATGCATCTATATATATGTATGTGGTACATACTAGAATCTCTACAAAGACATGTATTTAGGAACACAGGTAGTACATTACACTAAATCATAGGTGGCATGTAGGAATTCCATTGCACTACATTAGGCTCCCTTAGAGTGCCTGCTAGTACAGTACACTGAGTCATGGCTAGTTTATGCTACGAACACAATCGTTAATTGGTGGTTTAAATATGCACAAGGGATATGCAATGTATTATCATGTAGGGATATCTGAAATTAGCCGTGTCAACTTGTAGATTGGGTTATGCGATGAGAAAGTACAAGATTCTTAGTACAAGATGTATGTGGCCATTTCATGGAATGTCGCAAAAAAGGAGAGGCAGCTGTGAGCCTATATAGTGTGCTATGGTAGGTCACTCCCATTGCAATCACCATGATATGTTATTTGTATGCCAGTGATGTTGGCCAAATTTCTTAGGGATAGTTATTTTGAGTTATGCTAAGAAAGTAAGCACCTTTGAAAGTGTGCTATGGTAGCTCATAGCAATTCATCATATAGCAGTAGCAGGAGCACCTTATACCAACTCATCATATAGCCGCAGCAGCAGCAGCTCATGGAAATTCATCGTATTGCTCATCGTATAGCAGCAGCAGGAACCCTAGCGCAGTAGGCAAGTGATCGAGGTAGAGGGAAAGGGGACAGGAGATGCAAGAGGGCAGGGCAATGAACGCTTGTGTGTTTGTTTTTACTTGAGGGTCAGGTGTGACGCGGGCGTGAGCAGTGGCATTCTGAGTGTAATGTAGGCAGACAACCGAGTCATTTCGCTCTTCCCCTTCCCTTCAATTTGTAGTGAGCTTCAACCCGAAGCACCCCCGCCCCCTAAAGAGAATAAGTTAAGCCCAAGCCCAGAACTCAAAAATGACTTCTTTACATCTTTTATGGCTTATTTTGACAATAAGCTCTGAAAAGTCGGAATAGAACTGGCCCTTAACCTGCAATTCAATTGTGCGTGCAATGATGAATCACTCCTGCCTGCTATAGTGTACATTCAGGCATCATACATGGCATAGCCTAATACATGTGCATTTTATTATAGAATCTGAAATATGCAATGTTTATGTTAGTTCATACGTTGCACATGATGTTTAAATGCTCCTTAAATCTGGTCAGTGAGTTAATGGTCTTTATGCCTCCTTTTATGATACTTTTCTTGACTACCAAGATGCTCGTGCATTGCATGGAACATCAAGATGCCCGTGCATTGCACGGAACATCAAGATGCATTTATACGAGTAGTTTATCCTATGGTAGATAAGGATGAACGAGGGAAGACCTTATCTGCAAATGTGGAGAGGAGTGAAGGTATCTTTTTGCAAAATTGTCATAGTTTCCTTCCTATCCGTCAGATATAGATTAGGCGACCTATATTGCAGGATGGCAGACACACCATGATCACCAACTTTGTTTTTCATAAGAGTAGAGATATGTAATTCAGTGTTGTGCAAGATTTGCTCACACATCTGTTCAATTGCTTGTTTGTATCAGCCAGCCATACTAGGACTGTTTGCTTTGATTACTTGTTATTCTTGACCTAACAGAGCTTGTTAATGATTTAAACACTAAGCCCTGCTGTAGTGTGGGCATGTATAACTCGTAGGTGACATAAAGATTTGGCTGTACACTAAAGTAGGGTCTCCAAGAGTACCTGGAGATACAGTTCGAAGGTATGCCTAGTTTTTACAGAGTGCACACATAGTAAATGATCATTTCATTGTGTGCAAGAGATGTGGCATGTTTCATTATGTGGTGTTGTTTTGTTATAAACTCATCCTTGTGTGTTGTCCATAGACTGGAAAGTATGCATATTTATCTTCCAAGGAGACCAGTAACTAGTTTGTGTCACCTTGCAAAGGGGGTGCAATGAAGATAAGATTGACGATTTCCAAGTACAAGATGTTAGGAAGGTGCCTTGCAAGAGAAGGAGGAGCAGCGCTGAGCGTGTTCAACCAGTTATGGTAAGTCACTGTATTACAATTACCATGACATCCTATTTGTCTGACATTGTGCTTGCGTAGAGTTCTTCCCCTGTAACCCTGTCATTTGGCCATTGATTAAAACCCCCTCCGCTCACTACTATATGATGTTCTAACTTTTTTCTAAATCAAATTTATCTAAGCACATTTTAATATGTCTGTTCACTCATTACGGATGTAGTCTACTTTTAAATATCTAAAACATCTTATAGTAGTGAACAATGTGAAACTACTTCATGCTATGTTAGAGTTGTCAATGTCAAATGTCATTAGCCTCCCTATCATTACTAGGATCTTGATTACATACTAGGCGAGATACTTCATAGGGGGCAAACAATATTACATTACTTGTTCCTTTATATAGTACTAGCAAGATGCCCGTGCGTTGTACGGAACATCAAGATGCATTTATATGAGTAGTTTATCATGTGGGAGATAAGGATGAACGAGGGAAGGCCTTATCTGCAAATGTGGAGAGGAGTGCAAGTATCCTTTTGCAAAATTGTCATAGTTTCCTTCCTATTTGTCAGATATAGATCGAACGGCCTATATTGCAGGATGGTAGGCACACCATCATCACCAACTCTGTTTTTTATAAGAGTATATTGCGAGTAGAGAAATGTAGCTAGGCCATGGATGTTATTGAGGCGTGCCTGTATGCATACTGCCAACTCAACAATTCAATTGCGTGTTTGTTTCGGGCATAGTTAAATTGCTCTTTTCAATTGTTTTATTTGTCCTCAGTTAATGAGATGCCCAAACAATGATGCCTGATGTTGGGTACTTGTATAACTATTGGTTTACATAATTAAAGGCCTTACCATTTAATTACTCTGGCGAAGTGTGCCCGAAGCTTTGAAATCTATTAACCAACTATTACTCCATGAGGCTCACAATCTAGTTTATACGAGGCTATTGATTGCATAGTTTTGCTTGCTGTAGTAGGTTTGTATGAATGCCTCTGCTATTCATTATGCTCCCTAAGACTTTAATTGGGCTACAGAATGGGCAAAAGCTTGCTTACTTATACGCAATATATATATATATATATATATATATATATATATATATATATATATATATATATATATATATACTCTCTACTATAGATCTATCTCTATATTTATACCTATATCTCTACTCTTATAAAAAACAGAGTTGGTGATGATGGTGTGCCTGCCATCCTACAATATATGTCATCTAATTTATATCTGATGGATAGGAAGGAAACTATGACAATTTTGTAAAAAGATACTCTCTCAAAAGATAAACTACTCATACAAATGCATCTTGATATTCCGTGCAACACAGGGGCATCTTGCTAGTATATATATAATATTCAGTAGCTATGTGTGGTCTAAATTTGTAACATGTGTGTGTTTTTTATTTAGCCCCATCATCATGCTCCTCCGGTGAGCTAAGAGATTTTTGTATGCGGGCTGCATAGACTACCATTTTTATAATTTTTAAAATATCATCTTCTTATGCTTCATGACGTTTAACATTTATTATTTATCCTGTTTTGCCATGTACAAAATAGTCTGTCTTGCTCGCTTTACTGTTGTAACTATATTTTTGCCATAGTCATGTGTACTTACAAAAACATTTTCAGGATGAAGTGACATCAACACAAAGATCTGAGAGCAATGCGGCATGGCCGTTACCAAATGATTATGGAATGGAATTGGAATGTGCTGATGTTCTCAAGCATCAACTAGAGGTGGCAAGACGACGTGTACATGGTTAACAACATGCAATCAACATGTTGAGACTGGACTTGTAGGTATTAGATGCAGGAGTCAAAAAATGAAACAAGACACTGAGGTAAACACAAAGGAATTGGAGAATTTGCAGACTGAAATTTGTGCTATCTGAATCCGGCAAATCCTATTTTATGAAGAGATTATAGTTCAAATGGTAAGTTCTGTTGATGCATGTCCATGATTTATGAGCTTTATTTGCCCAGTATATGTAATTTATTGTTTGTGTATGCTTTATTATCACTCGTGCCGAACACAGAACTATAATGCCCAGTGGGTATAATTTGTTGTAATTTCTTTATTGTATAGTGTAGGATTATTCTTCGTTTCTATGCATTACTCTCTTTATTGTATAGTGCAGGTTTTTTAGAGGCGATAGTATAGAGTAGGATAATTTTTTGTATATGATGTCATTGTAATATGGGCCAACACGCCCAAACATTACCTAGACTCCATCTGGACGAACATACATGCAAGTCGAATCGGGCCTTTAATTGGGATGTCCAACTCAATATTTAGTGGATCCCAAACGATGGTGTCCACCATAACAACAGCTCTTAGCAGGCCGATAACAGGCCAAAATCTCAATTGGGCCGTATAAACAGAAAGGGACCGCAGGCCCTAGCAATCCGTTAACTGGCCGAAAGCTCGATAGGGCCTTATAAATGGAAATGCCACGCGGGTCCTAGCAGACCGTTAACATGCAGAAAGAAAATTAGCGCCTTATAAATTAGAAATGGCCCGCGGGCCCTAGCAGGCCGAAATAAATGTCAATTTTGTTTCAGCCCTTTTACTTGTCGGGCTTTTAAGAGGCCGAAAGTGTTTTGGGCCAGAAGAGGCCCAATTTGCAAACTAGGCTTCTAACAGGCCGAATATCGCGTCAGGCTGAAATAGTGACCTACTGGACGTGGGCCGCTAGTGGACCCAAAATCAGGTGGCACGACACAGGCGCAACTATTGTGCAGGCCTTTAACAGGCCGAAAGACAAAACAGGCTTGAAATTGGCCCGTTTACCTGATGTCCCGATGTAAGGCTGAAAGTCATAATGGACTAGAAGTTGGCCCAACTACGGAATGGGCCGAGAAAAGGCTGAAAGACGTACCGGGCCGTTCACGGGTTGGAACTGACGATGTGCTGCTAGCAGGCCGAAAGAAGGTCGGGCCATAATTGGTCCCAAAGACGTAGCGGGCCGTAAACGCGCTGGAACTGACGATGGGCTGGAAATTGTCAAATCTGGAATGGGCCTATGATGGGCCGATTGTGTGTAACCTGTATGGGCTGTGCTTGTGTATGGGCCTGACTCGAGTAGGCCGCTAATGGGCTGACCCACTTATTTTGACAGGCCCGGCCTTTTAACCAAAAAGGGCCACTATTGGGTCGAGCCATGTGTCGACGAACAATAGGCCTGTCCCGTCCACTCGCTTGATGACACCTGTCCTAACCCGAAGCCAACACGTGGATACCAGGGAGAATCAGAATTTTACTTGTGGAAAATCCCCATTGGTCCCGGTGGTTAACGGGTTATCGGATCCAAACTGGAACCCGATAGGTTAACGATGACCCGTTACGGTGGATGCCACGTGTCGGTTACCCTTGACGAAAGCACTTCCATGACGCGCTATTTATCATCATGGAAGTGGACACTTCCGTGATGATAATTTTGGTATTGTCATGGAACACTTCTATGACAGCACAGGTATGACTATCTTGATTCTGTCATAAAATCATCATGGAGGTACATGCATGACAGAAAATATGACCTACTGTGACGAACACGTATTATCACGGAAGTGGTAATTTTTAGTAGTGGTGGCGGCTTATGTTGAAGCACATAATGAGCAGGCTCGACAAGACTCCCTAGATGCCCTGGAAGAGGAACTTGATTTTGCAACATCAAGATCAGCCATATATCAACAATACCTACACCACTATCATAGCCGTAGAGTTCGTAGCCATACTTTCCGTGAGGGCGACTTAGTGCTCCGGCTGATTCAAGATCAAACTGTCGTGCATAAGCTTTCACCTCCATGGGAAGGGACTGATACTACTCCAACGTATCTATAATTTTTGATTGTTCCATGCTATTATATTACCAACTTTGGATGTTTTATATGCATTGATATGATATTTTATATTATTTTTGCGACTAACTTGTTAACCTAGAGCCTAGTGCCAGTTCCTGTTTTTTCCTTGTTTTTGAGTTTTTCAGAAAAGGAATATCAAACGGAGTCCAAACGGAATAAAACTTTCGCGATGATTTTTCTTGGACCAGAAGACATCCAGAAGACTTGGAGATGAAGTCAGAAGAGTCCCAAGGAGGCCACAATCCTCTAGGGTGCGCCGTAGGGGGCGCCCTGAGGGCTTGTGGGCCCATCGGGAGTCCACCGACCTCAATCTTTGGCCTATAAATTCCCAAATATTCCAGAAACCCGATAGGCATCCACGAAAATACTTCTCCACTGCCGCAAGTCACTATTCCCATGACATCTCATCTTGGGGCCTTTTCCGGTATTCCGCCGGATGGGGATTAGATAACTGAGGGCATCTACATCAACCTTGCTGCCCATTCGATGATGTGTGAGTAGTTTACCATAAACCTACGGGTCCATAGCTAGTAGCTAGATGTCTTATTCTCTCTCTTTTATCTTTAATATAATGTTCTCCTCAATGTTCTTGGAGATCTATTCGATGTAATCTGCTTTTGTGGTGTGTTTGTTGAGATCCGAAGAATTGTGGATTTATGTGTCGTGGAACATAGTATTTCAAAAATTTCCTACGATCACGCAAGATCTATCTACAACAAGCATAGCAACGAGCGGGAGAGTGTATCTACATACCCTCGTAGACCGAAAGCGGAATCATCTAGTGACGCGGTTGATGTAGTCGAACGTCTTCGCGATCCAACCGGTCCAAGCACCGAACGTACGGCACCTCCACGTTCAGCACATGTTCAGCTCGATGACGTCCCATGAGCTCTTGATCTAGTTGAGCGTCACAGGAGAGTTTCGTCAGCACGATGCCGTGGTGACGGCGATGATGAAGCTACCAGCGCAGGGCTTCGCCTAAGCACTGCAATGATATGACCGAGGTGTGTAACTGTGGAGAGGGGCACCGCACACGGCTAAGACCAATCTTGAAGTGCCTTTGGGGTGCCCCTGCCCACGTATATAAAGGAGGGAGGAGGAGGAGGCGAGCCCTAGAGGGGGCGCGCCAAGTGTGGGGAGTCCTACTAGGACTCCCAAGTCCTAGTAGGATTCCCCTTTTCCTTTCTGAAGTAGGAGAGAAGAAAGAGGGAAAGAGAGAGGGAGTAGGAAAGGGCAAGGTGGGGCGCCGCCCCCTTTCCCCTAGTCCAATTCGGACCCATGAGGCGCGCGTGCCTCCTTCCCTTTGGCCTGCCTCCTCTATTCCCGTATGGCCCAATAAGGCCCAATACTTCTCCCGGCGAATTCCCGTAACTCTCCGATACTCCAAAAAATTCCCGAATCACTCGGAACCTTTCCGATGTCCGAATATAGCCTTCCAATATATCGATCTTTACGTCTCGACCATTTCGAGATTGTTTGTCATGTCCGTGATCTCATCCAGGACTCTGAACAAACGTTGGTCATCAAATCACATAACTCATAATACAAATCGTCATCGAACGTTAAGCGTGTGGACCTTACGGGTTCGAGAACTATGTAGACATGACCGAGACACATCTCCAGTCAATAACCAATAGCGGAATCTGGATGCTCATATTGGCTCCTACATATTCTACGAAGATCTTTATCGGTCAAACCGCATAACAACATACGTTGTTCCCTTTGTCATCTGTATGTTACTTGCCCGAGATTCGATCGTCGGTATCAGCATACCTAGTTAATCTCGTTACCGACAAGTCTCTTTACTCATTTCGTAATACATCATCTCGTGACTAACTCATTAGTCATTTGCTTGCAAGGCTTATTATGATATGTATTACCGAGAGGGCCCAGAGATACCTCTCCCATACTCGGAGTGACAAATCCTATTCTTGATCTATGACAACACCACGAACACCTTCAGAGACACCTGTAGAGCATCTTTATAATCACTCAGTTACGTTGTGACGTTTGATAGCACACAAGGTGTTCCTCCGGTATTTGGGAGTTGCATAATCTCATAGTCGTAGGAACATGTATAAGTCATGAAGAAAGCAATATCAGTAAAAGCTAAACAATCAAGTTTCTAAGCAAACTGATGGGTCTTGTCCATCACATCATTCTCCTAATGATTTGATCCCGTTCATCAAATGACAACACATGTCTATGGTTAGGAAACATAACCATCTTTGATCAACGAGCTAGTCAAGTAGAGGCATACTAGGGACACTCTATTTTGTCTAGGTATTCACACATTTACTAAGTTTCAGGTTAATACAATTCTAGCATGAATAATAAACATTTATCATGATATAAGGAAATATAAATAACAACTTTATTATTGCCTCTAGGGCATATTTCCTTTAGTCTCCCACTTGCACTAGAGTCAATAATCTAGCTCACATTGCCATGTGATTTATAACCGATAGTTCACATCGTTATGTGAATAACACCTATAGTTCACATCGCCATGTGACCAACACCCAAACAGTTTACTAGAGTCAATAATCTAGTTCACATCGCCATGTGATTAACATCCAAAGAGTACTAAGGTGTGATCATGTTTTTCTTCGTGAGAGAAGTTTAGTCAGCGGGTCTGTTACATTCAGACCCGTATGTATTTCGCATATTTCTATGTCTACAATGCTCTGCATGGAGCTACTCTAGCTAATTGCTCCAACTTTCAATACGCTTGCAGATTGATACTTAGAGTCATCTGGATTAGTGGCAAAGCTTGCATCAGCGTAACTCTTTACGACGAATTCTTTATCACCTCAATAATCGAGAAATATTTCCTTACTCGTCTAGTAACTAAGGATAATTTTGACCGTTGTCCAGTGATCTACTCCTGGATCACTATTATACCTCCTTGCCAAACTCATCGCAAGGTACACAACAGGTTTGGTACACAACATGGCATACTTTATAGAACCTATGGCTGAGGCATAGCGAATGACTTTCATTCCTTCTCCATCTTCTGTCGTGGTCGGATTTTGAGTCTTACTCAACTTCATACCTTACAATTCAGGCAAGAACTCCTTCTTTGACTGATCCATTTTGAACTTCTTCAAAATCTTATTAAGGTATGTACTCATTGAAAATCTTATCAACCATCATGATCTATCTTTATAGATCTAGGTGCCTATTATGTAAGCAGCTTCATTGAGGTCTTATATTAAAAAACACCTTTTAAACAATCTTTTATGCTTTCCAGAAAATTCTACATCATTTCGGATCAACAATATGTCATTCACATATACTTATCAAAAATGTTGTGGTGCTCCCACTCACCTTTTTGTAAATACATGCTTCACCGCAAGTCTGTATAAAACTATATGCTTTGGTCAACTTATCAAAGCGTATATTCCAACTCCGAGATACCTGCACCAGTCCATAGATGGATCGCTGGAGCTAGCCATTTTGTTAGCACCTTTAGGATTGAAAAAACTTTCTGGTTGCATCATATACAACTCTTCTTTAATAAATCCATTAAAGAACGCAGTTTTGTTATCCATATGCCATATTTCATAAAATGCGGCAATTGCTAACATGATTCGGACAGACTTAAGCATCGCTACGAGTGAGAAAATCTCATCGTAGTCAACACCTTGAACTTGTCGAAAAACCTTTCGCAACAAGTCGAGCTTTGTAGACAATAACATTACCATCAGCGTCAGTCTTCCTCTTAAAATCCATTTATTTTCAATGGCTTGCCAATCATCGGGCAAGTCAACCAAAGTCCACACTTTGTTCTCATACATGGATCCCATCTCAGATTTCATGGCCTCAAGCCATTTTGCGGAATCTGGGCTCATCATCGCTTCCTCATAGTTCATAGGTTCATCATGGTCTAGTAACATGACTTCCAGAACTGGGTTGCCATACCACTCTGGTGTGGAACGTACTCTGGTTGACCTACGAGGTTCAGTAGTAACTTGATCCGAAGTTTCATGATCATCATCATTTGCTTCCTCGCTAACTGGTGTAAGAATCACTAGAACTAGTTTCTGTGATGTTCTACTTTCCAATTCGGGAGAAGGTACAATTACCTCATCAAGTTCTACTTTCCTCCCACTCACTTCTTTCGAGAGAAACTCCTTCTCTAGAAAGGATCCATTCTTAGCAACGAATATCTTGCCTTCAGATCTATGATAGAAGGTGTACCCAACAGTTTCCTTTGGGTATCCTATGAAGACACATTTCTCCGACTTGGGTTCGAGCTTATCAGGTTGAAGCTTTTTCACATAAGCATCGCAACCCCAAACTTTAAGAAACGACAACTTTGGTTTCTTGCCAAACCATAGTTCATAAGGTGTCGTCTCAATGGATTTCGATGGTGCCCTTATTTAACGTGAATGCAGCTGCCTCTAATGCATAACCCAAAATGATAGTGGTAAATCGGTAAGAGACATCATAGATCGCACCATATCTAATAAAGGACGGTTACGATGTTCTGGCACACCATTACGCTGTGGTGTTCCGGGTGGTATGAGCTGTGAAACTATTCCCCATTGTTTTAAATGAAGACCAAACTCGTAACTCAAATATTCGCCTCCGTGATCATATCGTAGAAACTTAATTTTCTTGTTACAATGATTCTCTACTTCACTATGAAATTCTTCGAACTTTTCAAATGTTTCAAACTTGTGCTTCATTAAGTAGATATACCCATATCTGCTCAAATCATCAGTGAAGGTCAGAAAATAACAATACCCGCCGCGTGCCTCAACACGCATCGGTCCACATACATTAGTATGTATGATTTCCAACAAATCAGTTGCTCTCTCCATTGTTCCGGAGAACGGAGTTTTAGTCATCTTGCCCATGTGGCGTGGTTCGCAAGCACCAAGTGATTCATAATTAAGTGATTACAAAAGCCCATCATCATGGAGTTTCTTCATGCGCTTTACACCAATATGACCTAAATGGTAGTGCCACAAATAAGTTGCACTGTCATTATCAACTTTGCATCTTTTGGCTTCAATATTACGAATATGTGTATTACTACAATCGAGATCCAACAAACTATTTTCATTTTGTGTATGACCATCGAAGGTTTTATTCATGTAAATAGAATAACAATTATTCTACGACTTTAAATGAATAACCGTATTGCAATAAACATGATCAACTCAAATTCATGCTCAACGCAAATGCCAAATAACATTTATTTAGGTTCTACACTAATCCCGAAATTATAGTGTGCGATGATGATCATATCAATCTTGGAACCACTTCTGACACACATCGTCACTTCACCTTTAACTAGTCTCTGTTCATTCTGCAACTCTCGTTTCGAGTTACTAATTTTAGCAACTAAACCGGTATCAAATACCCAAGGGTCGCTATGAACACTAGTAAAGTACACATCAATAATCTGTATATCAAATATACCTTGTTCACTTTGCCATCCTTCTTATCCGCCAAGTATCTAGGGCAGTTCCACTTCCAGTGACCATTTCCTTTGCAGTAGAAGCACTTAGTTTCAGGCTTGAGTTTTGATTTGGGTTTCTTCATGGGAGTGACAACTTGCTTGTCATTCTTCTTGAAGTTCCCCTTCTATCCGTTTTGCACATTACTTGAAACAAGTGGTCTTGTTAACCATCAACACTTGATGCTCTTTCTTGATTTCTACCTTCGCTGATTTCAGCATCGCGAAGAGCTCGGGAATTACTTTCATCATCCCTTGCATATTATAGTTCATCACGAAGTTCTACTAACTTGGTGATAGTGACTAGAGAACTTTGTCAATTACTATCTTATGTGGAAGATCAACTCCCACTTGATTCAAGCAATTGTAGTACGCAGACAAACTGAGCACATGCTCACTGGTTCAGCTATTCTCCTCTATCTTGTAGGCAAAGTACTGTCAGAGGAATCATACCTCTCGACACGGGCATGCGTATGAAATACTAATTTCAACTCTTGGAACATCTCATATGCTCCATGGCGTTCAAAACGTTTTTGAAGTCCCGGTTATAAGCCATAAAGCATGGCGCACTAAACTATCAAGTAGTCATCATACCAAGCTTGTCAAACGTTCATAACGTCTGCATCTGCTCCTGCAATGGGTTTGTCACCTAGCGCTGCATCAAGGACATAATACTTCTGTGCAGCAATGAGGATAATCCTCAGATCATGGACCTAGTCCGCATCATTGCTACTAACATTTTTCAACTTATATTTCTCTAGAACATATAAAGATAAACGGGGAGCTACATCGCGAGTTATTGATCTACAACATAGATCTGCTAATACTACCAGGACTAAGTTCATGATAAATCAAAGTTCAATTAATCATATTACTAAAGAACTCCCACTTAGATAGACATCCCTCTAGTCATCTAAATGATCACGTGATCTAAATCAACTAAAGCATGTCCGATCATCACGTGTGACAGAGTAGTTTTCAATGGTGAACATCTTATGTTGATCATATCTACTATATGATTCACGCTCGACCTTTCGGTCTCCAGTGTTCTGAGGCCATGTCTGTACATGCTAGGCTCGTCAAGTTTAACCCGATTATTCTGCATGTGCAAAACTGTCTTACACCCGTTGTATTTGAACGTAGAGCTTATCACACCCGATCATCACGTGGTGTCTCGGCATGACGAACTTTCGTAACGTGCATACTCAGGGAGAACACTTGTACCTTGAAATTTTGTAAGGGATCATCTTATAATGCTACCGCAGTACTAAGCAAAATAAGAAGCATAATAAGATAAACAACACATGCAATCAAAATATGTGACATGATATGGCCATCATCATCTTGTGCTTTTGATCTCCATCTCCAAAGCATCGTCATGATCTCCATCGTCACCGGCTAGACACCATGATCTTCATCGTAGCGTCATGGTCGCCTCGCCAACTATTGCTACTACTACTATCGCTAACTCATAGTGATAAAGTAAAGCAATTACATGGCCTTAGCAATTCATACAATAAAGAGACAACCATAAGGCTCCTGCCAGTTGCCGATAACTTTACAAAACATGATCATCTGATACAATAACGTATAACTCATCACGTCTTGACCATATCACATCACAACATGCCCTGCAAAAACAAGTTAGACGTCCTCTAATTTGTTGTTGCAATTTTTACGTGGCTGCTACGGGCTTAGCAAGAACCGTTCTTACCTACGCATAAAAAACTACAACGATTTTTCGTCAAGTATGTGTTGTTTTAACCTTCACAAGGACCGGGCGTAGCCGCACTCGATTCAAATAAAGTTGGAGAAACTGACACCCACCAGTCACCTATGTGCGAAGCACGTCGGTAGAACCAGTCTCGCGTAAGCGTACACGTAATGTCGGTCCGGGTCGCTTCATCCAACAATACCGCCGAATCAAAGTATGACATGCTCGTAAGCAGTATGACTATTATCGCCCACAACTCATTGTGTTCTACTCGTTCATATCATCTACACATAGACCTGGCTCATGATGCCACTGTTGGGGAACGTAGTATTTCAAAAATTTCCTACGATCACGCAAGATCTATCTATTAGAACCATATCAACGAGCGGGGAGAGTGTGTCTACGTACCCTCGTAGACCGAAAGCGGAAGCGTCTAGTGACGCGGTTGATGTAGTCAAACATCTTCGCGATCCAACCGATCCAAGCACCGAACGTATGACACCTCCGCGTTCAGCACATGTTCAGCTCGATGACGTCCCACGAGCTCTTGATCTAGTTGAGCGTCACGGGAGAGTTTCGTCAGCACGATGACGTGGTGACCGTGATGATGAAGCTACTGGCGCAGGGCTTCGCGTAAGCACTGCAATGATATGACCAAGGTGTTTAACTATGGAGAGGGGCATCGCACACGGCTAAGACCAATCTTGGAGTGCCTTTGGGGTGCCCCTACCCGGGAGAGAAGAAAGAGGGAAAGAGAGAGGGAGTAGGAAAGGGCAAGGTGGGGCGCCGCCCCCTTTCCCCTAGCCAATTCGGACCCATGGGGGTTGCGCGCCTCCTTCCCTTTGGCCTCCCTCCTCTATTCCCATATGGCCCAATAAGGCCCAACACTTCTCCCGGCGAATTCCCGTAACTCTCCGGTACTCCGAAAAATGCCCGAATCACTCGGAACCTTTCCGATGTCCGAATATAGCCTTCCAATATATCGATCTTTACTTCTCGACCATTTCGAGATTGTTCGTCATGTGCGTGATCTCATCCGGGACTCCGAACAAACGTCGGTCATCGAATCACATAACTCATAATACAAATCGTCATCGAACGTTAAGCGTGCGGACTGTGACAGCCTGGATTTTGCCCTTTTATTTTTCTTTTAATTTTCTTGGATTTCATGATTTTATTTGCTTTTCAGTGGCTATGTGGTTCTGAAACTTGGGAAGATCATGTCTATCTAGGTTTTATAGTGGCTTGCCAACCTTCTCATCATCCCAAGACCCTGTCATTCCATCCTTGACCTAACCCAATATTCGTTTTCTAAGGAATATTCCTTTCCTATTAAAGGAATAATTCTTTTTGCCCTAGGTTGTGAAGCATTTGGGTCCTATCTTTCTCAAATATCTATGTCATTCTAAAAATTCCCAAATAATTCTCATAAATTGTTTGGGTCCTATCTTGCTCAAATATGGCAAAACATTTCATTGCCATGTTAAAAATAATCCTCCAATAATCATTTTCCTATGCTGCCCTAAATGGCACTTTGTGAAGCAAGTGCTATTTATATTTGCCCAATTGACTCCAAACTTCTTGGACATATTTTCATGTCCATATCTTTACCTTGTGCCAAAATTCAACCTCATTTGCCTAGTAATTATTTTTCAGTGATTTTCCAAAGTTTCTGTCTAGAAAGGAACTTTGTGAAGGAAGTACATTCTAGGCATGTCCAAATGAGGTGAAACTTGGTCACATCCTTCATTTGACCAAATCATGCATCTCCACCAAATTTTAGCTCATGGAGATCATCTTTGTGAGCTCAGCATCAAATCTTGGTTTCTGGTCAGATTTTCACATTGTGAAGCAACCCTATTTTACCTTGCTTCATTTGAGCTGAAAATTTACGAGGACATTCTTACATCTATCTCTACTCCCTCCACCATGTTTTGGCTCAATCCACTTATCCATTTACCCTCAGTAAATTTTCTTAGCTTCTGTCCAGAATGGAGCTTTGTGAAGCAAGTGCCACTTTGGTAACTCCAAATGGCATGAGATTTTTACAGCAGCTCAATATGGCCAAATAATCCCACTCTCGCAAATTTCAGCCCATGAAACTTAAGTATGTGAGTGCAACATCATAGTGCCCTAATCTGGCCAGTTTTGCACTTTCTACAGCAAGTGTCATCTAAACTCCTCCTATTAGTCTCATTTTTGGTGATCTACATCATCTTAGTGTGAGAACATCACCAGACACACTAGTTACTAAGTTACCAAGCTAGTTTAACCACAGGAAGTTACAGACACCTTCCTGTTGATTTACTTTGGAGCTGAGTGCAAATCTTTTCTTTGCCCCTCGACCAATTTCTTTCTGCATCTTTACTAAGGGCACTAAGGTCCATCTACTGGACATGGTTGGCCACGCCAAAGCACGCCGCTTGCGCTAGTGCACGTGGTGATCACGCTTGCGTCATGCACAGCGCGCGCTCTGGCTCGTTCCGGCCACTGTTCCCATCGCCTCCCTCCTCGTCTCAACCTCCATCCATGTCCTGGAGCTCGCCCGTGCTCGTCTGCATCGCCCTGCATCACTGCCTCGTCGTGGTTCGCTTGCATTGCTCCGTCACAATAGTGCCCCTGCGATGCCCAACCTCTGACCTCCATTAGAGCACTGCTCAAGCTCGCTTGTGTGCTCTAGAGCCCTCCCCTCGCCTATATAAGGACCCCTCGACCCCTCCCGCAGCTCACCAGCTCCTCCCTCGCCTCATTTGACCACCAGAGAACCTCTCCCTCGCTTCTGCCCGTCGCCGTTCACCATGGCGGCCTCGGTCCCGGCATGGTTCCGGTGCGCCTAGCCCTCCGCGCGCCCCCTCTCCACGTCCATCGTGTTCCCCTTGTCCAACTGAGCCGCCCCGTCGTCGGCTTCGCCCTGCCTCGCCTCGTCCTCCATCTCGCTCGGGGCCAAGCGAGCGAGGAAGAAGACGACCGCCCATGCCCCTCCCCCTATGCTTGGGCCCCACCTAGAAGTGGCTCCAGCCACGGGTCCACATGGATAAGTCGAGACGAATTTCCCTGGGTACGCTTTCTTATTCAGCAAACGTATTCGGGGTCTATTTCAGCTCAGAATACGCTTTCCTTTCCAGAAAGTGTATTGTCTCAAATCTGTTTCTGTCTTATCCACTCAGGGACCTATTTGCTGAACAAATATTCACAGATTGGTCCCTCTCCTTCAACACCTCACAACTTTTCAACCGTAACTCTGAATCAGGTTATTCCAAAGCCCACTTCTTTATCTCAATGAGACCTTTCTGTTGGTACCATTTTCACTAAGTGCTCACACTGTGAAAATGACCATTATTCCCTTGCCTCTAATCAACCCCCTTCGAGAGAGTAGACGTCCGGTGTTTCGTTCAACGGCTTCACCGCACTTCTTCCCGGAGTCTCCGTCACCCCCAGGCAAGCCACAATAACCACTTGCATGATAGTCATGCAGTAGCCATGGTTTCTACTTGAATATTTAATAAAACTTTGTTGTTGTATGTCTGCTTGTTTGCTACTGCTGTCGTTGTTTCGGTTATGCCCGTGGTTTCATGTTCATTGTCATACCATGATCTGATGCTTCTTGTTATCTTGTACTACTTGTTAGTATCATGTTCACCTGTTATGCTTGGTAGTAGAAGTACATGCTAGTAGTAGTAATGATCATCTGTTGCGTGATTGTTGTCTGTCAAGTACCGTTGATATGCATGTTCCGTTGCAACTTGTTAGTTACATGATTACTTGGTAGTGTTCTTGCTATGATCTTGCATGATATTTATTGATGATGCTAGTAGTCATCTATGCCATGAGTAGCGTTATACTTGTGATATTCATGCTTGTCAGTATGCCATGCTCATCTGGTTAAATATTTCATTGTGGTTATGCTCGATGATTATGTGCACCTCCATGTTTATGTCGGAATCATGTTCATGCATTATAGTTGCATCATGTTATTTTATCATGGCTCAGCATCATTTGCACTCAAGTTTAACCGTACTTAAAATGAACTTGAACAACTGTTGGCTGAGTCATGGTGCCATCGAATCGAGCTGACCAGTGCAGCCGAACTTGCCTTTATGGGAAGGCCATAACTGGGTCTATTGTCATGCCTCTCGCTGGTGCCTCCCACAAGGGAAGGTTATGGGCGCGCGCTACCCTGATCAGGTAGGCGGACATAACCTTGTGTGCCCATTGTTCTTGTTATGAGCTCGGGTCCCCGTTTGGGACCGTTTATGTTTTGGCCACGACGGTGGTCGGTGGTGTCTTTGGTAGACGCCGGGGCCACCCAGGACTAGCCCAGTGGGGAGTGATTCGGAGTGGACGGGATAGTGTCATGGCAGTAGGACAGTTTTGTCGGAATGTCATTGGTCCACCCGAATGGGAGTGCGAGGCCATGGGTTCTGTGGTGTGGGTACAGTGCGCTACCTCTGCAGAGTGTGTGTGTGTGTGTGTGTGTGTGTGTGT
>LR738709.1:313539674-313612558 GCA_902687465.1 Secale cereale | reverse complement strand
AATCTATCTATAGCCGTGCCCGCGGATAAGGGCCCAGTTCGTGTCGGTCACACTGTGAGTCAACAGTAATAATAATAATAACTTGATTAATAAAAAACCCGGTTCGATGATGAGAAAGATGTTGGATGTGATCGTGAGATGATCACGGTGGTATCGAGGATACCGAGTTGTTGGATGTGATCGTGAGATGATCACGGTGGTACCGAGGATACCGAGTTGTTGGATATTTGGGATGTTATGCGAGAATCAATGGTAAGAGGCAAGCTCCTTGTGGTCAGTTAATGATTACTACGGTTTTATTTATACCAAGCTTGATTTGATCCTGAGATGATCGTGTGATGTCCGTGGTGGTAAGTTTGTGCATGCGAAGGTTACGAGGTAACCCGAACATAGTAAGTTGGTGCATGATAGTATCATCATGTTGCATGTAGTATCATCATGTTCATGTTATGCTTGTCCAAGTTGTATCATGTTCAGTTGTGCATGCCATGTTGTTCTGTTAGTACCATGTTCATGATTGAATTAACCTGTTAATGCCATGTTGTTGTTTGTCTTGACTGCTTTTGGTTTATTGTGAGCTTGCAAGTACATTCAATGTACTGACCTGGCGTGTCATGCCAGTTTGCAGGTCGCGCCTGGATTGCTTGCTTGTTTTGGTGTGGTTCCTGTGTTCACGATCTAGGATAAACGTTCCTTCCAGAGTCCATGTGGCTTGGAGTCCATCATCGTCGTTCGTTGTTCCGCTGCCAGTAGAGGTTCCGCTGCCCCGAGTTGTTATGCTGCTTGCATAGAGCAACTGTGGTTGGCGTAGTGTCGTAGTGCCGATGTTATTCATTGTAATATCCGAGACCTTGTATCCATATTCGCATTGTAATAGAAAACTGGTTTGGTCTATGCTAAGCAGTTCCGTATTCCAGAAGACTTCATCTCGATCTCTGGGCTGGAATACACGACGTTTCGGTTTCTCTGAGTCGGGGTGCCATAGGCTTGGTATTAGAGCAGGTCTGGCTGTAGAGCGTCCTAGTCCGCTGGAACGTTAGAAAATGGTAGTATAGGGTCTGGTTGTTGCCCTTGCTTGCTGCATTTGGTTGCTGCATATAGTCTTATTCGGTTACATCTAACCCCTGTTTAGTGAGTAGATGGCGGTCAACTTCCATGATTTCAGTGCCATCCCCAGAGTTTCCGGTGTTGTTCCTATTGTGTTCAGTGCCGCTCCTGCACCTGTCAGCTTTGCCACCCTCCTTGGAGACATGTGGCGTAGCATTTATCCCCTCGGAGATCAACCCAGTATCAAGTATTCCAGTTTTCTGCCAGAGGAAGAATTTTGAAATATGTTGCTCATGTTCATCTGTTAGCCCCGATTCCCGTTGGTAAGCGCTCCTACAGTTTCCACGGTGGTTACGGCGCTACTCCCGAGCGTGTCGTTCAGCTTGCCGGAATGGCAGGAATCACCGGTCTTCGTCATCAAGAGAGCATGGTGCATGAAAACCGTGCTTATCAATATTATCCCACCATCATCGAGAATCCTAGGAGAATCCAGTTTCCCTCCGTCAACCCTCATGATGACCCGGCTATCCTTGCCATGTCACATTACATGACGGCCGAGTGTCTTCTCATTTCCGAGTTAGTCCGAGACGCCATTCGAGCCAGGAGATTTCTTTATGCCACTTTACTTCAGTCTCCGCCAGCTTCTCAAACTCCTCCTCCTCGTCCATCCGGAGTATCGGAGTCAGCTGTCCCGCTAGCTACTTCGTCAGCTCCCGAGCGTTTTCTCAAGCGTAGGGTGTAGTCCCGCTTGTAGTGCATGTGCATTTGCTGTAGTATTATGCATGTGTGTGCTTGTGTGTGCCTGTGTGAAATAGTTTTGTAGCTTGTTTGCTGTGTGATTGGTGCAATCTCTCGTTTTCTCGTGCTTCTTTGTTTTGAATCTTCGCTATTACCCCCTTATGGAAAGTGCTCATCAACACACCGGATCAGAAGAAGTAGTGAGAAGTAAAAATATACACCAAGGCACTCAATTAAAAGCAATGAGATTCTCAGCCGACAGTAGTGTATTGCAGACATCCGGTCTGGATACTAATTATATTTTGCTCAGATTTTCAGTAACAAGTACCCGTCAGAGATCCACCATTATTGCCGCAGGAGAAAAAATGGGATCCAAGTCAAACCGTGCATTTGAAGTCAGAGGTATGGTCAGTACACAATGATTAATTCTGCTATGAGTCAGATTTAAGACGCGTGACACCCAGAAGTCAGTCCAATTATGCAATAAATCCAGCAAGGACCGTCAGATAATTCTTGTCATACAAATAATCAGCAGTCGGAATGGCAAGAATATATATATGTTAGTTGGTTCCCAAAGTAAATTAGTCCAGTCCGTCTTCACAATTTATCAGCAAAGCGTACAAGGCAAGATTCCTCAGTCTGCATGAGTAAGGTATGAATGGATTCCCGTGCAATATATCAGTCTTCTTCAATAAGATACGGCAACAGCTTCTGGCATAAGATACCAAATCTCCCCTATTAAGTCTTTAAGGGGGGAAGCTTCTAATGTACGGTAACCAGTCTCCTTAGCAAGCTATCCGCCGAAAGCTTGGAGCACAAGCGATCCAGTCTTCCTGAGCGAGATATCCCGATGGCTTCCAGCGCAAGCTGCCCAGTCTTCTTCAGTACGACACTGGTACAAGAGATTAAACAATAAATTGTCAGCATACGGTAGTTTATTTCAAAGTGTTAGATCTGCAATGGTTAAGTCTGAAATGAGAATCAGTCGGAACAAAGGTATGATGGCAAAATATTATATATGACAACACTAAGGGTCGCGAAAAATAATCAAGGATATGTAATGCCTAGTCTTTCCGTTAAAAATCCAGACACAGAAAATAATAATGAAGGATCAAGACCGACAATACAGTAAGGATCTCGCATCAGGACAACCAGGTCAGTCCACAGTATGCTCAGAACGGTCAGCATTGAATACCCGAATGTGTCAAGCGTGACCCAAGGACAGCTTAATATATTTGCCTTAGCATCTGTGTTGAAAAGCATCGCACAGACAGTCATTCCCATGGATATACCGGCAAAATATAAAAATCAGTGAGCTGGTGCATTTTTTTCTATTCAGACACATCAAGCAACAGTCAAACCTCTGGATACTCGGGACTGTGAAGCCAATCAATATAAGTCATAAACTCCTGCAAGACGTCAGAATCCATCAAAAGAACATGTATGGTTCACATCACCGTTTTGAACCCAGAAGGCATGCATATATATTCGAGCGACACGATGCTTGGATAAAAGATAATTCTTTGTTCCATGGGAAGGTATTCCCAACTCCGTCGAATATTCTTGATACTCGATATAGACTAATATCTCTCTCAAGGATCAATATCGAGAAGGACATGTATGTCAAAATGATAATGTTTCGGACCTCAGCTAAGTCAGCAGTATGAAATAAAAATTTGAGACAGTATGAACAAGAGCATATCAGGCAAGCCCGGTCAAAATTTCAGGTACGGTAAAGCAAACCACCCCAGATCAAGGCAGTCAGTCAGATCAAATTTAGTGGAAATATTATATGGGAACATAATGTGAGAGTGAATAAAAGAAACCCGAGTTGGAAACGGTTTCTTCAAGTTAGAATATTTACTTGTTCCCTAAGCACACAAATCTCGAGGACGAGATTTCTTTAAGGGGGGGAAGGTTTGTGACAGCCTGGATTTGGTCATTTTCTTTTTCTTTTAATTTTCTTCGATTTCTTGATTTTATTTGCTTTTCAGTGGCTATGTTGTTCTGAAACTTGGGAAGATCATGTCTTCCTAGGTTTTATAGTGGCTTGCCACCCTTCTCATCATCCCAAGACCGTGTCATTTCCATCCTTGACCTAACCCAATATTCTTTTTCTAAGGAATATTCCTTTCCTATTGAAGGAATAATTCTTTTTGCCCTAGGTTGTGAAGCAACCTATATCTCTGTCATTCTAAAAATTCCCAAGTAATTCTCATAAATTCTTTGGGTCCTATATTGCTCAAATATGGCAAAACATTTCATTGCCATGTTCAAAAATAATCCTCCAATAATCATTTTCCTATTCTGCCCTAAATGGCACTTTGTGAAGCAAGTGCTATTTATCTTTGCCCAATTGACTCCAAACTTCTTGGACATCTTTTCATGTCCATATCTTTGCCTTGTGCCAAAATTCAACCTCATTGGCCTAGTAATTATTTTTCAGTGATTTTCCAAAGTTTCTGTCCAGAAAGGAACTTTGTGAAGGAAGTACATTCTAGGCATGTCCAAATGAGGTGAAACTTGGTCACATCCTTCACTTGACCAAATAATGCATCTCCACCAAATGTTAGCTTATGGAGATCATCTTTGTGAGCTCAGCTTCAAATCTTGGTTTCTGGTCAGATTTTCACTTTGTGAAGCAACCCTATTTTACCTTGCTTCATTTGAGCTGAAAATTTAGCAGGTCATTCTTACATCTATCTCTACTCCCTCCACCAAGTTTTGGCTCAATACACTTATCCATTTACCCTAAGTAAATTTTCTTAGCTTCTGTCTAGAATGGAGCTTTGTGAAGCAAGTGCCACTTTGGTAACTCTGAATGGCATGAGATTTTTACAGCAGCTCCATATGGCCAAATAATCCCACTCCCCCAAATTTCATCCCATGACATTCAAGTATGTGAGTGCAACATCATATTGCCCTAATCTGGACAGTTTTGCACTTTCTACAGCAAGTTTCATCTAAACTCCTCCTATTAGTCTGATTTTTGGTGATCTACATCATCTAAGTGTGAGAACATCACCAGACACACTAGTTACTGAGTTACCAAGATGGTTTAACCACAGGAAGTTACAAACACCCTCCCGTTGATTTACTTTGGAGCTAAGTGCAAATCTCTTCTTTGCCCCTCGACCAATTTCTTTCTGCATCTTTACTCAGGGCACTAAGGTCCATCTACCGGACATGGTTGGCCACGCCAAAGCACGCCGCTTGCGTCATGCATAGCGCACACTCTGGCTCGTTCCGGCCACTGTTCCCGTCGCCTCCCTCCTCGTCTCGACCTCCATCCATGTCCTGGAGCTCGCCCGTGCTCGTCTGCATCGACCTGCATCACTGCCTCATCGTGGTTCGCTAGCATTGCGCCATCACAATAGTGCCCCTGCGATGCCCAGCCCCTGACCTCCATTAGAGCACTGCGCAAGCTCGCCTGTGAGCTCTAGAGCCCTCCCCTCGCCTATATAAGGACCCCTCGACCCCTCCCGCAGCTCACCAGCTCCTCCCTCGCCTCATTTGACCACCAAAGCACCTCTCCGTCGCTTCTGCCCGTCGCCATTCACCATGGCCGCCTCGGTCTCGGCATGGTTCTGGTGCGCCTAGCCCATCCCGCACCCCCTCTCCACGTCCATCGTGTTCCCCTCATCCCATCGAGCCGCCCCGTCGCCCGCTTCGCCCTGCCTCGCCTCGTCCTCCGTATTGCTCGGGGCCAAGCGAGCGAGGAAGAAGACGACCGCCCGTGCCCCTCCCCCTGCGCCTGGGCCCCACCTGGAAGTGGCTCCAACCACGGGTCCACGTGGATAAGTGGAGACGAATTTCCCTGGGTACGCTTTCTTGTTCAGCAAACTTATTCTGGGTCTACTTCAGCTCAGAATACGCTTTCCTTTCCAGAAAGCGTATTGTCTCAAATCTGTTTCTGTCTTATCCACTCAGGGACCTGTTTGCTGAAGAAATATTCACAGATTGGTCCCTCTCCTTCAACACCTCACAACTTTTCAACCGTAACTCCGAATCAAGTGATTCCAAAGCCCACTTCTTCGTCTCGATGAGACCTTTTTGTTGGTGCCATTTTCACTAAGTGCTCACACTGTGAAAATGACCATTATGCCCTTGCTCTAATCAGCCCCCTTCGAGAGAGTAGACGTCCAGTGTTTCGTTCCGTGGCTTCACCGCACTTGTTCCGGGAGTGTCCTTCATGCCCAGGCAAGCCACAATAACCACTTGCATGATAGTCATGTAGTAGCCATGGTTTCTACTTGAATATTTAATAAAACTCTGATGTTGTATGTCTGCTTGTTTGCTACTGCTGTCGTTGTTTCGGTTATGCCCGTGGTTTCATGTTCATTGTCATACTATGATCTGATGCTTCTTGTTATCTTGTACTACTTGTTAGTATCATGTTCACATGTTATCCTTGGTAGTAGAAGTACATGCTAGTAGTAGTAATGATCATCTATTGCATGCTTGTTGTCTGTCAAGTACAGTTGATATGCATGTTCCGTTGCAACTAGTTAGTTACATATTTACTTGGTAGTGTTCTTGATATGTTCTTGCATGATATTTATTGATGATGCTAGTAGTCATGTATGTCATGAGTAGCGTTACACTTGTGATATTCATGCTCGTTAGTATGCCATGCTCATCTGGTTAAATATTTCATTGTGGTTAAGCTCGATGATTATGTGCACCTCCATGTTTATGTCGGAATCATGTTCATGCATTATAGTTGCATCATGTTATTTTATCATGGCTCAGCATCATTTGCACTCAAGTTTAACCGGACTTAAAATGAACTTGAACAACTGTTGGCTGAGTCATGGTGCCATCGAATCGAGCTGACCAGTGCAGCCACACTTGCCTTTATGGGAAGGCCCTAACTGGGGTCAATTGTCATGCCTCTCGCCGGTGCCTCCCACGAGGGAAGGTTATGGGCGCGCGATACCCTGATCAGGTAGGCGGACATAACCTTGTGTGCCCGTTGTTGTTATGAGCGCGGGTCCCCGTTTGGGACCGTTTATGTTTTGGACACGACGGTGGTCGGTGGTGTCTTTGGTAGACATCGGGGCCACTCAGGACTAGCCCAGTGGGGAGTGAGTCGGAGTGGCCGGGAGAGTGTCATGGCAGTAGGACAGTTTTGTCGGAACGCTATTGGTCCACCCGAATGGGAGTGCGAGGCCATGGGTTCTGTGGCGTGGGTACAGTGCGCTACCTCTGTAGAGTGTGTGTGTCTTAATCTATCAATAGCCGTGCCCACGGATAAGGGCCCTGTTCGTGTCGGTCGCACTGTGAGTCAACAGTAATAATAGTAATAACTTGATTAATAACAACCCCGGTTTGATGATAAGAAAGATGTTGGATGTGATCGTGAGATGATCACGGTGGTATCGAGGATACTGAGTTGTTGGATGTGATCGTGAGATGATCACGGTGGTATCGAGGATACCGAGTTGTTGGATATTTGGGATGTTATGCGAGAATCAATGGTAAAAGTCAAGCTCCTTGTGGTCAGTTAGATTACTACGATATTGTTTATACAAAGCATGATTTGATCCTGAGATGATTGTGCGATGTCCGTGGTGGTATGTTTGTGCATGTGAAGGTTACGAGGTAACCCGAGCAGAGTAAGTTGGTGCATGATAGTATCATCATGTTCATGCTATGCTTGTTCTTGTTGTATCATGTTCAGTTGTGCATGCCATGTTGTTCTATTAGTACCATGTTCATGATTGAATTAACCTGCTAATGCCATGCTGTTGTTTGTCTTGACTGCTTTTGGTTTATTGTGAGCTTGCAAGTAGATTCAATGTACTGACCTGGCATGTCATGTCAGCTTGTAGGTCGCTCCTGGATTGCTTGCTTGTTTTGGTGTTGTTCCTGTGTTCGCGAGCTACGATAAGCGTTCCAGCCAGAGTCCCTACGGATTGGAGTCCATCATCGCCGTTCGTTGTTCCGTTGTCAGTAGAGGTTCCGCTGCCTCGAGTTGTTATGCTGCTTACATAGAGCAACTGTGGTTGGCGTAGTGTCGCCGTGCCGGTGTTATACATTGTAATATCAGAGACCTTGTATCCATATTCTCTTTGTAATATAAAACTGGTTTGTTCTATGCTCAGGAGTTCCGTATTCCAGAAGACTTCACCTTGATCTCTGGGCTGGAATACGGGCGTTCCGATTTCTTTGAGCCGGGGTGCCACACGGGCCCTACGGGTTCGACAACTATGTAGACATGACCAAGACACGTCTCTGGTCAATAACCAATAGCAGAACATGGATGCTCATATTGGCTCCTACATATACTATGAAGATCTTTATCGGTCAAACCGCATAACAACATACTGTTGGAAATATGCCCTAGAAGCAATAATAAAATGGTTATTATTATATTTCCTTCTTCATGATAATTGTCTATTATTCATGCTTTAATTGTATTATCCGGAAATAGTGATACATGTGTGAATACATAGACCACAACGTGTCCCTAGTAAGCCTCTAGTTACTAGCTCGTTGATCAACAGATGGTTATGGTTTCCTGACCATGGACATTGGATGTCATTGATAATGGGATCACATCATTAGGAGAATGATGTGATGGACAAGACCCAATCCTAAGCCTAGCACAAGATCGTGTAGTTCGTAATGCTAAAGCTTTTCCAATGTCAAGTATCCTTTCCTTAGACCATGAGGTTGTGCAACTCCCAGATACCGTAGGAATACTTTGGGTGTGCCAAACGTCACAATGTAACTGGGTGACTATAAAGGTACACTACAGGTATCTCCGAAAGCATCTGTTGGGTTGGCACGAACCGAGATTGGGATTTGTCACTCCGTATGACGGAGAGGTATCTCTGGGCCCACTCGGTAAGACATCATCATAATGAGCTCAATGTGACTAAGGTGTTGGTCACGGGATGATGTGTTACGAAACGAGTAAAGAGACTTGCCATGACGAGATTGAACAAGGTATCGGTATACCGACGATCGAATCTCGGGCAAGTACTATACCGATAGACAAAGGGAATCGTATACGGGATTGATTGAATCCTTGACATCGTGGTTCATCCGATGAGATCATCGAGGAGCATGTGAGAGCCAACATGGGTATCCAGATTCCGCTGTTGGTTATTGACTGGAGAGTCGTCCCAGTCATGTCTACGTGTCTCCCGTACCCGTAGGGTCTACACACTTAAGGTTCGGTGACACTAGGGTTGTAGAGATATAAGTATGCGGTAACCCAAAAGTTGTTCGGAGTCTCGGATGAGATCCGGACGTAACAGGGAGTTCCGGAATGGTCCAGAGGTAAAGATTTATATATAGGAAGTCCAGTTTCGGCCATCGGGAGAGTTTCGGGGGTCACCGTTATTGTACCGGGACCACCGGAAGGGTCCCGGGGTCCACGGGGTGGGGACACCTATCCCGAAGGGCCCCATGGGATGAAAGGGGGAGGGAACCAGCCCCTAGTGGGCTGGTGCGCCCCCCTTGGGCCTCCCCCTGCGCCTAGGGTTGGAAACCCTAGGGGTGGGGGGCGCCCCACCTGGCTTGGGGGGCAAGTTCCCCCCTGGCCGCCCCCCCCCCCTTGGAGACTAGATCTCCTAGGGCCGGCGCCCCCCCCAGGGCCCCTATATATAGTGGGGGGGCAGCCGCACCCTAAGCCCTGGCGCCTCCCTCTCCCTCCTGTGACACCCGTTCCTCCTCCCGCAGTGCTTGGCGAAGCCCTGCTGGAATCCCGCTACTTCCACTACCACGCCGTCGTGCTGCTGGATCTCCATCAACTTCTCCTCCCCCTTGCCGGATTAAGAAGGAGGAGATGTCGCTGCTCCGTATGTGTGTTGAACGCGGAGGTGCCGTCCGTTCAGCGCTAGGATCATCGGTGATTTGGATCACGACGAGTACGACTCCATCATCCCCGTTCTCTTGAATGCTTCCGCTCGCGATCTACAAGGGTATGTAGATGCACTCCCCTCTCCCTTGTTGCTAGATGACTCCATAGATTGATCTTGGTGATGCGTAGAATTTATTTGATTTCTGCTACATTCCCCAACACATACGTTGTTCCCTTTGTCATCGGTATGTTACTTGCCCAAGATTCGATCATCGGTATCACCATACCTAGTTAATCTCGTTACCGACAAGTCTCTTTACTCCTTCCGTAATACATCATCTCGTGACTAACTCATTAGTCACTTGCTTGCAAGGCTTATTATGATGTGTATTACCGAGAGGGCCCAGAGATACCTCTCAACACTCGGAGTGACAAATCCTATTCTTGATCTATGCCAACACCACAAACACCTTCGGAGACACATGTAGAGCATCTTTATAATCACCCAGTTACGTTGTGACGTTTGATAGCACACAAGGTGTTCCTCCGGTATTTGGGAGTTGCATAATCTCATAGTCATAGGAACATGTATAAGTCATGAAGAAAGCAATAGCAGTAAAAACTAAACGAGCAAGTTGCTAAGCTAACTGATGGGTCTTGTTCATCACATCATTCTCCTAATGATGTGATCCCGTACATCAAAGACAACACATGTCTATGGTTAGGAAACATAACCATCTTTGATCAATGAGCTAGTCAAGTTGAGGCATACTAGGGACACTCTATTTTGTCTATGTATTTACACATGTACTAAGTTTCCGGGTAATACAATTCTAGCATGAATAATAAACATTTATCAAGATATAAGGAAATATAAATAACAACTTTATTATTGCCTCTAGGGCATATTTCCTTCATTATGGTCAGATCATCTATGAATGTTATTTTAGTCTTCTCTAACCTCTTTTATGCATGATTAAGATAGCTTTGTATTTCTCTTCGATTTATCAATTTGATTTGGCCAACTAGATTGGTTTTCTTGCAATGGGAGAGGTGCTTTGTGATGGGTTCAATCTTGCGGTGTCCTCATCCAGTGACAGAAGGGGTAGCGACGCACGTATTGTGTTGTTGCCATTAAGGATAAAAAGATGGGGTTTATATCATATTGCATTAGTTTATCCCTCTACATCATGTCATCTTGCTTGATGTGTTACTCTGTTTTTATAACTTAATACTCTAGATGCATGCTCGGTAGCAGTCGATGAGTGGAGTAATAGTAGTAGATGCAGGCAGGAGTCGGTCTACTTGTCACGGACGTGGTGCCTATATTCATGATCATTGCCTTAGATGTCGTCATAACTTTGCGATTTTCTATCAATTGCTCAACAGTAATTTGTTTACCCACCATATGCTTTATTAGAGAGAGAAGCCTCTAGTGAAACCTATGGCCCCGGGGTCTATTTTCCATCATATATTTTCAGATCTATAAAACCAAAAACCCAAAAATATCTTGATGTAACTATTTTGTGTTTAGTTTATTTTGCTTTTTTACTTTTGTTTCAAATATATCTCTATCAAATGTCACTCTTGTTCATGACCATGAAGGGATTGGCAACCCCTTTTTCGTGTGGTATGCAAGTGTTTGTTAGTTTGTGCAGGTGCACAGATTGGAGACATGCTTGTGCATCCTACTGGATTGATACCTTGGTTCTCAACTAAGGAAAATATTTATCTCTACTTTGCGGCATCACCCTTTCCTCTTTAAGGGAAAAACAACGCAAGCAAAAGAAGTAGCAGGAATAATTTCTGGCGCCATTGCCGGGGAGGTTCTACATCAAGCCTACCAAGTACTTGTCATAAACTCTCATCTCTCGCACTTACATTTTTGTCATTTGCCTCTCGTTTTCATCTCCCCCGCTTCTAAAATGTTTTCAGAAAAACACAAAAATATTTGCCTTTTTATTCGCCCTTTTTTTGCCCTCTTTCTTTAGACCTTTTTCTCTCGCTTGTGTATTTCTTACTATGAGTGATTTCGGTATGGCAGACCAGATGAAGAAAGTACTGCTAACATTGGAGCTCCTCTTAATCTGGATTCCAAAACTTTTGTTGTGGGACAAGGGAACATTATGGGAAAAGGTGCCATCAAAGATTTCTTTTATTACATTGGGGCTTTGCCTCGTGATGATGCTCCTATGGTCAAGAGAACCAAAACTTATGCAGAGGCTATTTCTGCACTTGTTCTTAAACTTGAGTAGATATTTATCCGTACCCACCCCACTTTGCAAAGATTGATTTATGAATTTCCAGTTATAAAGGGTCCTTGAGCTAAAAATATAGCCGCACTGGTCGTCATGGATGAATTTGACTACATAATACAAGAGGCTAAAGAAATATTTGATTTTTTATGGTATGAAACGTGAAAAAAGGTTATAATTGAGATCCTTTACAATAGCAAATATTTGTTAAGGAATTTGCTTGGTAATAATCAATTTTTGATGAAAATCTAAAAAAGAAGATTCCCGTTCTAGACATGATCCAACAAGTTTTCAATAATGTGAACCAACAATATTCTTGGATCGTAGCTGGTAACCGAAATGGATTTGCAAAGGGACAAAGCTGAGAATGCTAAGGTTTCTATGGATAATGTGTTTCAAGTTATATTTAGAAAACGCAATGACAAAATCACATCTATGGAAATTATTGTCAAAGATGACAATACCTAGATCATTGCTTTTTCCCTAGCTAGGGGCGTTAGACAATAGCGCTTGTTGGGAGGCAACCCAATTTTATTTTTGCTTTAGTATTTTTTATTATGTTTTTGAATAAATATACATTCTAGCCTCTGGTTAGATGTGTCTTCATGTTTTAATTTAGTGTTTGTTCCAAGTAAAACCTTTGGGATGGTTTGGAAGATTGTTGATTTATTTTGCTGAAAAACAGAAACTTTTGCGACAATACATAAAATTCTATAATTTGCTTGAGCGTGAGAATTTTCTGAAATTTTTACACAAGATTTATATACAAATTGCCCACATTTTCCTAAGGTTTAAGAAATTTTTAGAGTCGCAGAAGTATGCGAAGTTTTCAGATTGCTACAGACTGTTCTGTTTTTGACAGATTCTGGTTTCATCGTGTTGTTTGGTTATTTTGATGAATCTATGGGTAGTATCGGGGGGTACGAACCATGGAGAAGTTAGATTACAGTAGATATAACACCAATATAAAATTATAATGAGTTCACAACAGTACCTAAAGTGGTTATTTGATTTATTACGCTAACGGATCTCATGACTTTTTTATTGAGTTTTATGTTGTGAAGTTTTCAAGTTTTGGGTAAAGATTTGATGGACTACGAGTAATGAGTGACAAGATCCTAAGCTTAGGGATTCCCAAGGCATCCCAAGGTAATATTCAAGGACAGCCAAGCATCTAAGCTTGGGGATGCCCCGGATGGCATCCCCTCTTTTGTCTTCAATCCATTGGTAAATTTACTTGAAGCTATATTTTTATTCACCATATGATATGTGTTTTGCTTAGAGCGTCTTGTATTATTTGATCATTTGCTTTTTTATTTTCCACAATCATACTTGCTATGCACACCTTTTGAGAGGGGCACACATTAATCTTGAATTTATTAGAATACTCTATGTGCTTCACTTATATCTTTTGAGCTAGGGTAGCTGCTCTAGTGCTTCACTTATATCTTTTTGAGCACGGCGGTGATGTTATTTTGAAGAAATTGATGAACTCTCATGCTTCATTTATATTATTTTGAGAGTCTAATGAATTTATTCCTAATATGATAGGCATCCAAGAGGGGTATAAGAAAAACTTTCAGAAAGAGCATTGAATATATGAGAAGTTTGATTCCTTGCGATTGTTTTGATATATGAAGATGGTGATATTGGAGTTATCCTAGTAGTGAATTGTGTAGTTAAGTAAATACTTGTGTTAAGGTTTGTGATTCATGTATCATGCACGTATGGTCTTCCAGTTATGTGATGAAGTTGGAGCGCAATTTATTCTTGATTGTCTTACTTTGTGTGAAAGTCAGGAGCGCGCGATGTTTAACTCCTACCAACCTCTACCCTAGGAGCATGTGTAGTAGTAATTTGCTTCGAGGGCTAATATTTTTTTACAATAAGTATGTGAGTTCTTTAGGACTAATGTTGAGTCCATGGATTATACACACTCTCACCCTTCCACCTTTGCTAGCCACTCTAGTACCGCGCAACTTTCGCGAGTGCATTAAACCCACCATATACCATTTCTCAAAGCAGCCACCATACCTACCTATTATGGCATTTTTATAGCCATTCCGAGATATATTGCCATGTAACTCCATCGTCCCGTCAATATGAGTTTGAGTTACCTTGAGTTGTAAGTAAAATGTGACGATCATCATTATTAGAACATTGTCCCATGTGAGGTTATAAAAATGAAGAGAGAGAGAGAGAGAGGCCAAAAGAGTCTCCAAAAAAAGAGAAAAATAGTCTCCAAAAAAAGGAGCCTCAAAAAAATGAGAGAAAAAGAGAGAAGGGACAATGTTACTATCATTTTCCACACTTGTGATTCAAGTAGTACCATGTTCTTCATGATACAGAGTCTCCTATTTTCACACTTCCATATATTACTAGTCGGAAATTTACGTTGTAGAACTTGGCTTGTATATTCCAACAATGGGCTTCCTCAAATGCCCTAGGTCTTCATGAGCAAACAAGTTGGATGCACACCCACTTAGTTTTCTTTTGAGCTTTCATACACTTATAGCTCTAGTGCAACCATTACATGGCAATCCCTACTCACTCACATTGATAAAATTTGATGGACATCTCCATAGTCCATTTATTTGACTAGTTGATGTGAGACTTTCTCCCTTCTTTTGTCTACTACCACCTTCTATTCCACCTATAGTGCTATGTCCATGGCTCACGCTCATGTATTGCGTGAAGAGATGAAAAAGCTAAAGCGCGTTAAAAGGTATGTAGAAATTGCTTGGCTGACACCAGGGTGGTACATTATTTACACTTTGTGTTAAGAATAGGGAGCATAACAAGACTATATTATTTTGTAGGGATAACTTTCTTTGACCATGTTATTTTTGAAGCTTCATGATTTTACTTTCTAGTATGCTTGAAGTATTGTTGTTTTTATGTTAATGAACTTTTTTTGAATCATATGGATCTGAACATTCATGCCAATATAATAAGAAATACATTGACAAATATGTTAGGTAGCATTCCACATCAAAAAATATGTTCTTATCATTTACCTACTCGAGGACGAGCAGGAATTAAGCTTGGGGATGCTTGATACATCTCCAATGTATATATAATTTTTTTAATGTTCCATGCTATTATGTTATCAACTTTGGATGTTTTATATGCATTACTATGCCATTTAATATTATTTTGGGGACTAACTTATTAACCTAGAGCCAAGTGTAAGTTCCTATTTTTTCCTTGTTTTTTGAGTATTTCAGAAAAGGAATATCAAACGGAGCCGAAATGGAATAAAACTTTCGCGATGATTTTTCTTGGACCAGAAGACATCTACAAGACTTGGAGATGAAGTCAGAAGAGTCTCCAGGAGGCCACAAGCCTCTACGGTGCGCTCGGGCACGCCCTAAGGGCTTATGGGCCCCTCGGGAGTCCACTGACCTCAATCTTTGGCCCATAAATTCCCAAATGTTCCAGAAACCCTAAAGGCATCCATGAAAATACTTTTCCACCATCACAGGTCTCTGTTCCTGTGAGATCTCATCTTGGGTACTTTTCCGGTACTCCACCGGAGGGAGATTTGATCACAGAGGGTATCTACATCAACCTTGTTGCCCCTCCGGTGATGTGTGACTAGTTTACCACAGACCTATGGGCCCATAAGTAGTAGCTAGATGGCTTCTTCTCTCACTTTGATCTTAAATACAATGTTCTCCTCGGTGTTCTTGGAGATCTATTCTGTAAAATCTTATTTTGCGATGTGTTTTTTGAGATCTGATGAATTATGGATTTATGATCAGATCATATATGAATATTATTTGAGTCTTCTGTGAACTCTTTTATGCATGATTAAGATAGCTTTGCATTTCTCTTTGATCTATTGATTTGGTTTGGCCAATTAGATTGGTATTTCTTGCAATGGGAGATGTGCTTTGTGATGGGTTCAGTCTTGCGGTGTCCTCACCTAGTGACAGAAGGGGTAGCAAGGCATGTATTATGTTGTTACCATTAAGGATAAAAAGATGGGGTTTATATCATATTGCATGAGTTTATCCCTCTACATCATGTCATCTTGCTTAAGGTGTTACTCTGTTTTTATAACTTAATACTCTAAATGCATTATGGATAGCGGTCGATGAGTGGAGTAATAGTAGTAGATGCAGGCAGGAGAGTCGGTCTACTTGTCGCAGACGTGATGCCTATATTCATGATCATTGCCTAAGATGTCGACATAACTTTGCGCTTTTCTATCAACTGCTCAACAGTAATTTGTTTACCCACCGTATGGTTTCTTCGAGAGAGAAGCCTCTTGTGAAACATATGGCCCCCAGGTCTATTTTCCATCATTTATTTTCAGATCTATAAAACCAAAAACCCAAAAATATACTGCTGCAATTATTTTGTGTTTACTTTGTTTTTATTTTTTACTTTGGTTTTAAATCTATCTCTATCGGATCTTACTCTTGTTAGTGACCGTGAATGGATTAGCAACCCCATTTCCGCGTTGTGTGCAAGTGTTTATTAGTTTGTGCAGGTGCATAGATTGTAGACTTGCTTGGGCCTCGTACTTGTGACACCCCGAGACCGATGCTGTAGCTGCCTTCCCTTTTTTTCGTTGTTGTCGTCTGTTATTTTGTTTGTTGCATTATCATAATTATTTTGCATATTTATTTTCCCTATGTTGTTGCCATGATCATGATGAGTGCTATTGCCATATTTTGCTTCTTGCATCATGTTCATCACTTGGTTATATTGCATTGCCATGCCCATCTTTTTCATATTGCATTTGTGCCTCTTGTCATTATGCATTCTCCATGCTCATCACATGCCTTGTTGTGGTTTTCATCATGTTGTGAGTTGCTTATGCATATATCCCTTGCATCATCACCCTCACTCCCTCCTATTTTCTTTATTTTTGAAAGTGCCACTTTTGCCTTCTCCAATAATGTTCAACTTCTCCCTGCAAATCTTGCACCATGCCTCAAGCCTCTCTGCCAAGTTTCAATTTATTTGGACTTGTTTTGGTTAGGTTCAAAAATGCCTCAAGTTTGAATTTTATTCAAGCTTGATTTATTTTTCCACCTCTAAAAATGTCCAAGACAACTAATTCAAATAATATAAAATTCCAGGACCCCAGTCATATTTTTATCTCTCCCTAACTCCTCTCCTAGCTCTCTGTGCTTTTCTCGTTTTATTTTCAGTTTGAAGAAAAGAAAAGCAGCAGTGGGCAGCCCAGCAGCAACACAGCCCGGCTGGACCTCCGCACTCCAGGCCGGCCTAGCAGCTCCACCAGCGGCCCAGCTCACCTGCCCCGCATGCGCCCCGCGCCGTTTCTCATCCAGCCACCCCGCTACCCAGGCACCCGTATGCTCACGTGTCCCTCGCGACCCCACCAGTCAGCCTCTGGCTACAACTCACCCGCCCCTCACCTTTTCGTCAAGCTATTGCCGGGCTTGCACATGTCCACGGCCGCGTCGACGCCGTGCTCCACCCGTCGCCCTGGCCTGCTTTAAACCCCCTCTCCACATCCAGCAACCCTCTAGGGTTTCCCTCTTCTCCACCACCGCCGCCAGGGGAGCCTAGCCCACCAGATCCATCGTTTTAGCCGAGTCCTGAGCGAATCTGGGAGCATGGGCTCATTGCCGGCGTGAACCTCGTCGACCTCCACCTCGCCAACCTTGTCTATCTGCTTCCTTGATGTCCACTACGTTGACTACATCCTCTACAGCACGCGGATCGCCAAGTTCCTCGACGTCCACTTCATCTTCTTCCCCTGTGGCTGAGCTGCTTGTCCCTTTATTTCGGCCATCTCCGACCACCATCCGGCAAGCCAAGCACGCCCGCGTGTTTGTGGTGAGCACCCGATCCTCCTCATGCCTTTGTCTTGATCGATTGCATCTTGTCCCTCCCGATTCCTTCCCGGCCTCGCGTGACGCCACGCGCCGTTGTCGCTGGAGCTCCTCTGGTGGCCTCCTGCCCGTTTCATTCCGTTGGCAGGCTTAGCCTCTTCTGTAGGTGCGTTTTCTTCCAGCTAGTTAATCGTTTCACCCCTTCGTTCACCATGTTGGGTTGGTCTCCGCCGCCTCTGTCCTCCCGACGCCGGCGATGTCATTATCATCGTTTGGTGTCGTGAGTGGCACGCGGGAGTGCGGGTTTGTCCCATGCATCGATCGCGCCCCTCCTCTGCGAGTTTTGTTCACCGGAGTTTGTCCGACGAGCTCGCCCGCCTGCGCACCCGTTTGCCTCACCCGCGCTTCACTACCTTGCCACGCCATGGCATGGCCCCGAGCCGAGCAACGCTCGAGCTCGAGCGCCTCTATACCCCCTCGTGGCTGAGCCTCATAGCATCCTATCCCGCACACCCGTCGCCGCCTCCTGGACCTTGCCGTTTCACCGTTGCTCGCCGGTACAGGTCGGTGTCTTCTCTGTTGCAGAGGAGAAGGAACCCCGTCCGCCGTGGGGCTAGTTCAAAAGAAGTCGTGCCCCATCCTATCAACAACAGTAGCAGCAGCTCAGTGGTTCGAGCCACAGAGTTCTACCCAGGAGACCCGGGTTCGAATCCCCTCGGGAACATATTTAGAACCCCAATTTTTTTCCTGTTTTACTTTACTGTTGCACTCACATACCCACTCAGCCGCTTGGGCCAAATCTTCATGGGCCGCTGCAGGTTGCTACAATCCGGCCCGCGTTTGTTTTTTTCATCTCAGAATTTTTTTCCTCTATTTCCAGTGCATTCATAATTATAGGAAATGACATTGCTTTAAGATGCTAATAACTAAATATCCATGCATCCAAATGAAACATGTCATATATGCATCTCAGTTTTTCATGTTCTTTAACAGAATGCAACTTTCATCCATGTTAAAAATGTTTAAACTTGTTGTTTGTATAAATTTGTGTAAATGTCATGTTAAAATGTTTCATTTGATAACTTAATAATCGTAGCTCCGAATTAAATAACCTTTATATGTAAATGGGGTAGAAAAATGTATAGAATAACTTGGTGCATTTACTTTTGTTGTTTAATAACTTTAAAATATGTTTTTAGGCAGAAAAGTTCCAAAATCAATAATTGCACATGGGGATTTTCCGGAATAGTTGTTTGTTGTTTCCGGCCCCATTTAAATTGCTTAGGTAGTGGAGTTTAATTGTCTTGCACCTCTTGCCATGTTAACCAACATTTAAACTTGATGTGTGCTTAAAAGAGATCAAACTAAATATGTGAATGTGGTGTTCCGTCAATATGCAACTCGTTGCATATTGAACTCCACTTAAATTATAGTATTATTTGTGCACTTTGCCATGACATGCATATTTAAACTGGACATGCATCATACTTGTTTGTGCATCATGCCATGTTTATGCTTGTGTGTTTACCATGTTGTTTGCTTCTTTCCCGTTTGCTTCTCTCGTTAGCTTCGGTTTCATTCCGGAGTTGTGAGGATTCGTTCGACTATGCCCATTCATCTTCTTCAGGGACTCATTCTTCTTCCTAGCGGGATTTCAGGCAAGATGACCATCTCCTTGGATCTCATTACTATCATTGCTATGCTAGTTGCCTCGTGCTATCGCTACATGTCGCGCTACCCACCACTCGTTTATAAAGCCCCCCAATATGCCATGAAACAACATCTAATCCTTTCCCATCATCCTAGCAAATTGTTGCTTGGCTATGTTACCGCTTTGCTCAGCCCCTCTTATAGCGTTGTTAGTTGCAGGTGAAGATGAAGTTTGCTCCATGTTGAAACATGATTATGTTGGAATATCACAATATCTCTTATGTTAAATTAATGCGCATATATACTTGGTAATGGGTGGAAGGCTTGGCCTTTTGCTCGGTGTTTTGTTCCACTCATGCTGCCCTAAGAACCGATAAACCGGTGTTATGTTCCTTCATTTTGCGTTCCTAATGCGGTTGGGTTTATGGGAACCCTCTCGATAGTTTGTTTGAATAAAACTCCTCCAGCAAGGCCCAACATTGGTTTTACCATTTGCCTAATAACAACTAAAATTTGCATAGGGAGTAGCTATCCCATGGACCTTTTTCTTAATCAACCCCCGGGTCAGTGCTCCTCATGAGTGTTGGTCCAAACTGGGTAGACTGTGGGGCCACCACAGGGAAACGCGAGGTTTTGGTTTTACTCATAGGATGTGCCATTCGGTCGTGGCCTGAGACGAGATACACGTGGCTACTATCAGGGTGTCGGCACGCCGGGAGGTCTTACTGGACTTGTTTTACCATTGTCGAAATGTCTTGTGCATCGGGATTCCGAGTCTGATCGGGTTGTCCCTAAGATAAGAGGTTTTACCTCTGCTGATCGTGAGAGCTTGTGATGGGCTAAGTTGGGACACCCCTGCAGGGTTTTGAACTTTCAAAAGCCATGCCCGTGGTTATGTGGCACATTGGAATTTGTTAATATCCGGTTGTAGAGAACTTGACAGAGGATCCAAAATAAAATGCACCAACCGTGTGAGTAATTGTGACCATCTCTTTTCAATTTGAGAAGAGAACACGGTGGGGTTATGTTTGACTCGTAAGTAGTTCAGGATCACTTAGTGATCATTACTAGTTTTCGACCCTTTGCGTAGCTTCTCATCTTCTATGGAATCGTAAGTTAGCCACCATACAAATGCTTAGTCGCTTGATGTCGCCTCATCACTTATTCTTTCCATACCAATTAAGCTTTGCTAGTCTTGATACCCATGGTTATGGGATTGTTGAGTCCTCGTGGCTCACAGATACTAGAACAACAGTTGCAGGTGTAGGTTTCCGATGACTTGATGTGAGAGCGATGTTTACTTGTGTTGGAGTTTTTCTTCTTCGTCAGTCTAGAGATAGGTTCTTGGTCAGCATCCTAGGATAGCAGGATAGATGTCATTATCTTTTTCATGTTATTTCATCAGAAGTCGGATGTCTCGTGTATGATGTTGTTGTATTCATGTGGAAATTGTATGACTTGTATGTATCCCCATCTATTTATGAATGGTATGATGTAATGATATCCATCTTGCTAAGCACCCGAAATGCAGTTGTGCCCCAATCACGAGTTCATCACGTGAACAAGATAGAATCGCATCTTGAGCGTGATAGTACTGGATTGATACCTTGGTTCTCAACTGAGCGAAATACTTATCTCTACTTTGCTGCATCACCCTTTCCTCTTCAATGGAAAAATCAACGCGAGCTCAAGAAGTAGCAGGGACATTTGTCATCGGCAAGAATCTCAATAACAGTTCATATTACCTGATTGACATACGTGAACAAGCTAAATCACGTACATATGAGGATGATACCAACATGCCTTGGAATATTGCTCATCTCCGTCCTTATTACACTTAGATCCACTAGCTCCATCTTTTGTACATACCTTTTGTGTGCATATCTTTTATGATCAAGTTTAATAAAGCCAGAATCCCCGAAATTAGGGGCGTATGTCGTTTCATCCAATATACTGTGCATGATTCTCTATTTTTTATCATAGGTCACTTGGGGGCTTCTAACTCATCGAGTTTAGCTATTAACATCCCTCTTAACCCGGCATATGCGACCATATCATGGTTAAACCTGCATGTTTGCTCGATGCTCATCTGCCAAGATGACCAGGCGTACTCTTGACAGTCAATCTATTATGACCCTGAACTTGTCACGGTTAAAACACCGGGTTATGTCATGTGAGAGCTGGCTTGCAGAAAGCTAGGATAAACCATAGGCTATCACGCCAGCTTCATTAAAGCAAGCTCGAGCCTCAAAAGTCGATCTTTTTGTCGAGCCTCAAAAGCCGACTTAACATTTATGTTTTCATATTTACAACACTTGTTTTTTGTTTTACAGGTTTATCTATTTTCTGATCATAAGTGAAATCGACCATGAGTCGTCGGATCATTGATGCACCGGCTTATTTATGATCAAACATTGAAAAAGACCATGTGTCGCTGGGTCATTAATACACCTACTTGTTTCTGATCACAGAATGACATTTATCACATGTCTCTGTCTTATGGATGCACCGGCTTATTTTTACCGACCGTGATTCGCCGGCACAATAAGTCGGGTTATCCTATTCATGAGTTGGGCAAACAAGGACCAACCATGGGCGACTCATACAAAATATGGCTTGTCACAATATTATCTAGAAAGATAGATTTCTTCAAAGGATACTGGGCGGGATAGCATAACACCACACCAGTTTAGATATTTCATCCAAAATACTTCAAAGTATTCAAGTATGTGAAGGCACGACAGAGCAACCAAGTGTTTTATACTACCCTATTACATATCCACAACGGTGCTCAAATAAGGCATCAAAGTTTTTTGGAGCCGTTACTCCTGGAAGGCGGCACCTGTACTCTCCGGGTTGTGGCTCTACGGGTTAGCTCCCCCTTGATTATCTGCAGGGGTTGATGCCTCCGGGTTATCGTGCGCTGACTCTTCTACATCTATGATCTGAAGGTTGTCCAGATTCTAGTTGATTGTGGTTAAGGCTCGGAAGAAAGCATCATCATGCATGATAGGTGATGGACCGACATCAGGGGCAAAGATATGCTTACTCCATTGTGGAGTCAATTCAAAGGAATCAAAGGTTGGTGGTTGAACTCGCGTCTTATTTTTATCATAAGCCGCTTGATATTTCTTCAAGTCGAGATCTTCCACTAGTTGACACGCCGACACACGAGTATCCTTCACACAACGGGCATAATCTGCTACTGAAAACTCAGTACCATCATCTTTGAATTATGGTAACCCGCCGGCCATCTCCGAAGGATCCATATCTGGCACATAGGCTTTGGCCCGACTTAGAGACATCATTGCCCCTGCTCAGGCGGCTGATTTCTTCAACTCTTCAATTTGCTTGGGGACGGCTGAGAGTAGCTTCAACACATCTCTTATGAATTGTGGCGGGTCTCTTTCGCCCATCACAACCATGATGGTAAATAAGCTTCCAGCATACAATTTGTCAAGTAAAGAGTACACGGCCTTTAGTTTCATCAGGTTATCCTGCCAAAGGTTGCGACTCCTACTACCTGCAAATATTTCAACACATGACCGCCAGGCGAGTTATTTCCTACATATGAGTTGTTAGGCGAGTTATTCCTATGGATTCAAAGAGTTACTTACCAAATATGGCTTGTGTCATTTGCGAGATATGACGCTTCAAACCATCAAGCTCTTCAATAATTGGCTTGAGTTGGCCGTCATCATCTTCCGCGCACTTGATCAATGTGGCATTCTCAGTTTCGAAGGTGGATCTTTCAGTCTCATAAGTCGTCTTGATTTTTTCTAGATCTTCTATGGTTGATTGCAGGATCGACTCTACCTTGATTCGCAAAGCTTGCTCAGCATCAAAAACTTCCTTTAAATCGGTCAATTGTGACTTGGGTGTGTTCAAAGTCTCCTGAAAAGCAGATAAACAATTCATCTACAAGTCATTTAAAGTCTCGAGCCGGCGAGGATGCACGACCCGACACTTGGGGGCTAAAGAAGGAAAATTTATACTATTATTAAGTCCTAAGTAGTTGCAAGCAACATACATGGCACTTGGGGGCTAATGCAACTCGTTTTTGAATATTTCCATATTATCACAAGACCTGGTTATCTCATAGAGATGAGCTGGTCCTTAGGGGCTACATGTCACTCTTTTCTTCAAATATGAATGCAAGAAGTTTTCTTTTTTAAGAAAGGAGATCAAAAGAAGACCCGACACATCTCAGGACGATAAGTTGGTCATTAGGGGCTACATGGTTTTTCTCCTCAAATTTTCTAAGGATCTATACTCGAAGAACCAGCTTATCATTTGCATGATAACCCGAACCTTGGGGCAACACCATTTAAAGTTTTAAGATACTACATACAAGTATTACACATAGTTATGCTTGCCTATGTCTAAAACTTGGGGGCTATGCATATATATATATATATATATATATATATATATATATATAGGAAAATGGTTGTGTACTCCTGGGAGTACGTACTCCCGCTCCTCATATACCATATAGATGAATCTTTTATACCTCATTATTATTTTTAATATACTTCATTAGTAATTATTAGATACCTCAAAATGATTTTCATGAAAAAATTCATGCGAGTCTACATATTTTAAATGTTTACGTATATACTGTTGTGTTTGTACGTGAAAAAGGTATATTACAAAAAGTACGTCGTAGATGATATTTTTTCAACAAAACTCATATTGGGGTATCTTAGAATATTTAATGAAGTATATTGAGAATGATAAAGAGGTATAATTAATGCGTATATGAGGTATATTGAGGATGGGAGTACATACTCCCAGGAGTATAAAATAGGAGTCCTATATATATATATATATATATATATATATATATATATATATATATATATATATATATATATATATATATGGAAAAGTCGAGTTATCTCATACCTCATGTTTTTTCCTCAACATGTTGACTATGTTGCTTCAATGACTTGATTTTCAAATAACTGACTCAGAAACTCATGGTAAAGCTCTTCAGTGGTCATATTATTAAATCCAAGCAGCTCCAATTTGGTCTTCCCTTTGTTTTCACTGACAGGCTCATCTTTGGCTGAGATTTTGGCCAAACTAGTTAAGGCATCAAGAGCACTTTTGCCTTCCCTAGTAATGACCACCTCTGTGGCAATCATCATCTGGTTGGCACCTTCAGCCTCTTGACGAGGGCTGGGAGCATGAGTCGGGCTCGACGACTGAAGATTGATGGTTTGCTCTCGTTCGTCTTGGCCTGTTCATCAATATTGTTCGTCTCTTCATCTGTTGGCGGCTTATCAGTTACAACCGGCTCATGGGCCATCTCTAGTTCATGGTCCTGGTTATCTCGTGGCAGGTCTTGATCTTCAGAAGTGATGGGGTAGTGGATGACTGCCAATCTTCCTTTTTCTTGGCATGGGCCCTACATTCACATGAATATGTTTAAGTAAATAAAGCAATGATAATGAAGATATTAAATTAACACACTTACCCCTGCTTGATGACAAGGGGTAGAAGCTTTGAAGCAGTAGAGTCTCCAGACGATGGTGGTGACTCCTGATAATTTGGATAAGATGGGTTAAGAGGTGGCCTAATAAGGTCGGCTCGTGTAAGAGATGAGGTTGGGCTATGCGGCACCTCGGTACGTCACTTACGGGCGATAGGTGCGTCAGATAAGCTGGCCACGAGCTCTCTAAAACTGCTACGAGTTTGGCGTTTTGATGTACCCGCGTGCTGCAACTTCTTCAAAATAAATTGTGGATCTAAGTGAGCATGTGGATAAGAAAATGGCACTTTCCTGACTGTACGCGTTGATCTTTGGGGAACAAAGTTTTCTGAGCCGAAGGAGATGGAAATTACCTCAACATTATCAGCCCAGCTTGTTTTAGCGTTGTCCTGGGAAGAATGAGCATCAACAAGTTGCATAAAAAGAAGGCCAATGTAGTCAAGGTCTACCTCTGACTCATTTTGTTCGGGTGGCTCATCATCATCGACTGGGTCATTTATCTGAACAGTCAGAGCACGAGCAGACTTGTGTGCTTGTGTTTTGTTCTTCTTCTTCTTATTACAGAATGGGGAATTGGCCAGCACAATTTTGACAAGTTTAACAAGTGAGTTCAAGTTAAGAAATGATCGATGAGCTAGAAAAATAATTATATGTATACTTATTGGAGGAGCTGTGTTAAGAACACAGAGAGGATTCATCCCCGTCTTGTTGGAGGCTTCTTGAGTCCCCCCTTGCAGTTTCTTCACAGTCTTGTTTATTTCATCAGCTGACAAGTCAACATGACTGAAGCGTTGCACATCATTCAAGCCACCGGTACAATTGCACATTAAGCCGCTCCGCGACTTAATGGCAGGATCCTCCAACTAACCCAGCATCAGGTTAAAACAACCCCGGTTAGGCCATTGGCTAGCTAGGCCCTCAGCCTTGGATATATGTGGGCGACTTGAGCATGTTCTTTTGGAGAAGCCCAGCCGGGGTACTCAATATTGGCATCAAGGCGATCAGGTCTGTAACCCAACAAAGGATTCTCGTCGGCAAGAGTAGTGTTCCTAGAGTAGAACCAAGTTTTGTTCCATCCTTTGGGGTGACTCGGCAGGGTAGCTTGAGGGAAAGGTACATTTTTTCGCCTCTGAATCGAGACCCCACCGAGTTCTATGTTGGGACCATCCACACATTCAGTTTGACGGTTGATATAGAAAAAATCATTGAAGATAGGGACGGTGGCTTCTATTTGCGGATACACTTCGCAGAAGACTTGAAAATGGCACATGTTGGTTATGGAATTTGGGGCAATATCCTGAGGATGAAGGTTGTAGAAGTTAAGGACATTCCGGAATTTTTTTGACCCGTGTGGAGAGAAGCCCCTAAGGAGGTGGTCTATAAACACAATGACTTCTCCTTCGCCGGGTTGTGGGACGCTTTCCTCTTTAGTAGCTAACCAGCCAATCACCTCTTGAGCTAACAGAAAACCTTGCCCCACCAAATGATTGAGCACGAGTTTGAAAGCCTGGGACCTCACCCAGTTGCAAGTTGTGGTTTTTGCGATGATAAGTCACCTAAGCAAGACTAAGAGCTGCAGAAGTATAAATGATGGGTCATTTACAAACGATAACTCGCCCAGTGATCTATGTGATAAGGAGGCAGTGCAATAAAGTGGCTATGGTTAAATGAGACAACATGGTTATCGATTACAGATAAGCCGCCCAACAAATAAGCCGGCTTAACGAAAGGACAACTTCTAAGTTAGGTGAGTTATAGTACACAATAACGAGCCGGCATAGTATGAAGGCGTCTTATTCTAAGTTGAGGACTTCTGGTTTTCAGCAAAGTGTTAAACAAACAAGTTTCCACTAGGATGTCTACAATTACGGATCTACAAAATAGCTTGAAAAGAAAAATATTTACTACGCCTAAACTCTTACGGTGGAAGCATTGGTTGGTCTAGTCGCGGTAGCTAATGAAGATTTGAAATTCCTAGATCCAAAAATGGTACTACAACTAGCAGCGGAATATTTTCTACAACAAAAGTACTTAGACCTAGATCTAAAACAACAAGCAATGGCAATACAACCTACAAATGTTGAAGAAAGCCGATGAAGTAGGTAAGCCATGATGAATTAGTATGAATCTAAAAGGGGGCAATGAGGCTTACGTGAGCACGACATGGGCTTTGGAGTTGTTCTTGGGCGGCTTCTTGAGCGGCGCACGTAGAGTTGATGGATTGGTCGGAGTCGTCGGAGTGCTGGAGGTTACGCGATGGCGGAGCGCTCGTCGCAGGCACAAGAGACGCGAGGAAGAAGAAGTGAGGGAGGATGAAGCACTAAAAGTGAAAAATAAACCCCCTCGAGTATATTTGTAAGCAAAAAGAGAAGGAGAAGCGACAGGTGTGAAAATCAAGGAGGGGCAATAACTTTTTTAGTAAGGATTTTTTAGGATAAACATATATGCACAAAGCTCCATTATGATGTCATGATGGAATTCCTAGATTTATGGAAGATGACATCATGATTTACAACATGGACAAATGAAAAGTGTGGAAATGTTACAAGCCGGATGTATGGGTCAAGCATGATGTAGTTTCAAAGACAGGAAGATGGCCCGCCATGATCATCAGATTGAAGATTGACATGAATAAATTCAAATCAATCTGGGGGCTAATGTTGGGGATATAACCCCATGATATGACCTGCCTAATTGGGCTGGGTTATCTCAGTGGCGACTTAATAAGCAGGACTCAAGATGGGTTGTGATGTTCAAGACCTCGAGGCCTATGGGCGGCTTGTAGAGAAGGCCGACTCATGGTCCAGTCCTTGAAGACGGCGGCTCGTAGCCCAGAAGTGAAAGTCGCCACCTGGAGTTTCCTTACTTAGGGAACAAGACAAATAGGAAACATACTAGGTCACGAATCATAATACGATCCAGACTCTATTATAAGCCTGGGGCCTCCACCTGTATATAAAGGGGAGCCCTTGAGGCGGAAAGACCAAGTTACAAGCTCGTGAGTACTAGGTTAGCCTAGTCATACCCTTGTAATAAAAAACATCATTATTAATAAACACAAAAGGAGGACGTAGGATTTCACCTCCATTGAGAGGGGCCGAACCTGGGTAAACCCTTGTCTTTCGATTCCAACTATCCCCGCTCAACTACTACCGTGCAATAATGGCCTCACGACTAAGTCGTTTCACAAGGACATCTGTCGTGATAAATCACGACAACTTCTACGACAACACATGTATGATTATCTTGATTCTGTCATAAAATCTTCATAGATGTACATGCATCACAGAAAACATGACCTACTATGGTGAAGACGTATCATCAAGGAAGTGTTTTTTTGTAGTGGACGTCCCGGGGGAGGATGTTTCATGGTGGGGAGGACGGGCGTGGGCTGTTGCTATGCCGTCCATGTCAGAGGCGTGCACGGTGAGCCAACGTCCTCTCAGTTGTAGAGGAGCTCACCTTCGGTGTACGGGAAGGAGGGAAATGATAGCTCCTACTCTTCTGGCTATCCGCTGGGTAGGGAATGTGACGGGGATGGGGAGAGGAGGGGATCCCCTTCGTTCTTGAACCAGGCTTCTGTGCTGACTACCCCTCCTCTATGTTGGGGAATGTTGCACGGAAAACAGAAAAAAATCTACGCACACGCAAGATCTATCCATGGACATGCATAGCTATGAGAGGCGGAGAGCATCTTCATACCCTTGAAGATCGCTAAGCGGAAGCATTTATCGATGTGGTTGATGTAGTCGTACACCTTCACGATCCATCCCGATCAAGTACCAAATGTACGGCACCTACGCGTTCAGCACATGTTTATCTCGATGACGTCCTCGCCTTCTTGATCTAGCAAGAGGGGCGAAGTAGTAGATGAGTTCTGGTATCACGACGTCACGGTGACGGTGGTGGTGAAGAACAATCTCTGCAGGGCTTTGCCAAGCGCAACGGAAACTAGACGGAGGATAAACTAGAGGGGACGGGGTTGCACACACATGGCTTGGTGAATCTTGATGTGTTCTGGGTGCTAGCCCCGCCCCTCTATTTATATGTTGAGTCCTGGGGTCGTATCTCGGAGAAAAAGCCTCCTCAAAGTCGGTTTAGCCCGCAAGGCAAGAGTCCTTCTCGGACTCCAGGACCACACGCTAGGGTCCCTGGCGTCTGGCCCCCGGCCTCCGCAAAACTTCCTTTTGCACTTTCCAAAATCCTCATGGGCTTTACCCCTTGGCCCAAATAAAGTGTTCCCATACCCAAACATTTCAGGAAACATCCGAAACCCCTTCTGGTGAATTCCGGAACCCTTCCGAAGACAAAACACAACTATCCCATATATCAAACTTCACCTCTGGACTATTCCAGAGCTCCTCGTCATGTCTGTGATCTCATCGAGGACTCCGAACAACATTCGGTCACCAACATACATAACTCATATAATACCATATCGTCAACGAACTTTAAGCGTGCAGACCCTACGGGTTCGAGAATGATGTAGACATGACGGATAACCCACAAGTATAGGGGATCGCAACCGTTTTCGAGGGTAGAGTATTCAACCCAAATTTATTTATTCGACACAAGGGGAGCCAGAGAATATTCTCAAGTATTAGCAGTTGAGTTGTCAATTCAGCCACACCTGGAAGACTTAATATCTATAGCAAAGTATTTAGTAGCAAAGTAGTATGGAAGTAACGGTAACGGTGGCAAAAGTAACAATAGCGGTTTTGCAGTAATTGTAACAATGGCACCGGAAAAGTAACAAAGCAAAGATCAATATGTGAAAAGCTCGTAGGCATTGGATCAGTGATGGATAATTATGTCGAATGCGATTCATCATGCAACAGTTATAACATAGGGTGACACAGAACTAGCTCCTGTTCATCAATGTAATGTAGGCATGTATTCCGAATATAGTCAAACGTGCTTATGGAAAAGAACTTGCATGACATCTTTTGTCCTACCCTCCCATGGCAGCGGGGTCCTATTGGAAACTAAGGGATATTAAGGCCTCCTTTTAATAGAGTACCAGACCAAAGCATTAACACTTAGTGAATACATGAACTCCTCAAACTACGGTCATCACCATGAGTGGTCCCGATTATTGTCACTTTGGGGTTGCCGGATCATAACACATAGTAGGTGACTATTGACTTGCTAGATAGGATCAAGAACTCACATATATTCATGAAAACATAATAGGTTCAGATCTAAAATCATGGCACTCAGGCCCTAGTGACAAGCATTAAGCACAGCAAAGTCATAACAACATTAATCCTAGAACATAATGGATACTAGGGATCAAACCCTAACAAAATTAACTCAATTACATGGTAAATCTCATCCAACCCATCACCGCCCAGCAAGCCAACGATAGAATTACTCACGCACGGCGGTGATCATCATGAAATTGGTGATGGAGGAAGGTTGATGATGACGACGGCGACGGATTCCCCTTTCTGGAGCCCCAAACGGACTCCAGATCAGCCCTCCCGGGAGAGATTAGGGCTTGGTGGTGGCTCCGTATCGTAAAATGCGATGAGTCCTTCTCTCTGATTTTTTTTCTCCCCGAACATGAATATATCGAGTTGGAATTGAGGTCGGTGGAGCCTCAGGGGGCCCACGAGGTAGGGGGCGCGCCCCCCACCCTCGTTGACAGGGTGTGGGCCCCTTGGTCTTGATTCTTTTGCCAGTATTTTTTATAAATTACAAAAATATTCTCCGTGGATTTTCAGGTCATTCTGAGAACTTTTATTTCTGCACAAAAATAACACCATGACAATTCTGCTAAAAACAGCGTTAGTCCGGGTTAGTTCCATTCAAATCATGCAAGTTAGAGTCCAAAACAAGGGCAAAAGTGTTTGGAAAAGTAGATATGTTGGAGACGTATCAACTCCCCCAAGCTTAAACCTTTGCTTGTCCTCAAGAAATTCAGTTGACAAACTGAAAGTGATAAAGAAAAACTTTTAAAAACTCTGTTTGCTCTTGTTGTTGCAAATATGTAAAGCCAACATTCAAGTTTTCAGCAAAGATTATGAACTAACCACATTCACGCTAACATTTAGGTCTCATGTTTACTCATATTTACGACATAATCAACTAGCAAGCAATAATAATAAATCTCGGATGACAACACTTTCTGAAAACAATCATAATATGATATAGCAAGATGGTATCTCGCTAGCCCTTTCTGAGACCGCAAAACATAAATGTAGAGCACCCCTGAAGATCAAGGACTGACTAGACATTGTAATTCATGGTAAAAGAGATCCAGTCACAGTCATACTCAATGTAGATTAATAGCAATGCATGCGAACGACAGCGGTGCTCTCCAACTGGTGCTTTTTAATAAGAGGATGATGACTCAACATAAAAGTAAATATATAGGCCCTTCGCAGAGGGAAGTAGGGAATTGCAGAGGTGCCCAAGCTCGAGGTTTGAAACAGAGACAAATAATATTTTGAGTGGCATACTTTCATTGTCAACATAACAACCAAGGGATCTCAATATCTTCCATGCTACACACATTATAGGCGGTTCCCAAACAGAATGGTAAAGTTTATACTCCCCCACCACCAACAAGCACACTCCACGGCTAGCCCGAAACGAGTACCGTCCATACCAACAACAGTCCTTGGCGAGTTTTGTTTGTAATTATTTTGATTTGATTTGAGCATGGGACTGGGCATCCCGGTTACCGGCCATTTTCTCGTTAATGATGAGCGGAGTCCACTCATTGTGAGAATAACCCACCTAACATGGAAGATATAGACAGCCCTAGTTGATACATGAGCTAATCGAGCATACAAAATAGAATTTCATTTGAAGGTTTAGAGTTTGGCACATGCAAATTTACTTGGAACGGCAGGTAAATACCGCATATAGGAAGGTATGGTGAACTCATATGGAATAACTTTGGGGTTCATGGAAGTGGATGCACAAGCAGTATTCCCGCTTAGTACAAGTGAAGGCTAGAAAGAGACTGGGAAGCGACCAGCTAGAGAGGGACAACAGTCATGAACATGCACTAAGATTAATCAATAGTGAGTGCAAGCACGAGTAGGATATAAATCTCCATGAACATAAATATCGTGGAGGCTATGTTGATTTTGTTTCAACGACATGCGTGAACATGTGCCAAGTCAAGCCACTCGAATCGTTCAAAGGAGGATATCACCCTATCATACCACATCACAACCATTTTAATAGCATGTTGGCACGCAAGGTAAACTATTATGAACTCCTAGTTAATTAAGCATGGCATGAGCAACTATAATCTCTAATTGTCATTGCAAGCATGTTTCATTCATAATAGGCTGAATCGGGATCGATGAACTAATCATATTTACATAAACAAGATAGGTCGAGTTCATACCAGCTTCTCTCATCTCAATCAGTCCATCATGTATCGTCATTATTGCCTTTCACTCGCACGACCGAACAGTGTGGATAATAATAATAGTGCACGTGCATTAGACTAAGCTGGAATCTGCAAGCACTTAATACAAGGGAGAAGACAAGGTAATATGGCTCTTGGTTAAATCAGCAGTAATGCATATGAGAGCCACTCAACATTTTCATCATGGTCTTGTCCTCTCGACCCCCAAAGAAAAGAAAATAAATAAAACTATTTACACGGGAAAGCTCCCAACAAGCAAAAGAAGAACGAGAAATCTTTTTCGATTTTCTTTTAATTACTACTACTACAGGCATGGTAAGTAAACTAGCTAAAAGCTACAACTAAATTTTGATAAGTATTAGTGAGTATTTGTGGGTCATCAAGACATAAAAATTTTGCACGAAAATATTAGTGAGTAAGAGATAATGTTCGCGCTGGTCGTGGAGGAAGTCGGCGAGGCCTGCATTCTCAGCCAAGTAATAAAAATCATCATAAATTCTGGCGGCTCTCAAGAACTCATCACAAGGCCATTCACACGGCCGAACCTCCATGGTGCGAGGAAGATTGTATTTGGGCTTTTAATTCTCCTCATTTCGCTTATCCTCCGAGCTTCGACTCGAAGAGCCTCTCAACAATCTCCTCAACATTTTCTTCCTCTGAAAATTTTCTGAATTCTTTAGTGACTCGAAATAAAAGTGAATCAAACTCAACAAGATTCATAGCAACTACTCCCACAAGTTCCCAGAGGCTATATCATGCATTAAAACTACTTGGGACCACATAAATTTGACATGCAAGTTCAAGAACAGGGTCACCTAAGCAGTAAAAAATTGCAATAAATAAAGCACTAGAACAAAAACTAATTGGACCATTGGAGGAGTCACATGCCGAAGAACAATCTCCCCAAACAGTTTTGTGAATGGAGCTTTGAGTAAGGAGATCGAAGATGGCAGCAAGATGAGCTAGAACACGGGTTTGAGCTATGGGAGGATTTTTTTTTGGAGGAAGACGAAGTGTATGGGTGCTGGAATAAGTGGAGGGGTCCACGTGGGGCCCACGAGGCAAGGGGCACGCCCCAGGGGGGTGGGCGCGCCCTAGACCCTCGTGGCCAGGTGGTGTGTCCATCTAGTGTGTTCTCAGTGCCAAGTATTCTAAAATATTCTACAAAAAAAATCATATTTCATTATCGGGACATTTGGAGAACTTTTATTTTTGGGGTGTTTTTTATTGCATGGACAATTCAGAAAATGGGCAGAACATACTAATTTTGCTTTATTTAATCTAAATAACAAAAAGTAAAAGGAGGTTACAGAGAGTTGTGCTTTCTAACTTCATCCGTCTCATGCTCATCAAAAGGAATCCAGTAACAAGGTTGATCAAGTCTTGTTAACAAACTCTTTCCGAATAACATGAAACCGGAGAATTTTCGAATAACACTATGTTACCTCAACAGGAATATGCATGTCCCCAACAATAAGAATATCATATTTCTTCTTGACAGTAGGAAGAGGGAATTCAAAACCTCCAATAATAATCGTTGAAATTTTTCCAATAGAATTGATACTGTGGACTTAAGGTTATTTCCTCGAAAAGTGTACAGTGTGCTCATTACCGTTAACATGAAAAGTGGCATTGCCTTTGTTGCAATCAATAAGAGCCCCTACAGTATTCAAAAAGGGTATACCAAGGATAATCGAAATACTATCATCCTCAGGAATATCAAGAATAACAAAGTTCATTAAAATAGTAACGTTTGCAACCACAATAGGCACATCCTCACAAATACCAACAGGTATAGCAGTTGATTTATCATCCATTTGCAAAGATATTTTAGTAGGTGTCAACTTATTCAAATCAAGTCTATGATATAAAGAGAGAGGCATAACACTAACGCCGGTTCCAAGATCACATAAAGCAGTTTTAACATAGTTTATTTTAATGGAGCATGGTATAGTTGGTACTCCTGGATCTCCTAATTTCCTTGGTATTCCACCCTTAAAAGTATAATTGGCAAGCATAGTGGAGATTTCAACTTCCGGTATCTTTATTTTATTAGTAACAATATCTTTCATATACTTAGCATACAGATTCGTTTTAAGCATATCAGTCAAACGCATACGCAAAAAGATAGGTCTAATCATTTCAGCAAAGCGCTCAAAATCTTCATCATCCTTTTTCTTGGATGGTTTAGGGGGAAAAGGCATGGGTTTCTGAACCCATGGTTCTCTTTCTTTACCGTGCTTCCTAGCAACGAAGTCTCTTTTATCATAACGTTGATTCTTTGATTGTGGGTCATCAAGATCAACATCAGGTTCAATCTCTACATCATTGTTATTGCTAGGTTGAGCATCAACATGAACATCATCATTAATATTCTCACTAGGTTCATGTTCATTACCAAATTGTGTTTCAGCATCAGAAATAGAAATATCATTTGGATTCTCAGGTGTGTCAACAACGGGTTCATTAGAAGCATGCAAAGTCCTATCATTTTTCTTTTTCTTCTTCTTAGAAGGACTAGGTATATCAACATTAGTTCACTGAGAATCTTGCTCAATTCTCTTAGGGTGGCCCTCAGGATACAAAGGTTCCTGAGTCATTCTACCCCCTCTAGTCATAACTCTAACAACATTATCATTTTTCTTATTATTTAATTAATTGAGCAAATCATTTTGTGCTTTAAGCACTTGTTCTACCTGAGTGGTAACCATAGAAGCATGTTTACTAATGAGTTTAAGTTCACCTTTAACTCTAGACATATAATCACTCAAGTGTTCAATCATATAAGCATTATGTTTCAATTGTCTACCAACATAAGCATTGAAGTTTTCTTGTTTAACAATAAAATTATCAAACTCATCTAAGCATTGGCTAGCAGACTTATTACGAGGAATATCACCTTCATCAAATCTATACAGAGAATTTACGTTTACTACCTGTGTCGGGTTATTAAGACCATGTATTTCTTCAATAGGTGGTAAATTCTTAACATCTTCAACTTTAATACCATGTTCTTTCATAGATTTTTTTGCCTCTTGCATATCTTCAGGACTGAGAAATAGAATACCCCTTTTCTTCGGAGTTGGCTTAGGAGTTGGTTCAGGAAGTGTCCAATTATTTTCATTACTCAACATATTATTCGATAGCAATTCGGCTTGCTCAACAGTTCTTTCCCTGAAAACACAACTAGGTCAACAATCCTTATCAGAAATACAGATAGGTGAAGTAACAAAAGCAGGGTCATATTTCATTCTAGCATTCAAAGACTTTTCTTTCAGCTTAGCTAACAATTTCTTAAGATCATATCTATCTTTGCACTCTAAAAGATCTCTAGCAGTTTCTTCATCCATAAAATAACCCTCAGGCACAACAGGAAATTCATATCTAGGGTGAGAATCTTCATCATCACTTTCATCAATATTATCAGCTTCAATAATTTCATTCTCTCTAACCCTAGCAAGTTGTTCATCAAGAAATTCACCTAGTAGCACAGTATTATCAAGCATAGAAGTAGTTTCATCATAAGCATCATGCATAGCAGAAGTGGCATCATCAAGAACATACGACATATCAGATTCAATAGCAGGTGTAGGTGTCGCAAATTTACTCGTACAGAAGGTGAATCAAGTGCAGAGCTAGATGGCAGTTCCTTACCTCCCCTCGTAGTTGAGGGAAAAATCTTGGTTTTTTTGTCTCTCAAGTTCTTCATAGTGATCAACAGATATAAATCCCAAGTGACTCAAAGAATATAGCTATGCTCCCCGACAACGGCGCCAGAAAATAGTCTTGATAACCCACAAGTATAGGGGATCGCAAAAGTTTTCGAGGGTAGAATATTTAATCCAAATTTATTGATTCGATACAAGGGGAGCCAAAGAATATTCTCAAGTATTAGCAGTTGAGTTGTCAATTCAACCACACCTGGAAGACTTAATATCCGCAACAAAGTATTTAGTAGCAAAGTAGTATGGAAGTAACAGTAACGGTGGCAAAAGTAACAGTAGCAGTTTTCCCGTAATTGTAACAATGGCAACGAAAAAGTAACTAAGCAAAGATCAATATGTGAAAAGCTCGTTGTCATTGGATCAGTGATGGATAAATATGTCGGATGCGATTCATCATGCAATAGTTATAACATAGGGTGAGACAGAACTAGCTCCAGTTCATCAATGTAATGTAGGCATGTATTCTGAATATAGTCATACATGCTTATGGAAAAGAACTTGCATGACATCTTTTGTCCTACCCTCCCGTGGCAGCGGGGTCCTATTGGAAACTAAAGGGATATTAAGGCCTCCTTTTAATAGATACCGGGCCAAAGCATTAACACTTAGTGAATACATGAACTCCTCAAACTACGGTAATCACCGGGAGTGGTCCCGATTATTGTCACTTCGGGGTTGCTGGATAATAACACATAGTAGGTGACTATTGACTTGCAAGATAGGATCAAGAACTCACATATATTCATGAAAACATAATAGGTTCAGATCTGAAATCATGGCACTTGGGCCCTAGTGACAAGCATTAAGCATAGCAAAGTCATAGCAACATCAATCTTAGAACATAATGGATACTAGGGATGAAACCCTAACAAAACTAACTCGATTAAATGGTAAATCTCATCCAACCCATCACCGTCCAGCAAGCCTACGATGGAATTACTCACGCACGGCGGTGAGCATCATGAAATTGGTGATGGAGGAAGGTTTATGATGACGGTGGCGACAGATTCCCCTCTCCGGAGCCCCAAACGGACTCCAGATCAGCCCTCCCGAGAGAGATTAGGGCTTGGCGGCGGCTCCGTATCGTAAAACGTGATGAACCCTTCTCTCTGATTTTTTTCTCCCCGAACGTGAATATATGGAGTTAGAGTTGAGGTCGGTGGAGCCTCAGGGGTCCCACGAGGCAGGGGGCGCGCCCCGACCCTCGTGGACAGGGTGTGGCCCCCTGGTCTTGATTCTTTCGCCAGTACTTTTTATAAATTCTGAAAATATTCTCCGTGGATTTCCAGGTCATTCCAAGAACTTTTATTTCTGCAAACAAAAATAACACCATGGCAATTCTGCTGAAAACAACGTCAGCCCGGGTTAGTTCCATTCAAATCATGCAAGTTAGAGTCCAAAACAAGGGCAAAAGTGTTTGGAAAAGTAGATACGTTGGAGACGTATCAATGACCGAGATGCTTCTCCGGTCAATAACCAATAGCGGGACCTAGATGCCCATATTGGTTCCCACATATTCTACGAAGATCTTTATCGGTCGAACCTTTATGACAACATACGTAGTTCCATTTGTTTGTCGGTGTGTTACTTGCCCGAGATTCAATCGTCGGTATCTCCATACCTGGTTACACTACAACAAAACATACTTTAAGTAACACAATCATGTAACACATTGAGAAATGTGTGACAAGGGAAATTACTATAACACGTCATTTTGTGTCGAACGACAAGCAGTAACACATACTATATAAGGCCTCAAAATGTGTTACAGTGATATTTCATAGTAACATATACATATGTGTTACACTAATTTTCCTTGGTAACATATAAATATGTGTTACTGAAATGTGTTACATGATTTTGACATGGTAACATATAATATGCGTTAGTGGAGTGTGTTACGTAGTTCAAAGTGTTACGAAATGTAGCATGCAATTTCAAAATTTTCCTACGCTCACGCAAGATCTATAGGAGATGAATAGCAACGAGAGGGGAGAGTATGTCTACGTACCCTCGTAAACCAAAAGTGGAAGCGTTTACTAACGTGGTTGATATAGTCGAACTTCTTCGTGATCCAACCGATCAAGCACCGAACGCACGGCGCCTCCACGTTCAGCACACGTTCAGCTCGATGACGCGCTCGCCCTCTTGATCCAGAAAGACGGGCGAAGTAGTAGATGAGTTTCGACAGCATGATGGTGTGGTGACGGTTGGTGATGAAGAACAATCTCTGCAGGGCTTTGCCGAGCACTACAGAAACTGGACGGGGGATAAACTAGAGGGTCGGGGTTGCCGGCACACGGCTTGGTGAATCTTGATGTGTGTTGGGTGCAAGCCCTGCCCCTCTATTTATATGTTGAGCCCTAGGGTCGAAACTTGGAGCAAAAGCCTCCTCAAAGTCGGTTTTGCCCGAAAGGTAACACTCCTACTTGGACTCCAGGGCTAGACGGCAGGGTTCCCGCTGGCATCTAGCCTCTGGTCTCTACAAAACTCCGTTTTGCACTTTGCAAAATCCTCGTGGGCTTTCCCCTTTGGCCCAAATAAAGTGTTCTCATAACCAAACACTTCGGGAAACATCCAAAACCCCTTCCGGTGAATTTCGGAACCTTTCCGGAGATCAAACACTATTATCCATATATAAATATTCACCTCCGGACCATTTCGGAGCTCCTCAACATGTTCGTGATCTCATCCAGAACTACAAAAAACATTCCGTCACCAACATACTACCTCACATAATACTATATCATCAACGGACGTTAAGCGTGTGGATTTTGCGGGTTCAAGAACTATGTACACATGATCGACACACCTCTCTGGTCAATAACCAATAGCGGAACCTGGAAGGCCATATTGGCTCCTACATATTCTACGAAGATCTTTATCGGTCGAACCATTATGACAATATACACAATTCCCTTTGTCCATCGGTATGTTACTTGCTCGAGATTCGATCATCGGTATCTCCATACCTAGTTCAATCTCATTACCAGCAAGTCTCTTTACCCGTTCCGTAGTACATCATGTCGTGACTAACATATTATGCATTTGCTTGCAAGGCTTATTATGATGTGTAATACCGAGAGGGTCCAGAGATACCTCTTTGATACTCGGAGTGGCAAATCCTAATCTCGATTCACGCCAACCCAACAAGACACCTTCGGAGATACCTATAGAGCATCTTTATAATCACCCAGTTATGTTGTGACGTTTGATAGCACACAAGGCACTCCTCCGGTATCCGGGAGTTACATGATCTCATAGTCATAGGAACATGTATTTGACATAGATGAAAGCAGTAGCAATAAACTGAACGATCAAATGCTAAGCTAACCGATGGGTCTTGTCCATCACATCATTCTCATAATGATATGATCCCGTTATCAAATGACAACTCATGTATATGGTTAGGAAACCTTAACCATCTTTGATCAACGAGCTAGTCTAGTAGAAGCTTACTAGGGACATGGTATTTGTTTATGTATTCACACATATATTTAGGTTTCAGGTCAATACAATTCTAGCATGAATAATAAACCTTTATTTATTAAGAAAATATAATAATAACCATTTTATTATTGCCTCTAGCGCATATTTCCGTCACAAAGTAACCAAAATCATGGTTGATACATAGTGTTACAAGCTCTGTTATAGGGAGAAGTAGAAAAACTAAAGCCAACTCCATACATAGGTCACAAATTATGATTTTTAAAATATGTTCTTGTTTTGGTAAATGGTGTTTTCATTCTTTGGTAGTATGGTATGAAAAAACAATACAGATTGGTTGGTTAATGCCAAACTATTTTCGGTCTGGTTGCAGTTTAATATCATATTAAGCATATTGTTACGTGAATTTTAGGTTGACTCAGCGACCATAAATGCGGAATGCACACTTTGAAATGATCATATGAAATTCACGTCATTACTTGCAAGAGTGAAAGACCAACATCAAACAAGAGCTTAAATTCGAACATAGTTTTACGAACCAGACCGGCAGTCTGACCAGAAAAAAGGGAACCAAGGCCTCATCCAAGTTTTTAAGGTGTGACAGTCTTGTAGCAAAAAACTAGTAAATAAAAAAATCATTTTTAGCGAAATCAAAAAAATAAATCATGCTAAACTAGGTATTAGACGTTTGACCTTGAGCCGCCGCATGCCAAATGGCCCCATACCAAATAGGCTTGCAATTTGTGATCTGGAGGGGGGAAACTAGAACTAATTTTCACACTACGCGAGTTAAGAAGGAACTCTCTCTTAAGCATCTACGTGACGGGCCGGCCCATCAGCTTTCACCGAAAAGATAAATAATTATAGAAGAAAAAGGGTCGAGCCCCATCTTCGTGACAGACCGGCCCATCAACTTTCACCGAAAAGAGAAACAATGAGAGAAGAAAAGGGATGAGACACATGAGTCGATCCTATGATCTTGAGATAATAGACAACGCCTCTAGCCACTACGTTAGCTTCCCATTTGGTGATCATAAGCATGGGCGTGACCGACTTAGAGGAAAACAAATCTGTTTTTTCATTGGTTTTGTCATTATGTTTTGCATTTTATTTTTTCATCTCCATCTTTTGTTCGGTTTTCTTTTCCTTTCTCATTATTTGTTTTTCCGTTATCATTCTATATTTTTGTATATGTTAAAACAATTTTTTAATAAGTGATCAACATTTTTCTATACACGTACATCTTTTTTCTTTTTATTCTCCATTAAAAATTGTATAACAAATATTTAAAAATGTTGACAAAAGTATTTTAAAATGTTCAATAAGTTTGAAAAATGTTGTACAAGTATGTGAAAATATTGAATAAGTACTAAAAAATGTTGAACAACTATTTAAAATTTGTTCAACATGTATTGTAAAAATGTTGAGTAAGCATTAAAATGTTGAATAAGCGTCCGAGCAATGTTGAACATGTATACAAAACATGTTGATCATGTATATAAAAAATGTTGAACAGCTATTTGAAAAATGTTGAGCAAATATTTGAAAAATGTTGAACAAGTGAAAAAAAGTTGCAGTGTGTGTTGGTACTTCACAGTTGACAAGAAACCAAAATATGTTATTTGTTGCCCTTCTATGCATATCTAATTTGTCCACTTTAGATCTAAGGCGGTCTGCATGTCTATTTACATTCATCCTTTATTTTGTACTTCCAGACATAGTTCATGTATCCTCAATCATGTGAGAAATGGATACTCAAATCAATTGCAAGAGAGCGGAGGAATTTGAAGTCTAGTTTGAAAGATACTTTCTTCATGGAACTAGGTTGGCGACCATGATGTCAACCAATTAAAAATTCAACAAAATTCATCATCGCCACAAGACTTTGTTATTGATTCTATGCCAGTGGTATTTTTTGTGATTTTGGATTTTGAAGTTGTAGCTTTCTATAGCTTCAAGATATGAATATCATTCCATATATATTATTGTCTCTTGGTAGGTGAGGAAAACGAGGGATCTTACGGGTGCATCTGCTTCAAGACCGAACCAGGAGGGGTGACACACCCTGATTTTCATGCCAAAACACTTAAGCTACTAAGATGATGGCAAAATGTGGTTTGACAAATTTTTTTGAGTGTTTTGGTCTTTGTTTGATTGAATTTTTGTTTGTTGTTTGCAAGTGCTCTAAAAATCAAATAAATCCTCCAACTCTTATAATTCATCTCCTTGCTCCAAACTTCTTCCCAATGATCATGCCATGTGTATAGTACAATATATTATTTTCTTACAAAAATAGTTTGGCCAAAAAGTATTTTCTAAATTTAGGTTTTCCAAAACCCCCTGAATTGAGACTTGAACTACAAGTACTTAATTAAGGGTGTGAAAATCTTTCAAAAATTATATTTGACTCCTATTAGATACATGACTCCCAAAAACCACAAAAATATTATTTCCAAAGTTATTTTACTATTTTATTTAAAGGCTTTTTCTTTAGGCCGGAAATGCTCTTTAATAGGTTGAAATTATTTTATTGTTTCAAAAATATTTGAGAAAATTTACGGACGCTCATTGGACATGTATTGTCCATATATAAGAGTTTCAACACATAATTATGTTCAAAATATTTGTCCAATCCAACAAAAACCCTTTCTGGATATTTCAAGCTTTTGAAATATTTACAAAGGAAATTTTTTCTGTAAATTCCAGGAAAATTCTAGCATGTCTCAAATGCCCTATTTGGTGATCTTGCCAAGTCTCGTGCCTTGAAGATCAAGACAACATCATCAAAACCCCTCAAAACAATTTCTGTCCATTTTGAAGTTTGAGCAACTTTACATTGCTAAACATGTCCAAATGCTCTCAAACTTGGTAAACATGCTAAAATGATCTAATTATGCATATAGACTAAATGGCACAAGTTGTAAAGAAGGATACCTTGATCAAAGTGCCCCAAAACCCTCCCTCTACATAACCAAATTTGAACAACTCTACATTACCAACTTTTTCCTTGTGACCTTAAATTTTGTGGAAATGCTCACATCTCCAAATGATGACACTACACCAAGTGGTGCATCAAGGCGGAAAGATTTGCATGGCTAAATCTTGGAAAATCCATTTATGTTGATTTCTAGGGTTTGCCAAAGTTACATTGGAAACTTTCTTTAAATGGCCCCAAATTTGGTGATCAACCCCATTTCTACATTCCATTTGATCATGTTAAGTTTCATGTCAAGTCGAATTAAATTTCTTGCCCAAACCTACATCAAACACCTTTTGGTTAGTTTCAGAAGTCACTGGTTTCACCCCCTACCCTATTCTCCTTGAGCTCAACTTTTTATGAGAGCTTCATCTAGTCACCCCTATCTCCAGTACCTCCCTCCCAGCCAGAGTTCAATGATTGAGAGGTGAAAACCCCATTTACCGCTCTGGACAGCCCATTTCTCACTCTCTCTCAACCCCACCACTCTCCCGGTGGTTCACCAAGGCATCCAAAGCCACCTCCCCTTTGTTTACTACCCCCTCTACCTCCTAGACACTATAGGCCATGCACAAGATGTCAATGGCATGCCAAATGGGCACTCTGGAGCGTGCTGTAGTGTGCCCCCGCACTGTAGCCGCTCCCTGCCCAACGTCTCCGACCACCTCGAGCCTCCCCCTTGCGCCAGTCAAGGTGCCTCGACGTCTGCGACACGCTACGCCTTTGTCCCCTCTTCCTTCTCCCACCTGCTACTTCCCTCGCACGCGCGCCGGCTGCCCACAAACTCCAATGCGTGGCTTCACATGCGCGACCTCTCTGTCACCTTCCCTGATCCTTCTCTTCCTTCCCCTGGTCGTAGACCTCCTCCACGAACGCCCCGGACTCACTCACGTGTGCTCCCGTGGCCTTCAGCTACGTATGCGTCCTCGCCAGTGCACGAGTCCATGGTGAGCTTTGGGCAGGCTATATAAAGCCACCCCCAACCTCCCTGTAGATGCTCATAGCTCTCTCCCACTCCCAATCTTCCCCATGTGCCTCCCGTTCTTCTCCAGGAGCACCCGAGCTCGAGATCGAGCTCGAGCTCTGCCGCCTCGGGTCATCGTCGATCCAAAGTTACAGGCCCTCTCCGCCTCTTCTAGCACTTGATCTGGAACCACTTCACCTCCCTGATCGTTTCCCCTCCGTTTCCCCTCTCTGTTGCAGTCGGAATCAGCCGGGGCAAGCTCCGCCCGAAGCCCCGCCGCCGGCTTCCTTGTTGCTGGCAAATCCCTGCACTCCGGTGACTACCTCGACCTCCACCCGAACGGTGACTCCTCTCTGAGCATGTCGGTGCCCTCAGACCGCCTCGCCGTCGACCATAGTGCCGCCGGTGAACTCTCCGCCCCCTCTGGCCGGAGATAGACGATGATGGCCATGGGATCCGTCTGTCAGCCACACAACCTAACGGCGGGGTCCCACCCGTCAGGTTTAAACATGTACGCGCACGCGTACCGGTTCGCCGCGTCGGCTGAAGGCGTATTTTGCCGTTACACCTTCGACGTGGCAGCCTCACGCGGGCTGGATTCCCTCTGGGCCTGCTGCACTGTGGCCAAATCAGCCCGGTTGCACAATCCCGTTTCTTCTTTTTGTTTTCCAGTAACTTGCAAAAATTCTAGAGAATAAAATATTTATTCAAATGCAATAATTCCAACTCGTAAATTCTTCTAAAAATCCCACCTATTTAATGGTATAACTTTCATACACATCCATCACACTTCTATGTACATTTCAAATTTAAATTTAAATTTGAACATTTATATTGCTCTCTAAAACTCCATTTCTCCTATTCTATAACTCCAAATCCAAAACTAGGGATTTTCACATTCTTAGTTTCCACCCTAATATTTAACAAAAATAAGTGAACATTTTTAGAGCACTTTTATTTTTCTATTTTGCTATTTCCTTATTGTATGCCCGATACTTTGCGGCATTAGATGGACGAAGTTGACAAAGGAGTTGGACCAGAAGGATTTGAAGGCCTCGAAGACTTGGTTGAAGCCAGGCAAGCAACCCTTTGACCATGTTTAAGAAACCCTTTTTATGCATGTCACATAGCACCTTATTATCGATGCATCAGAATCACGTTCAGGTGGTGACCACTTTGGTTGGTTGCCTTTGTTACTTTCCTATTGAAACTTGCATCAAGCATGACCCTACCTTCCTATGAGAGTTATGCGGGTGGGAGTAGATAGGATGCTAAAGTAGTGGCTATGCAAATGGGACTGGAATATGCATGGTGATGGAGACAAAGTATTTTCAAAAGACTTTTCGAAAACCCCGTCGGCTGTCACTTATACTCGAGGGAGATGTTGAGTTGGGTAACCACTTGATGACGAAGTGGTGTACTAGGCAAACGTGTGTTGTTTCTAAAAACAGATTGGTTTAAGTTGCGACTATTACTCCAACCTTACATGTACAACCATTCTACCCCTTTATGGGAAGGGGCATTATTGATTACTTAGGCCAATACTAGCATGGTGTCCACACTACTAGTGACGGGGTTGACATGAGGTCACTCTCAGGACGGGGTCGTGCTCAGATAGGCGGCCATGACTATTCTCACAGGGCACCGGACACACCGTTGGTCCCTTCGTGTATGTGTGATAATGTGAAGGGCAGAGTCCCATGATCTTTTGCTTATGCACAAAGGCCGTGTACCAACGAGTGGACCCTATGTTAGTGTCACCTAGGGAAATATAGTGATCGGGTGCTTCCCCTGAATACTTGAGGTACTGCGAGATCGTGGATGACACGAAAGCTTCCTGGATCTTGCGGGTAAAGTGTGCAACCTCTGCAGAGTGTAAAACTATTCAAATAGTCGTGTCCACGATCAAGGACAGTTGGGTAACCGCTCTTGGGCTACATCCAATGTGTGTGAAACCCGGTGTGTGTGTGTGTGTGCGAAAAGAGCTGGTTGAGTCACGTCAAATGACTCAACGTGTTGACTAAGTTGGAGATGATCTAAAATTGGCTTATGTTGATATATGTAACCTATTCACATGGATAACTGGATTCTTATGATGATGCATTCCTCACAAGTATGTAGTACATGACATTGCACTCAAAATTAGCTTTCTGCAAACACTTTCCTATTTAGTGCTACATCATGCATTTTCATACTTGTTGCAAAACATGGGTTGCTTGCGAGTACATTCAAACGTACTCACTGGCTTGTCCCTGGATATTTACTTGACTGGGCTTGAAAGAGTAGGTATACGAAGAAGATTTCTTTGGTGACGATCGTGCGAGCTAGGACACTTTCCAATCAGAATGCCTATAGGGTTAAGGCAGATCGCATGGGTTCTACTTATCAACGAAGATTTCCGCTGGTTGAGTTTATTTGATGTTCTGCCCTTGAGGCTCTACCTATGTAAGACTTGACCATAATGGTCATAATTTGTGTAAGACGGTATGTATGGATGTAAGACTATTGTTATTCAGCTTCTATGTGTTCAGTGAGCATTGATCTCTGGGATCACTGTACATGTGCATTCGGTGATCTCGACTTATGAGTGAGGGTCCCCACAAGGGGACGAGCACTGAACACCCACACCCAGCTCGCTAAAACAGAAGGTGTACTTATTACATTAAGGTAAAGATTCACCAAGGGGCATTGTTTTCATGCACCCAAATTCCCAACCCAGACCACATTATCATGCGTGCTTGAAAAATGGATTTCATTACAAATTTTGCTCAACTGTTGTATGCAAGTAAAGGATAAATTTAACCAAGCATGAGCAAGCGAGGTGACCTTGGGCATTAGACTTCGATGTCGGGTCCAGTTTATTTAGTTTTTTGGGGCACCTTACTAGGCTGGCATTAAAAAGATGTCATATTTTTAAAGCAAATTATATTATCATTATCGTCGAATGCTAATATTGATCATAATATAGGTTGTTGCCAAAGTATTTTTAAGGACTTCAACATGTCCCAACAAGCGGAATGTTGCGTATGGTACTGTTCGGAGTACTGATTCAAGAACTAAGGCTGGTGGCATTGAGTTAGGTGCAAATTTGCCCTTGTGCGCATAGATCAACCTATTCTTGATAACGAGGAGTTGGTAAGGGAAGTTTCTGATTGCAAGACAATTGGTGAGGCTTTCACTTCAGTCTACTTAATTTCCAAGCCTTCAGTTTTTGTAAGTTAAAATCTTCTCTTCCACATTCTGAAATCATATTTCTGTACATTTAATCACATATATATAAGGTGCAACTTTCTTACAGATTCGAGAGAAGGATAGTTGAGTTGCAGCTGAATTCTTGGACCAAGAAGAAAATAAAATCTGAAGGTTTTAGCTATCAGTAGTCGTATTTACATCGATAGATTGAAAATGTAATATCATCCACAAGATCTTTTTCTTTCGTCGAATTGATGCAAATTCTATGGTGTAATATTCTCCATAGTTGTGTTTTCTCTGCTCAAAATGGTATATTTATTGTAATGCCAATGCTATGGTGTAATATTCTCCATAGAATCTTGTATATTTTTAACTTCATATGAATTTCTAGATGTGATGTCCTCTAGTTTCTATGTCATTTTGATGATGCCAAGCATAATAATAAAATGGTTAACTATTAAAGCAATTGAATTAATTTTATTAAATAAATTTATATTCCATAAAATGGGTATCGAATTTTGTGGTTAATATTGAAAAAACAAATACATTAATTATATTACACTATTGATATAGTACTGTTACTGATGGTGTTACTATAGCTACAAAATTTGTTACTAGAGTAATTGACAACTATAATTATAGTATCACTATATTTGGATAATATGTTACTACTTGTGTTCTGATGCGAAAAAATGGGTTACCAGTTGTGTTACTATAGTTAGAAAAATATGTTACCACCGTCCACCAATGTTCTACGTCTATGCAAATATGCTACTAACGGTGTTACTATAAGTACAAAATTGTGTTCCCAGTGTGTTTGGTAACACATAATACACATGTTACTGCAATGTAATTGTAACACACTTTTTAATATATGGTAACAATTATTATGTGTGACAGTTGACACCACTTAGTAACACAGCCTAACGGAAAACTGTGTTACTATCTGTCCTAGTAACATACTTTTGGGCCTATAGTAACACAAGATGGTGTTACCAAAGCTCTGTCCTCTTGTAGTGTTAAATCTCGTTACCGGCAAGTCTCTTTACCCGTTCTGTAATACATCATCCTGCAAGTAACTCCGTAGTCACTTTGCTTGCAGACTTCTTGTGATGTTGTATTACCGAGAGGGCCTAGAGATACCTCTTTGTCACACGGAGTGACAAATCCGAGTCTCGATCCATGCCATCCCAACAGATATCTTTGGAGATACCTGTGGAGTATCTTTATGATCACCCAGTTATGTTGTAACGTTTGGTAGCACACAAGGTATTCCTCCTGTATCCGGGAGTTGCATGATCTCATGGTCGAAGAAACATGTATTTGACATGAAGAAAGCAATAGCAATAAAACTAAACGATCATTGTACTAAGCTAACGGATGGGTCTTGTCCATCACATCATTCTCCTAATGATGTGATCCCGTTATCAAATGACGACTCATGTCTATGGTTAGGTAACATTAACCATCTATTAATCAACGAGCTAGTATACTAGAGGCTCATTAGGGACATGGTATTTTTTATGTATCCACACATATATTTAAGTTTCCGATCAATACAATTCTAGCATGAATAATAAACCTTTATAATAAATAAGGAAATATAATAATAACAAATTTATTATTGCCTCGAAGGCATATTTCCATCAGTCTCCCACTTGCACTAAGTCAATGATCTTGATTACATTGTAATGAATCTAACACCCATGGAGTCTTGGTGTTGATCATGTTTTTCGCGTGGAAGAGGTTTGGTCAACAGGTCTGCCATATTCAGATCCGTATGTATTTTGCAAATTTCTATGTCTCCATCCTTGACCTTTTCACGAATGGAGTTGAAGCCTCTCTTGATGTGTTTGGTTCCCTTGTGAAACCTGGATTCATTCGCTAAGGTAATTGCTCCAATGTTTTCACAAAAGATTGTCATTGGACCCGATGCACTGGGTATTACAGCCAGATCAGATATTAAATCCTTCATCCCGACTCCTTCATGCGATGCTTCCGAAGCATCTATGTACTCCGCTTCACATGTAGATCCCGCCACGCCGCTCTGCTTGAAATTGCACCAATTGACAGCTCCACCATTCAACATAAATATGTATCCGGTTTGTGACTTAGAGTCATCCGAATCTGTGTCGAAGTTAGCATCGATGTAACCCTTTACAACAAGCTCTTTGTCACCTCCATAAAGGAGAAACATGTCCTTGGTCCTTTTCAGGTACTTCAGGATATTCTTGACCGCTGTCCAGTGATCCATTCCTTGATTACTTTGCTACCTCCCTGCCAAACTTATGGTAAGGCACACATCAGTTCTGGTACACAGCATGACATACATTATAGAACCTATGGCTGAGGCATAGGGAATGACTTTCATTCTCTCTCTCTATCTTCTGATGTGGTCGGATTTTGAGTCTGACTCAATTTCACACCTTGTAACACAGGCAAGAACCACTGATCCATTTTGAACTTCTTCAAAACTTTATCCAGGTATGTGCTTTGTGAAAGTCCTATTAAGCATTTTGATCTATCCCTGTAGATCTTGATGCCCAATATATAAGCAACTTCACCGAGGTCTTTCATTGGAAAATTCTTATTCAAGTATCCTTTTATGATATCCAGAAATTCTATATCATTTCCAGTCAACAATATGCAATCTACAAATAATATCATAAATGCTACATAGCTCCCACTCGCATTCTTGTAAATGCAGGCTTCACCGTAAGTCTGTATGAAACAATACACTTTGATCACCTCATCAAAGCGTATATTTGTAGCGACCCGACCCGAATGGATCAAGTCTCTGTGCCTAACTGTCATCCCTGGATCGGTATGATGACACACATAGTACTCGAGGATTTATAACAGAGGTAAATCACATTTATAAAGTAACGTAAATACTATTACCTCAACCCAAATAGCAGAAGTAACAACAAGGTTGTGGATTCCCATCAACACCAACGGCAAAGTTGAGTGTAGACAGCGCAACCCTAACGTAACACTTACTCGTCGAATAATTCATGTAACATGAGACATTGCAGCCATGTAGGTCAGTACATTGAATGTAATGGCAAATTCACACCATAGGATAATGATGAATAACAACTATCACTACATGCATATTTGGCTGGTGGAGGATGTAAGGCTTATTTTGCATAAAGCTAGTTTTTTTCCTAAAACAAAAAAATAAATTTTATTTTACTACTCAGTTGAATTAAGCAATATTGAGAATGGTACCCCCATCTCAAATCCCCAAGTTACCAAAATTAATAACCCAACAATTTTATTAGATCAAGTGACGAGATCAACAAATAATCCACTTCTAGATACTCAAAGGTGTCCATAACCGTGGACACGGCTACTCATGAATAGTTTGTACACTCTGCAGAGGTTGGTGCACTTTTCCCCACAAGACTCGATCGCCTCCGTTTAATTTCTCGCATTGCATGGTGTTTGAGAAACGAATGACTGAGACACAGTCTTTTCGAAGAGGTCCCCTTAACCGATAGATAGGCCAGTACACCTACAATTCCCCTACATCTGCTAGCCCATCATGGAAAGGTTTCCCACAACTTACTCAACTATGCCAGAGCCCATAATGGCTTGTGGCTGCACATGGAAGTTTCTAGTTATGAAAATATCATATGATCCCTTTGAGCCTGGGTGGCATTCCTTGGACAACACTGGTATATCGCCAGGTGTGCGACCCGACCCAAATGGATCAAGTCTCTATGCTTAAGTGTCATCCCTAGATCGTATGCTGACACACACAGTACTCGAGGATTTATAACAGAGGTAAATAACATGTATAAAGTAACAATACTATTACCTCAATCCAAATAGCGGAAGTCACAACAAGGTTGTGGATTCCCAATAACACGAACGGCAAAGTTGAGTGTAGATAGCGCAACCCTAACGTAACACTTACTCGTCGAATAATTCCTGCAACATGAGATGTTGCAGCCATGTAGGTTAGTACATTGAATGTACTGGCAAATTCACACCATAGGATAATGATGAATAATAACTATCACTACATGCATATTTGGTTGGTGGAGGTTGTAAGGTTTATTTTGCATAAAGCTAGTTTTTTCCTACAACAAAGGAATAAATTTTATTTTACTACTCAATTTAATTAAGAAATATTGAGAATGGTACCCCCATCTCAAATCCCCAAGTTACCAAAATTAATAACCCAACAATTTTATTAGATCAAGTGATGAGATCAACAAATAATCCACTTCTAGATACTCAAAGATGTCCATAACCGTGGACACGACTACTCATGAATAGTTTGTACACTCTGTAGAGGTTTGTGCACTTCTCCCCACAAGACTCGATCGCCTCCATTTAATTTCTCGCACTGCATGGTGTTTGAGAAACGAATGACCGAGACATAGTCTTTCCGAAGAGGTCCCCTTAACCGATAGATAGGTTGGTACACCAACAATTCCCCTACATATGCTAGCCCATCATGGAAATGTTTCCCACAACTTACTCAACTATGCTAGAGCCCATAATGGCTTGTGGCTGCACATGGAAGTTTCTAGTTATGAAAATAGCATATGATCCCTTTGAGCCTGGGTGGCATTCCTTGGGCAACACTGGTATATCCCCAGGTGTCCGGGCAAGCCACTGGTCCATCCCCAGGGTGCCCTGGCAAACCACTGGTCCATCCCCAGGGTGCCACAACCAATCCACCCAGATGTGTATTAAAGTTTCCACCTTAAGTTTCCCTTAGTTAAATATCACTCTCGCATCTTCCATGAATCTCACATACCAATCCACATCTACGCATGGCTAAGAAACAAGTAACAAAGTGTATATTCCCTTGGGTTGATCTCAAGTCACTGGGTTCCTACGTCATGAACTACTATGCAATACCACGTGTAACCAAGTCCTACTCATGCAAGTGTCTGAGGATAACTAATGCAATAAAAACGGGGTATTGGTAAGTACGATCAAAGTATGAACTTGCCTTGTACTATTGATGTAGATTCTTCGCACTCATAACTCGTGATAGGTCTACTCGTCACACTCTGTTCCATCTATCGTGAACAAACAATAGTAACCACACATAAGCAATCACTCAGAAGATCGGAAAGAACGAAGAAAACACTTCAGAAAACTTCGAAAACAAGTGAATAACTCTTGCAACAGAAAACAATTTCTAACAATACCAAAATTAAGTGAATTTGGCCTTATCAAAAAGTTTAGGTCAAGAGCTTCGATTTGCAAAAGAATCAACTAAGTCGGAGTTATAAAACTCAAGTTATGATCAAACGAAGTTCAAATTCAAATTTGGTTGATTTCAAATTTTAAAACTTTCAAAAATATATTTAAGTCGTTTTACTGAATAGAGGGGATCATAACAAAGAAGTGGGCGTTGGTTTCGTTGGCTTGGACTAACTAGTAAAAAGTTGTGATAGTTTAAAGGTCAGGGATTAAATTGTAAAATAAACTAATTACATCTAAGTCCCTGGCTACAAAACAGAAACTAATCGGCGAGCGTTCACTACTGAAACAAAACCGACGAAAACAGTTTGCTATATAAGTAAAACAACGAATGTTCGTTAAATAAACTAACAAAAATAATAAACCGATCAAATCTAAAGCCGAAAAAACCGTAGGAAACCGAGCGGTTTTGTACCGGTTCTCGCGGGTTCGGCCGGCGGCGAGACAAACCAACGGCGGCAGCGGCAGCGTCCTCCGGCGAGCGGGGCGAGGCAGCGATGGGCGGCGTCGACGGCGGAGCGGCTCGGGCGGCGGCGGCGCGGCGCGGGGATACGTCTCCAACGTATCTATAATTTTTTGTTGTTACATGCTATTGTTTATGATGTTTTGGATGTTTAATGGGCTTTGTTATACACTTCTATATTATTTTTGGGACTAACCTAATAACCCAAAGGCCCAGTCCAGATTGCTGTTTTTTCCTATTTTAGGGTTTTACAAAAAATGAATATCAAATGGAGTCCAAACATAATAGGGCACACGTGGCTTCCACGAGGTTGGGGGCGCCCCCCCTATAGGGCGCACCCCCCTACCTCATGGGCCCCACGTTTGTCCCCCGGTGCCCTCCTTCCTCCTATATATACCTATGTACCCCGAAAACATTAGAAAAGGAGAGAAAACCCTAATTCCACCGCCGCAACCTTCTGTTCCCGTGAGATCCCATCTTGGGGCCTGTAACGGAGCTCCACCGGAGGGGGGATCTACCATGGAGTGCTTCTACATCAACACCATCGCCTCACCATGAGTTGTGAGTAGTTTACCACAGACCTTCGGGTCCATAGTTAGTACCTAGATGGCTTCTTCTCTCTCTTTGGATCTCAATACCAAGTTCTCCTCGGTCTTCGAGGAGATCTATTCGATGTAATCTCTTTTTGCGATGTGTTTGTTGAGATCTGAGGAATTGTGGGTTTATGATCAAGATTATCTATGAGAAATATTTGATTCTTTTCTGAATTCTTTTATGTATGATTATAATATCCTTGCAAGTCTCTTCGAATTATCAGTTTGGTTTGGCCTACTAGATCTATAGTTCTTGCAATGGGAGAAGTGCTTGGATTTGGGTTCGATCTTGCGCTGTCCTTTCCCAGTGACAGTAGGGGCAGCAAGGCACATATTGTATTGTTGCCATCGAGGATAAAAAGATGGGGTTTATATCATATTGCTTGAGTTTATCCCTCTACATCATATCATCTTGATTAAGGCGTTACTCTGTTCTTATGAACTTAATACTCTAGATGCATGCTGGATAGCGGTCAATGTGTGGAGTAATAGTAGTAGATGCAGAATCGTTTCGGTCTACTTGTTACGGACGTGATGCCTATATATAATGATGATGCCTAGATATTCTCATAATTATTCGCTTTTCTATAAATTGCTCGGCAGTAATTCGTTTACCCACTGTAGAATTCTGCTATCATGAGAGAAGCCACTAGTGAAACCTATGGCCCCCGGGTCTATTCTCAACATATCAATCTACAATATACTTTACTTTACCATTTTTACTTTCTGTTCTTATATCCAAAAATACAAAAGTATCAAACTATCATATCTATCAGATCTCACTTTCGTAAGTGACCGTAAAGGGATTGGCAACCCCTTATCGCGTTGGCTACGAAGTTCTCATTTGTTTGTGCAGGTGCGAGGGACTCGCGCGTGGTCTCCTACTGGATTGATACCTTGGTTCTCAAAAAATGAGGGAAATACTCACGCTATAGTGCTGCATCACCCTTTCCTCTTCGAGGGAATACAACGCAAGCTCGAGAAGTAGCAAGAAGAATTTCTGGCGCCGTTGTCGGGGAGGCTTACGCAAAATTCATATACCAAGTGCCTATCACAAACCCTTATCCTTCGCATTACATTTATTTGCCTCTCGTTTTCCTCTCCCCCACTTTACCCTTGCCATTTTATTCGCCCTTTTTCCATTCGCCTTTTGTATTCTTGTGTTTCCATGTGCCTTCTATTAGCTTGCATCTTCGCTTGCTAAATTATGGATCCTCGTCCACTTGCTAATCTTTTTAAGAGATCCAATTATGTTGAACCTATTGCTAGTGAGTTGAGTGCACTAGATTATCTTTATGGGATTTTGCTTGAAATTCATGAATCTAAAAATTGTGAGGAATTGTTAAAAAAGTGATTCATGTCAGTTCCTTTGATGAAAATCATGATTGCAATAATGTTATTATAAATTCTATTAATGTCAGTTGTGCTAATGATATGAAAAACCCTAAGCTTGGGGATTCTTATTTTGCTATGCCCACTACTTGTTGCAATGATCATGATTGGGGTGATGTTTCTTATGATCTTGAAAATTTATTTAAGCCCCGTGATATATATGAGATTGATAATAATGTTTTCAATAATATTGAAAGTGGGTTTGGAAGAGTGTCAACTTCAGATCCCACATCTTAGGAGAATGTTCAATCTTAAGAATTTTTTGATAAAAGTGGGTTTGGAGAGGTCAGGACTTTAGTTAATGTTAATCCCACTATTTTAGAAGAGTGTCAACTTTGCATGCATGTGGATCATGTTGAGAATATGTTATATGATAGCTTTATTGTTGAATTTGCTCATGATCCTACATGTAATTATTATGAGAGAGAAAAATATGGATGTACAAATTTTCATGTTACTAAATTACCTCTTGTTATAGTGAGATTGCTATTGTTTCTTTCTTCTTCCTTGCATATGCTAGATCTCGCTTGTATTGCTAATTTGTTTTCCTATAAAATTCCTATGCATAGGAAGTATGTTAGACTTAGATGCGATTTTCACATGCTATATGATGCCCTCTTTGTGCTTCAATTCTTATCTTTCATGTGAGAATCATTGAATTCTCAAGCCTATCTTAATGGCTATAAAGAAAGAGCTTGTTGGGAGGCAACCCGATTTTTTTTGCTTCTGTTTAGGAATAAATATTGCATCTAGCTTCTATTTAGATGTGGTTTTGTGTTTTAATTAGAGTTTGTGCCAAGTAGAACCTTTGGGAAGACTTGTGTGAAGTTTATATGATCTTGCTGTGAAAAACAGAATCGTTAGCGCTCACTAGAATAGTCACCAGATTTTACTGGAGTGTGCTATTTAGTTTATGCTTTTTGCAGATGATTAATAGACAAATTCCTCACATTTACCAATTTATTTCAATTTTTTTTGGAGTTACCGAAGTATTCGAAAGTTACAGATTACTACAGACTGTTCTGTTTTTTGACAGATTCTGTTTTTCGTGTGTTGTTTGCATATTTTGATGAATCTATGAGTAGTATTGGAGGATATGAATCATAGAGAAGTTCGAATACAGTAGGTTTAACACCAATGTAAACAAAGAATGAGTTCATTACAGTACCTTTGAGTGGTGGTTTGTTTTCTTATACTAACGGAGCTCGCGAGATTTTTGTCTAAGTTTTGTGTTGTGAAGTTTTCAAGTTTTGAGTATTGCTTTGATGGACTATGGAACAAAGGGTGGAGAGATCCTAATCTTGGGGTTGCCCAAGGCACCCCAAGGTAAAATTCAAGGACAACCAAAAGCCTAAGCTTGGGGATGCCCCGGGAAGGCATCCCCTCTTTCGTCTTCATCTATCGGTAACTATACTCGGGACTATATTTTTATTCACCACATGATATGTGTTTTACTTGGAGCGTCATGTATTATTTGAGTCTTTGCTTGTTAGTTTGCCACAATTATCCTTGCTGGACACACCTTTTTGAGAGAGATAAATATGGCCTAGGAATTGTTAGAACACTCTATGTGCTTCACTTATATCTTTTGAGCTAAATAGTTTGTTCTAGTGCTTCACTTATATCTTTTAGAGCACGGTGATAATTTTACTTTGAAGAAATTGTTGATCTCTCATGCCTCACTTATATCCTTTTGAGAGTCTATTAGAACAGCATGGTAATGTGCTTTGGCAATAAAACTTGCCTTAACATGATAGGCATCCAAGATGAATGTAGTAAAAACATTCATACAAAGTGCATTGAATATGATGAGAAGTTGGATGCTTGATAATTGTTTTGAGATATGAGGATACTGATATTAGAGTCATGCTAGTGGAGTTATTATGAAATTGAGAAATACTTGTGTTAAAGTTTGTGATTCCCGTAGCATGCACGTATGGTGAACCGCTATGTGACAAAGTTAGAGCATGAAGTATTTGTAGAGTGTCATCCTTTGTGTGGAGGTCGGGGGCGCACGATGGTTAACTCCTACCAACCTCCCCCCTAGGAGCATGCGTTGATTGCTTTGTTTTGATGGCTCGTAAATTTTTGCAATAAGTATATGACTTCTTTATGACTAATGTAGAGTCCATGGATTATACGCACTCTCACCCTTCCACCATTGCTAGCCTCTCTTGTACCGCGCAACTTTCGCCGGTACCATACACCCACCATATACCTTCCTCAAAACAGCCACCATATCTACCTATCATGGCATTTCCATAGCCATTCCGAGATATATTGCCATGCAACTTTCCACCGTTCCGTTCATATGACACGCTTCATATTGTCATATTGCCATGCATGATCATGTAGTTGACAACATATTTGTGGCAAAGCCACAATGCATCATTTTTCATACATGTCACTCTTGATTCATTGCACATCCTGGTACACCGCCGGAGGCATTCATATAGAGTCATACTTTGTTCTAGTATCGAGTTGTAATATCGAGTTGTAAGTCAATAAAAGTGTGATGATCATCATTATAGAGCATTGTACCATGTGAGGAAAGACCCAAAATAAGAGAAGGCCCCTCCAAAAAAAAGAAAAGGGACAATGCTACTATCTTTTTTTTTCCACACTTGTGCTTCGAAGTAGCACCATGTTCTTCATGATAGAGAGTCTCATATTTAGTCACTTTCATATACTAGTGGGAATTTTTCATTATAGAACTTGGCTTGTATATTCCAACGATGGGCTTCCTCAAATGCCCTAGGTCTTCGTGAGCAAGCAAGTTGGATGCACACCCACTTAGTTTCTTTTGTTGAGCTTTCATACATATTTAGCTCTAGTGCATCCGTTGCATGGCAATCCCTACTCAGTCACATTGATATCTATTGATGGGCATCTCCATAGCCCGTTGACACGCCTAGTCGATGTGAAACTATCTCCCTCCTTTTTGTCTTCTCCACAACCACCACTCTATTCCACCCATATATAGTGCTATATCCATGGGTCACGCTCATGTATTGCGTGAAAGTTGAAAGGTTTGAAAGAATTAAGTATGAAAACAAGTGCTTGGCTGAAACCGTGGTTGTGCATGAAATGAATATTTTGTGTGATGAAGAGAGAGCATAGCCAGACTATATGATTTTGTAGGGATAACTTTCTTTAGCCATAGTATTTTGAGAAGACATGATTGCTTTGTTAGTATGCTTGAAGTATTATTATTTCTTATGTCAATATAGACTTTTGTCTTGAATCTTTCAGATCTGAACATTCATGCCACAATAAAGAGAATTGCATTGAAAATTATGTTGGTTAGCATTCCACATCAAAATTTTTGTTTTTATCATTTACCTACTCGAGGACGAGCATGAATTAAGCTTGGGGATGCTTGATACGTCTCCAACATATATATAATGCTTGATTGTTCCATGCTATTATTTATGATGTTTAATGGGCTTTGTTATACACTTTTATATTATTTTTGGGACTAACCTATTAACCCAAACGCCCAGTCCAGATTGCTGTTTTTTTGCCTATTTCAGGGTTTTACAGAAAAGTAATATCAAACGGAGTCCAAACGGAATAGGGCACACATGGCGTCCACGAGGCTGGAGGGCGCCCCAACCCCCCACAGGGCGCGGCCCCCTGCCTCGTGGGCCCCACGTTTGTCCCCCGGTGCCCTCCTTCCTCCTATATATACCTATGTACCCCGAAAACATCAGAAAAGTAGAGAAAACCCTAATTCCACCGCCGCAACCTTCTGTTCCCGTGAGATCCCATCTTGGGGCCTGTTCTGGAGCTCCGCCGGAGGGGGGATCTACCACGGAGTGCTTCTACATCAACACCATCGCCTCACCATGAGTTGTGAGTGGTTTACCATAGACCTTCGGGTCCATAGTTAGAACCTAGATGGCTTCTTCTCTCTCTTTGGATCTCAATACCAAGTTCTCCTTGGTCTTCGAGGAGATCTATTCGATGTAATCTCTTTTTGCGGTGTGTTTGTCGAGATCCGATGAATTGTGGGTTTATGATCAAGATTATCTATGAGAAATATTTGGTTCTTTTCTGAATTCTTTTATGTATGATTATAATATCCTTGCAAGTCTCTTCGAGTTATTGGTTTGGTTTGGCCTACTAATATATAGTTCTTGCAATGGGACAAGTGCTTGGCTTTGGGTTCAATCTTGCGGTGTCCTTTCCAAGTGACACTAGGGGCAGCAAGGCACGCATTGTATTGTTGCCATCGAGGATAAAAAGATGGGGTTTATATCATATTGCTTGAGTTTATCCCTCTACATCATGTCATCTAGCTTAAGGCGTTACTTTGTTCTTATGAACTTAATACTCTACATGCATGCTGGATAGCGGTCGATGTGTGGAGTAATAGTAGTAGATGCAGAATCGTTTCGGTCTACTTGTTATGGACGTGATGCCTATATATAACGATCATGCCTAGATATTATCATAATTATTCGCTTTTCTATCAATTGCTCGACAGTAATTCGTTTACCCACCGTAGAATTCTGCTATCATGAGAGAAGCCACTAGTGAAACCTATGGCCCCCGGGTCTATTCTCAACATATCAATCTACAATCTACTTTACTTTACCGTTTTTACTTTTTGTTCTTATATCCAAAAATACAAAAATATCAAACTATCATATCTACCAGATCTCACATTTGTAAGTGACCGTAAAGGGATTGACAACCCCTTATCGCGTTGGCTGCGAAGTTCTTATTTGTTTGTGCAGGTGTGAGGGACTCGCGAGTGGTCTCCTACTGGATTGATACCTTGGTTGTCAAAAACTGAGGGAAATACTTACGCTATTGTGCTGCATCACCCTTTCCTCTTCGAGGGAATACAACGCAAGCTCGAGAAGTAGTACGCGGCGCGAGGCAGGTGGCGCAGAAGGCGAGCGGCGGCGACGAGATGCGCGCGACGGTGGGGTAGTCGGGATGAGGAGATAGAGGGGCCGGGGCGGAGAAATTTTTAGGAGGGGGCGTGGCTTGTGGGAGGGGTAAGGGAGAGGCGGTGTCGACGGGTGTCCATGCCGGACACGCTGGTGACGGCGATGGCGTGGTGGCGGCGAACTCCCACTCGTGAGGGAGACGGGCGACGGGTATTTGGCATGGGCTGGGCCCGGCTGGAGCCGGGCCGGCCCAATCGGCGTAGAAGAAGTTTTTTTTCATTTTTTCCACAGATAGCAAAAATAAATGGAAACAACAAATAATAAAAATGATATATAACATATTATATATCAAAAATTTCAGAAAAAGATTTCTTACAACATGGACATTTTTCTAGAGTCAAATAAAATCCTCAGAAAATTAAATAAATCAAATAGTGCTACTTTTGCAATAAAATCAAATAAAAATCATTTTTAAAATGCCAAAATGATATCAAATTTATTTCTCTCCAATTTTCTACTGTAGGGAATCATTTTACCCTATTTTCCATATATTTTATTTTTGGACAAAAATATTTTGAATAAAACCAAATAAATTCCAAATTTGAAAATGCGTTTCAGAATATTTCAGAAGAACTTCCAACTCATATTTCTATAATTTGAAGAAGTCATTTTATCTTCTCTCATGAAAATCATGGAGTTGCATAAAGTTTCTGAATTTGAAATATTTCAAAAATAGAGTTCAAATCTTTTAAAAACCTTTTCATTTATTAAATGAAAGAAGTGACGTCATCTTCACTCTTAGGGTTTTGTGTTGAAATGATTTTGAATTCATGGAGATCATAAATGCAAAGTGAAAGTTTGGGAAAGTCATTTCATTCCCTCTCATTTAACTTTCAAAAATTTCAAATTTCACTCAATTTCACACAACACATCACACAAACAATCAAAACTATCTATTTAATATAACATTCCAAAATTTAATTTTGGGATGTTACAAACCTACCACACTTAAAATGAATCTCGTCCTCGAGATTCGAAGAGGCTAGCAAGAAGTAGGTTAGTGTTTGGGGGTCTTCTAGCAAATCAATTGATTGGTATTGTCGAGTGTGCTATCACACTTAAAATCATGGATACGGCTCAAAACTCATGTACTCCATCCTTATTGTTAACTGTGTCGATCTTCTCAGATCTTCAAAATAATTCCTTCTCTGGGCTCTTCCGGTAGTGGCATAACTTTTGTCCTCAATTCCTTATGTTCGTTCATCTTGATAAGGTTCTTAGAGACTGGTTCTTCTTAGCTGACAGGTCTGGCGCAAATACTAAACAAATATCAATATCTCGTGGTGGTCATCAAACACATTAATTGGGTCCCTGCAGAAAATGGGTCTGGGCTTCATTCTCACCGTATGACTTGCGGTTGGCAACAACTGCCTTGTACATGGGAAATTTTTCATACCATTCTAAGGTTTAAACAAAGTTTTGACATCGTCGTCTCTCTACTATAGGTAAGTCACTCAGATTTACCATCTCGTATGACAGAGGCGAATAATAAGAGTAAGTCGGTATGGTGATCAATCCATTCCACACCCAAATCATTACCTTGTATATGGTTTAGTGAATCTCGCATTCTAGCACTCGGTTGTCTCACAAGCATTGCAGAATTTCTCTTGTCAATGAACTAAGTGTGGATAAATCCATTGATTTTGCAAGTCAAACAAACATCTATCATTTCGTCACCACCCTCGGGTTTAGTGTAAACACCTATAAGGTCGTTTGTTGATAAAGTCGTAACTTCTTCCAAGGGATTTCCTTCTACAAGAGTGTGCTTGCTTCTTGATAGGTCTGGGGGCCTGTGGGTTATGGCTCATCTCATCACTAGTAACACTTGGTCTCATCATCATCACTAGTAACACTTGGTCTCGTCATCGGGTTGCAACTGATCAGTCTTCCAACATCCAGCTTCCTTAGCATTTGCAAATCCATCCAATTTGTATGGTTTCCCTTCCTTCTATTGGTACAAATTACGATGTAATTATTCAGACTCATCATTGAGTAGTCCATTCCAAAGGCTAACGTAAGTATCCACTAGCTATTGTATTCGGGTAATGGTGTTGGGTCTCTACCACCCTTAAATTGAAAACACTACTTTCTCCGAAATCTTATTCCATGCATCATGACTTCACTCATCACTTATGTAGTAACAACTCATCAAATACAAAATTAGCACCATGATACTAACTTTATTGATTCTCAAATGATTACAATCTACTGCATTTCCATTCATGCTTCAGCTCAACTATTTGGCCCAAGTCTCCTTCTCATTGGGACAATCTTTGTCATAGTGCCATGCTTTATTACATTAGAAACATATTACTTCTGACAAGTCTCGTGGTTCCCGTGTGACTACATAGCCTCCTTAGGTCCTTGGCTTATGGGACCGCTTCCGAACTTGTATATCCTTAAATCATCCCTGGGAGTCACTATTGCTCCACACTCCAGCATTACACCCTCTTTAAATCCAATTATACTTATTTCCTTCATAGCTTTGGGGTAATCATCATATCAAGAATAAACTCCAACTTATTTTGTGCAAACTCCACTCTTTCGAGCAACATTTTCCTTTCCATTGGTCCAGTGTTCACACAGAAAAGTATCGCCCCACAAAAAATATGAACTGATTCATCTGTAATTCACATTCTTATCATAACAAATCTTTTATTACATCTTGTACCACTATTCAAAACTCAATTTTCAGAGGTGCTTCACTACAAATGCTACCATCCACATAGTTTGATATGGTCAAGCATTCCTTCCATCTTTATTTCATTTGTCCTAGCCGAGGATGCTTCAGTCCCACTAGAATTGTACAATGTGATTCTTGAAATCATCGATCTTTTGCTTCATCATAGTGGTCGTGTACTTCATCTCCTTCATTTCTACATGCACCCTACTCAGGCTTTCCTGAGTGTGACGATGTCTTACTTCAAGTATTTCTCCAATCTGACATATGGCCTCCATAGCAGCTTCACAAACAGAGTCGAAGAATGTTATTCGTGGTACTCGAGGGATGAAAAAGTATTGACCCATAGTTTTTTGGCAAACTCCTTTCACGCGGTGGAGGTGTACCTCCTGTTGGAAATATGCCATAGAGGTAATAATAAATTGGTTATTATTATATTTCCTTGTTCATGATAATTGTTTATTATCCATGCTAGAATTGTATTGATAGGAAACTCAGATACATGTGTGGATACATAGACAAACACCATGTCCCTAGTGAGCCTCTAGTTGACTGGCTCGTTGATCAATAGATGGTTGCGGTTTCCTGACCATGGACATTGGATGTCATTGATAACGGGATCACATCATTAGGAGAATGATGTGATGGACAAGACCCAATCCTAAGCCTAGCACAAGATCGTGTAGTTCGTATGCTAAAGCTTTTCTGAATGTCAAGTATCTTTTCCTTAGACAATGAGATTGTGTAACTCCCGGATACCGTAGGAATGCTTTGGGTGTACCAAACGTCACAACGTAACTGGGTGGCTATAAAGGTGCACTACAGGTATCTCCGAAAGTGTCTGTTGGGTTGGCACGAATCGAGACTGGGATTTGTCACTCCGTGTGACGGAGAGGTATCTCTGGGCCCACTCGGTAGGACATCATCATGATGTGCACAATGTGATCAAGGAGTTGATCACGGGATGATGTGTTACGGAACGAGTAAAGAGACTTGTCATAACGAGATTGAACAAGGTATCGGTATACCTACGATCGAATCTCGGGCAAGTGCTATATCGATAGACAAAGGGAATCGTATACGGGATTGATTGAATCCTTGACATCATGGTTCATCCGATGAGATCATCGTGGAACATGTGGGAGCCAACATGGGTATCCAGATCCCACTGTTGGTTATTGGCCGGACAGTTGTCTCGGTCATGTCTGCATGGCTCCCGAGCCCGTAGGGTCTACACACTTAAGGTTCGATGACGCCGGGGTTATAGGGAAAGTATGTACGCGGTTACCGAATGTTGTTCGGAGTCCTGGATGAGATCCCAGACGTCACGAGGAGTTCCGGAATGGTCCGGAGGTAAAGATTGATACATAGGAAGTGAGGATTTGGTCACCGGAAGTGTTCCGGGCATCACCGGTAATGTACCGGGACCACTGGAAGGGTCTGGGGTCCACCGGGAGGGGCCACCAGCCCCGAAGGCCTACGTGGGCCAATAGTGGGAAGGGACCAGCCCCTAGCTGGGTTGGGGCGCCTCCCACCAGGGCTCAAGGCGCCTCTTGGAGGGGAAGGGGGCAAACCCTAGGGCAGGTGGGCCCTAGGGCCCAATCTGGTGCGCCCCCTCTCCTTCTCCCCCTGGCCGCCACCCTAGATTGGATCTAGGGCTGCCGCCCCCCCCTTTGGGAGGGAACCCTAGAGGGGGCGCAGCCCCTCCCCTCCCCCTATATATATACTTGAGGTATGGGGCTGCCCAACAGACGATTTGATCTCTCTCTTTTGGCGCAGCCCTACCTCTCTCCCTCCTCGTCTCTCGCAGTGCTTGGCGAAGCCCTGCTGGAGTCCCGCGCTCCTCCACCACCACCACGCCGTCGTGCTGCTGCTGGACGGAGTCTTCCCCAACCTCTCCTTCTCCCCTTGCTGGATCAAGGCGTGGGAGACGTCACCGGGCTGCACGTGTGTTGAACGCGGAGGCGCCGTTGTTCGGCGCTTAGATCGGAATCAACCACGATCTGAATCACTACGAGTACGACTCCTTCATCCGCGTTCTTGTAACGCTTCTGCATCGCGATCTTCAAAGGTATGAAGATGCACTCCCCTCTCATTGCTAGTAGACTCCATAGATAGATCTTGGTGATGCATAGGATTTTTTTTTGATTTTCTGCTACGATCCCCAACACCTCCACGTACCAAAGTTCAACTCCATTCTCCATGAAGGGATAACCCTTGTAAACTGCATCTCCTTCAAGGTGAATATGCTTCATCATGTCCTTCATGATCTTTGGGTAATCCTGATCGCTAGTCAGGGTCATGATCGTTTCCAGACCCTTGAGAAAAGACTCCCAAAGGGTTTTCATCTGTAGGTAATAGACAGAAGGGGTACTCAGGATAATGTATGTATTTCCTTGGGTGAAATGTGGTTGTTTGTCCGAGAAAGGTTTGGGGTCAGCTTGTCCACGGGTTCTAGGTTTTGGTCTAGGTGAGATAGCAAGAGAGGCACTCACAATCATCCAACAAATCATAACACTTCATATGGGATTCCAAACGTATCAATTTTCTATTGCATCATGAGCTATTATAAAGTCCTTTCCATAACTCAACTCAACATCCCAATGAAAAAGTGTATTCCACATTAATTTATATGTTCTATTCCAATATCAAGATCTCAACTACTCTGCTTAATCTTTCCTCGGGTCTGATCCTTCTCTAGCAAAATGCCCCACTTCCTTGCAGCGTAAACAAATGTCATCAGACAAATCTAAGGACTTCATGGTGACTATCTTGCTTCACTAGGTTCTTGGCTTCCTTGTTGGGCAGTTGTTAGCGTAATGACCTAAATCCTTGCACCTATAACATGTGATGTGACTCGGGTCCTTTTCGGCAGAAATTGGGTTGTTCTGAGGACACATGCTCTTTCTCTTCCTTGACTTCCTCGTTCCTATCAATTCTTCTATCTTTTGTGGATCGAACTCCACCTCTTCTGTCGGGAAGTCTCCCAGATACTCTTGGCTTTCCTTCGTGCAATACTGTGAAAAATGTCCTTCCTCTCCCCATGAATAGCAAGCATGGGAGTAAAATATGTTTAGGCCTTCTCCGTCAGGGTCATCAATACCTACCTCCATCGCGGATTCCTTTAAAATTTCCTCAGGGGCCTCTTTTATTGATACTTTCTTCTGCTGGATAGTTAGTTGTACCACGGGGTAAATGTGACACTGAGCAGGGTAGTGGATAATCCCTTCGCACAAGAAACAAGTAATCAGCCTTGTTGGGCATTCTCCAGCCGGGTGTCTTTCTTCACAATTAGGGCATTCAGCCTTGTGCTCCTCCTGGGTGTATCCTATTTCTCCACAAATCCTGCAGCCACAAGGTTTCTTCTTCGGGTTGTCACCACGCTTTTGGATGAGACGGGATTTTAACAGGGTCTTCTTGAATTCCTCCCAACTTTTTGCTCCATTACACCCTTGTATGGCTTGATGCATTTTCCACCATGTCGCAACACTTTTTGTAAAGTACTGAGGAGCATATTGAACTTCATACTTCCTTGCAATCATTTTTTTCCCGTAGTGATCCTCAATGTTTTATATCCATAGCTCTGCCTCCGGCTAGGTCATCGGTCCAGAGAATACAAGTCTATCTTCATTCATCCTCTATTGGGTCCAAGGGTTTTGGGATGAGATTCGAGAGATGGAGAGAGATACACTCAATACAAACAATAGTTTTCAAAAGACGGATTTTGTTTTGTGGCCGTCTGAAAAACATCAAACAAATGATGGCTCACAATCGTCGCATCTACCGTAAGTACATAACAAGGGTTTGGTCTTCTAAAGGTTAATAACTCTTTGATTCTTCGGAGTATCCATTGTTGTTGCTCCAACACTTCTAATGCATGGTGAAATCCTATTTACTCCGAAATGGTCAAAATGGGAAAGGGTATTGTCTAGCTATTTAAGGTAAAAGGAAAGATTCGACAAAGCTCGGAAAAGAAGAGAGGTAAATAATCATTTTGAAAACAAAGTTTTAGAGAAATCCTTTCATATGGGCTTGCTAGTTTCTAGGGTCGCGTCCTACATTCAACATGTGGTTTATACCATCTTGTAGCGACCCGACCCGAATGGATCAAGTCTCTGTGCTTAAGTGTCATACCTGGATCTGTATGCTGACACACACAGTACTCGAGGATTTATAACAGAGGTAAATCACATGTATAAAGTAACGTAAATACTATTACCTCAATCCAAATAGCAGAAGTAACAACAAGGTTGTGGATTCCCATCAACACCAACGGCAAAATTGAGTGTAGACAGCACAACCCTAACATAAAACTTACTCGTCGAATAATTCCTGCAACATGAGACGTTGCAGCCATGTACTGACCTTAAGCACAGAGACTTGATCCATTCGGGTTGGGTCGCTACAATATTCCAACTCCGAGATGCTTGCACCAGTCCATAGATGGATCATCGGAGTTTGCACACTTTGCTAGCACCTTTAGGATCGACAAAACCTTCTGGTTGCATCATATACAACTCTTCTTTAAGAAACCCATTAAGGAATGTAGTTTTGATGTCCATTTGCCAGATTTCATAATCATAAAATGCAATTGCTAACATGATTCAGACATACTTAAGCATCTCTACAGGTGAGAAAGTCTCATCATAGTCAACCCCTTGAACTTGTCAAAAACATTTCGCAACAAGTCGAGCTTTGTAGACAGTCATATTACCATCAGCGTCCTTCCTCTTGAAGATCCGTTTATTCTTAATGGCTTGCCAATCATTAGGCAAGTCCACCAAAGTCCACACTTTGTTCTCATACATGGATCTTATCTTGGATTTTATGGCCTCAAGCCATTTATCGAAATCTGGGCTCATCATAGCTTCTTCATAGTTCGAAGGTTCGCCATTGTCTAACAACATGACTTCCAGGACAGGATTACTGTACCACTCTGCTGCGGTACATGTTCTGGTCGACCTTCGAGGTTCAGTGGTAACTTGATCTGAAGTTTCATGATCATCATCATTAGCTTCTTCTCTAGTTGGTGTAGGCATCACCGGAACGGTTTTCTCTGATGTGCTACTTTCCAATTTGAGAGAAGGTACAACTACCTAATCAAGTTCTACTTTCCTCCCGCTCACTTCTTTCGAGGGAAACTCCTTCTATAGAAAGGAACCATTCTTAGTAACAAAGATCTTTCCTTCAGATCTGTGGAAGAAGGTATACCCAATAGTTTGTTTAGTGAGATGCACTTCTCTGCTTTGGGTTCGAGCTTATCAGGCTGAAGCCTTATAACATAAGTGTCTCATCCCCAACCTTTAAGAAACGATGGCTTAGTTTTCTTTACAAACCATAGTTCATAGGGTGTCGTCTCAACGGATTTAGATGGTGCCCTATTTAACGTGAATGCATATGTCTCTAATCCATAACCGCAAAATGATAGTGGCAAATCACTATGAGACATCATAGATCGCACCATATCTAATAAAGTATGGTTATGACGTTCGGACACACCATTACGCTGTGGTGTTACAGGTGGCGTGAGTTATGAAACAATTCCACATTGTTTTAAATGAAAGCCAACTCGTAACTCAAATATCCACCTCCATGATCAGTGCGGTGCCAAAACCAGCGGATCTCGGGTAGGGGGTCCCGAACTGTGTATCTGAAGATTGATGGTAACGGGGGGAAACAAGGAACCGATGTTTACCCAGGTTCAGGCCCTCTTAATGGAGGTAATACCTTACTTCCTGCTTGATTGATCTTGATGAATATGGGGATTACAAGAGTTGATCTACCTCGAGATCGTAATGGCTAAACCCTAGATGTCTAGCTTATGGTAGGTGTGATTGTCTCTACGGATTAAACCCTCCGGTTTATATATGCACCAGAGGGACATATGGTTGTACATAATCATCTTACAGAGGAAGGAAACTTTACACCCGGACTTAATCTTGCCATTCTATACACATAGGAGTCCTATCTGGACACGCGGGACAATCTTCTATGCTTATCTTCATGGCCCTCCTTTCTGGCCCATAACGAGTAATCCAGATACCCGAGGACCCCCTAGTCTAGGACTCCCTCAGTAGCCCCTGAACCAGTCTTCGATGACGTCGAGTCTGGACGCGTACTATCTTCGGCATTGCAAGGCGGGTTCCTCCTTCCGAACATATGAAATTTATTTCCTGCGTAAAGGAACTATGTCCGGCTCTGCATGATTAGTACAACCCTTACCCACGAAGGCCATGTGTCAAAACAAGCACTGTGTCTTTACTGACAACTTTTTCAGTGAAACGTCACATTTGACCTTTCAATATTTTGAATCATTTTCTTGGCTCTGGTTTCGCGTTTCGAGGCATGTTTTGTCGGAGCAGAGATCGTGCCCGCTTATCATGGGATCCTCATCAATATGATTTGGGTAACCCAATCGTACCTTATGCACGATCTCGTTGGGAACAGACGAGTTTTATGGCTTAAGCGGGGGATGTTTGGTATTTACCGCCTATAAAAGGACATAGATCCCTCCCTTTTACCTCACGCTTTCCTCTAGCCTTTGCTTCCCAATCTCCTAGCTCCAATGCCCGCAGCTCCAGCACCCACAGGTCCCATCCCTTCCACCGCCACCTCCTTCTCCAGCAATGGTTGGATCCGGCTCCAAGGGCAAGTGGGAGGTGTCGGTGTCAAAATCGGCAGATCTCGGGTAGGGGGTCCCGAACTATGTGTCTAAGGATCGATGGTAACAGGAGACCGAGGACACGATGTTTACCCAGGTTCGGGCCCTCTCGATCAAGGTAATACCCTACTTCCTGCTTGATTGATCTTGATGAATATGGGCTACAAGAGTTGATCTACCTCGAGATCGTAATGGGTAAACCCTAAAAGTCTAGCCTATGTGATTGCTATGATTCTTCTGTCTCCACGGACTAAACCCTCTGGTTTATATATGCACCGGAGGGACCTAGGGTTTGTACATAATCACCTTCCAGAGGAAGGAAAGTATTACACCGGACTCTAAACTGCTATTTTACACATATGGGATTCCTATCCAGATACGAGAGATAATCTTCACGGCCCACCAGTTCGGCCCATAATGAGCGATCACGCCACCTGAGGACCCCTTAATCCACGACTCCCTCAGTAGCCCCTGAACCAGTCTTCGATGACGATGAGTTTGGCTATCGTACTGTCTTCGGCATTGCAAGGCGGGTTACTCCTCCCGAACTTATTGAATCAATATTCCCTACAAAAAGGTACTATGTACGGCTCTGCATGGTTAGTACAACCCTTAGCCTCAAAGGCAAGGTATCAAAAAAACGGATAATGTGTCTTTACTGACAACTTTTCAGCGAAGCGTCACGCCTGTCCCTTTAATATATCGAACCATTTTCTTGGCTCTAGTTTCGCATTTCGAGGTATAGCCCCATTGGCATGTCTTGTCAAAATAGAGATCGTGCCCGCTTATTACGGGATCCTTATCAATGTGACGTGAGCATCTTAACCGCGCCTTATGCATGACCTCATTGGGAACCGGTGAGGTTTACAGCTGGAGTGGGGGCGTTTAGCATTCACCGCTTATAAAAGGACTCAAATCTTTCCATTTAACCCCACGCTCTTCGCAAGCCCTAGCTTTCCAATCTCACCAGCCCAAGCGCCCACAGCTCTTGCGCCCACACAACTCCTCCACCACCGCCTCCCTTCTCATCCATGGCTGGATCCGGTTCTATGGGCAAGTTCGAGGCATCCACGGACACGGAGAAGACCATGAAGAGCATCCGGAGCGTGGGCTATCTTGCCGATGATGTGGCGCACCGAGTCCCCGAAAAGGACCAAGTGATTCCTGTCCCTAAGGCGGGCGAGAGGTTTGTCTTCCTCTCGCACTTTATTTGGGGGCTGGGATTTCCTTTGCACCCCTTTGTATGGGGCCTCTTATTTTTCTATGGGCTAGATTTCCATGATCTAGCCCCGAATTCAATTCTCCACATATCCGCTTTTATAGTAGTATGTGAGGCTTTCCTCCGTGTCCCCCCACACTTCGGCCTATGGCTCAAAACCTTGAATTTGAAGCCGAAGGTGGTCGACAGGTAGCACGCGGAGTGCGGAGGTGCCATGGTGAGAAAACTCCGCAACGCCACCTGGCCAAAGGGGGCGTTTGTGGAGACGAACAAGGTCTGGCAGCAGGAGTGGTTCTACATCATTGAGCCCCGCAACACCAAGTGGGCGGCAGCGCCCGTATTTAGATCTGGACCCCCGGAGAGGCTAACCTCTTGGACTGACAAGAGTCCAGATTGGGGATCTCAGGCGGAGGTGCTAGTGCTCCAAGGTCGTATCTCCGGCATGATTACCAAGGGCACCCAACTCACAAATGTGATTCAGGTAATGCTTGTCCGTCTCGTCCTTCCCTGCCAATGCCGAGACTCCTATCTATGGGAGTTCAATCCGGAAGGGTCCCGGCCCTTGAAGCATCTCTTCGGCACTACGCACGAAGACATCTAGAAGCATCTCTTCAAGGCCCAGAAGGGGTGGCCAGCGGAGTCCGAGGACAAGGGTTTCTGCACCTCGCTCACTACGTCAGAGGTAATTAAAATTTTTGCCGAGCACATACTCTGTCCATACTTCGATTATAACAGGAGTTAGTTTTTGCCATCTAGGCCTGGACGAAAAAGGCAGAGCGGATTAAGTGTCTAGCTCCCTTGCCAGAAGACCTTGAGACGCCTCGGCTGACGGCGATGTTGGTCCCGGCGTCGTACAAGGCGCCAGAGAAGTAGGCCAAGAAGAAGGGCATGGAGGTCAAGAGCGACCCATGCCCTGCAGGCCCCGCGGACACAAGGTCCGAGGAAACTTGCTCCCACCTCTCTCCCGAAGAAGAAGTGGAGGAGGAAGAAGAATAAGACGACTCCCCCGTCCTGACAAAGGGGAGGAAAAGAGCGGCCCCTGCTGACGCGGGCAAGGCCGTGCCCAGGAAGAAGCTAAATCTTCCTGATAGTTCAGACTCAACGTCCGAACACAGCTATCAAGTTCAACCCAGGATTAAGCCCCTCGCCGAATCGTAAGTAATTAATCTACTTATGTTCGGATGTTTTTTCCTTTTCAGCATCTAATATTTATTTTGTTCTTATATAGTCCTCCGCATGACATCCCCACGGCTTCACTGTCATCGGGGAATTCTCTACCGTCTGGAGAGACGGAGAGTGATACGCCTATGCGAGGCTCATCGCCCATTGTGGGGATACCGCGGTATCCTCTCTACAACTCCCCCTGCTCCAGCAGGTGGGAGTGGGGTAGACGAAAGGGCGTCCGAGGTCAATCCCTCGGCTGCTGTCGACCAACGGGGGGTGGTCCCCATGGTGACCGAAGACAGGGGGCAAGCAATCTAGGGCCCCGCCGAACACTGTTCCAGAGCCCAGTGCGGCTCTGGAATCAAGAAATCAGGCCCCCGCGATGGGGGAGGGAGCAACTGCTCCAACGGCACCCGCCATCAATCCGAAGGCGCGGAACACTCTAGAGGGACAACTGCAAAGTGCTTCCATCGTAGAGGAACACCGTACTCTGATGAGTGCGGTCATGGAGAAAATTTAGTCCGTCAAAGGCGGACTGAACGAAGCTTTCAACAGCCTACTAACAGGCTTTGAGGTATGCGATGTAATGTTCTTTAAAGAGAACTATTTTATTTTATATATATATATATATATATATATATATATATATATATATATATATATATATATATATATAGTATCCCGTGATGCTTTGTGTGATTTTGAACAGAATCAGACGAAGTATCCATGTTATATCATATGATAAAACTGAACTCTGAACTTTGTATTTGAATAGACTTCTTTAGTAGTGGCATCTGCCCAAGCCGCAGAAGTTTCCGAGTTAAATCGGAAGCTTAAAATAGATGAGGAAGATCTCGACCGCGTCAACAAGCGTTTGGATGAAATGCAAGGTATGCGGATTTTGGAGAAATTGAAATTTTAACCCACTATATGTGTGAGCGTGAGCTTATTTGTATTATATGTTCTTGTGAAACAGCTGACGCAGCTACGGTCGAGGCCCTGAAGGGCGAGCTTGCGATGGCCAAGGAAGAGGCCAGAGCGAGCAAGGCAACCGCTGATAAAGCGGCTGCCGACCTGGAGGCCGAGAAGGCCTTGCGTCAACAGCACGAGTCTCAGGTGACCGAAGTCGAGGTCGAGCTGCAAGATGCCATTTGCAAATGCGATGCATTGGAGCAGACGACTTAGGAACAAGCATCCGAACTCACTACGGCAGTTAATGCTGCCAAGGAGGCGTGAAGTGAGTCGCGCAGTGCTCAGGATGAGATAAAACATGCGCGTCAAATAGCAACTGGTGAGACTTCTCTCTTGCAGAGCATCTTTGGAGGTCAGAGGTATCTTGGGCTAACACGATTGTGGAGTTCTCCAGGCGTGTTTGCGGATCTCCTGAGGAGCATCGCCGATGCCGCCCAATACTTCCGAGCTCGGGAGGGGAACAACTTGGAGAAGCTGTTCTGGTTGCAATTTCTTGTGCCAAGTCATCCGATGCCCCTCAATGACCAAATGAAGCAGCTGGTCGAGCTGCACAACATGGCGAGTACGGCCATGAAGGACTTGATAGCCTAGCTACGGCCCACTGATCCAATCCCAAGTAGTTACTTTGGATTGGTGAAGAAGCTCGTCGACACAAGTCCGCAGGTCAACGCTATTAAGCGTTCGGCCTGCATAGAGGGTGCTCGGATGGCCTTTTCCCACATGAAGGTGCATTGGGCGAAGATGAAGGCCACGAAGATAGCCACTGCTGGCCCCCAGAGGGCAAGGATCACCGCAAGCCAGAAAGGTACTTTGGCAACGTCCTAGAAGGAGCCCGCCTTGAAGAGGGCCAGTGCTCAAAGGATATAATCTTTGAATGACTGTATTTGGATTGGAAGGACTAAGCCTATGTGCCGATGTATATAAATTTTGCGCTTGTGTATTTATGAGTGACTTTTACCTCCTGTGTGGCTGTTTATTTAAATTTAAAAGTTTTCAGTCGTCGGCTACAACCCCCATGTAAATATTACCGGGGGGGGGGGGG
>LR738709.1:313516618-313534272 GCA_902687465.1 Secale cereale | reverse complement strand
GGGCTATGGTAGGCAAGCTCGCAAATGCCACCTGGCCCAAAGGGTCTTTCGTGGAAACCAACAAAGTATGGCAGCAGGAGTGGATCTACATCACCGAACCCGTGAGGCTAAATGGGAGGCCATGCCCGAATTCAGATCTGGACCCCCAGAGAGGCTCACCTCATGGACCACCAAGGGCCTTGATTGGGCCTCTCAATCAGAGGTGAAGATGCTCCAGAATCTCATCTCCGACATGATAGTAGAGGGCACCCAGCTCACTAACGTGATTCAGGTGATGCTCTTTCGCCGCACCCTCCCCTGCCAGCTCCGGGCCTCCCGCTTGTGGGAGTTCAATCCGGAGGGGCCCTAGACCCTGAAGCGCTTCTTCGGCACTATGCATGAAGACATATGGAATCAACTTTTCAAGGCCCAGAAGACGTGGCCAAAGGAAACCGAAGACATCGGATTCGACAGCGAGACTCCGGCCACGGAGGTAAGCACGATTTTGCCGAAGACCTATCATGTCTATATTTCAATTATAACATGAGCTAGAACATTTGTGTTCCATACAGGCCTGGACAACGAAAGCGGAGCGGATCGATTGTCCGGCTCCGCTGCCCGAGACCCCAGCCACGCCTCAGCTAACGGCGATGCTGGTGACGGTGCCATACCAAGTGCCGGAGAAGAAGGCCAAGAAGAAGGGCAAGGAGGCCAGGAGTGGCCCCGCCCTAAGGGTCCTTCAAAAGCTAAGACCGATGCCCCCTCCTCCCATGACGAAAAGGAAGAGGAAGAGGAGGTGGAAAGCGACTCCCCCATCAAGGGGAAGAGGAAGAAGAGGGCGGCCCCCGAAGACACGGGAAAGGGAGCGCCCAGGAGGAGGCTGAACCTCCCGGACAGTTCGGACCCAGCGTCCGAAGCTGATTTCCGAAAACATCCCAGGGTCAAGCCCCTGACCGAATCGTAAGTATTCGGAATTCACTATTGTCTTCGGTGAGTCAGTTATCCTTGTATAAGTAATTATATATGTTGTTTTGCAGTACTCCCCGCATATTCCCCAGCGCACCACTATCGTCAAGGAGCTCTCTGCCGCTCGATATGGCAGAGAGTGACACACCATCGCGGGATCAATCGTCCATCATCCTAGGGGACACCGAGGTGTCTTCCCTGTGGGCGTCCCCTACGCAAGGAGGTGGGAGCGGGGCGGACGAGAGGCTGCCCGAGGTTAAAACGTCGGCCATTATCAGCCAAGGGGAAACAGTCCACATGGCCACCGATGGCAGGGAGCCCAAGCAATCTGGGCTCCCGCGGAACACCATTCCGCAGGCCAGTACGGCTCCAAAATCGGACAGCCGGCCCCCTATGATAGGAGGAGGAGCATCAGCTCCACCAGTGACCTCCATTAATCCGGAGGCGCCAAACATGCTGGAGGAAGCACTGCAAGGTGCTTCCATCGTGGAAGAACACCGCACCCTGATGGGTGCGGTTATGGGGAAGATTTATTTTGCCAAGAGCGGACTGAATGAAGCCTTCAACAGCCCACTAACAGGATTTGAGGTATGTGATGTAATACTCTAAGAGAACTTTACGTTTTATTTGTATAGGATAATAAACCCGTGTATAGATGCTAGCCCATGATGCTCTGTTTGATTCTAAAAGGAATCGGACACAGGATCCACATAGTATCTACTAATATAACATAATGTTCCATTTATTTGAGCAGACTTCCCTGTTAGCGGCATCGTCCAGGCCACAGAGGTTTCCAAGCTCACTCGAAAGCCTCGAGAAGTTGATGAAGAGCTCGACCGCATTAACAAGCGGTTTGATGAAACGCAGAGTATGCGAACTTTCAAAATTATTATGTCCAAGGACGATATGTCTTAAAGAGTTTTAACTCATTGTTTGGTATGATTATGGTCACAGCTGGCACAGCCGAGGTCGAGACCCTCAAGGGCGCCCTTGCACAAGCCCAAAAGGATGCTGAGGTGAACAAGGCAGTCGCTCACAAAGCGGTTGCTGAGCTGGAGGCCGAACAAGCCTCTCGCTGTCAACATGAGTCTTGGGTGGCCGAAGTCGAACAAGAGCTACGACACGCCATCCGCAAATGCAAGGAGTTGTGTGTGACACCCCGAGACCGGTGCGCCAGGTATCAGCCAGTTATTCGTCGTCGTTGCCATGTCATCTGCTTGCGTGTGCATCTTGCCATGTCATCATGTGCGTTGCATCATCATGTTTTCAAAACTTGCATCCGTCCGAGTCTGCCCGTCCTTTCCGTTATCCGTTCTGAGCCCAGACACACCCACACGCGCCCGCGGCGCCTCCGAATATTCATTTTATGAGTGGCCAAAAAACGTTCTCGGAATGGGTTGAAACTTGGTGTGTGGTCTTATTATAGTGTAGACAGGCCGCCTGCCAAATTTCATCGCATTCGGAGCTCGTTTGATAGCCCAACGGATATATATAGCGGCACTATTCGCCGGACAAAATGTCGGACCTTTTCGGTCTCCGAAAGCCTCCGCGGGCCTCTCTCCTCTTCTCTCCTCTTAGCCCGAAGCCCCTCTAACACAGCCCACTACCACCCCTAGGCCCAGCCTACTCCCCCCTCCGCTCCGGACCGTCAGATCGCGATCCGAGCGTCCGAAACGACTTAAAAACAACCCCTAACCCTAATCCTAGACCCCTCTGTCTATTTAAGCAGCCCCCATGCCAAAAATGGTCTCCACCTACCTCCCTCCTCCATTTCCGTGCCTCCCCACTCCTTAGCCGCCACCTAGCCGGCCCCTTCCTCAAATTCCGGCGCCGGCCAGCCCCGAACTGCCATTTGGCAACTCCCGAGTGGCGAGCCCCCTTCAGCCGCCGCATGTGGCCTCTCCACGCGCGCCACGTGGCCACGTCGCTCCCACCGTCGCCGGCCCGCAGCAGGCACGCCCCGAGCCGCACCGGGCCCCGCGGGCCCAAGCGCCCCGCGCGCCCGCCTCCTCCTGGCTCCCCAGCGCCCCACTCGTTCCCGCTCGACCGAGCCTCTGGTGGCCTCGCCGCCGGCCACCAGAACTTCCCCGCTAGGGCCCGCCGTCGGGGTCAGCCGCCGCCCCGACAGCGCCTCGTCGCCGCCTCCTAGCTCCTCGAGCCGCCGCTGGACTCCTCATCGCCGACTCTGCCCACCGCCGCGGCATCTCACCGGAGTACTCGACCTCGCCGCCTTCGCCTCGGACCCGCCGGTCGTCGCGTCGCCTCGCCGCGGATCCGGTCGGGCCGGACCAGATCCGGCCGCCCTCGACCCCCTCCGGCCCGTCCGGCCGCCCCTCGACCTCCCTGCCTCCGGTGGCAACGGCCGCCGCTGCCGCAGGTCTCGATCCGGACGAGCTCCAGATCCGGACGAGCCGGACATGTCCGGTGGGCAACGGACATGTCCGCTTCCTCCTCCTCCCCGAGCCACTGCCATGTGGGCCTAGTCTTCGGACGTGTCCGCTGACATGGACATGTCTATTTCCCCGGAGGTCTTTTTCTCTCTAAGTCCCTAAAATGTCATAATTTATATGCAACTTTGAGTGGCTGTAACTATTTGTGTGTATGTCTAAATTGAGTGAATGATATGTCAAAATGATCATGGTGATGTGCTCTTCACTTTGTTCCATTGTGACATGCTTGTTTGAGTTCATCTAGATGCCCTAATCTCTGTTGCAAGAGTGCTACTTGTTATAAACTGTTGTTACTTGTTAATTTGATGCCATGTTCGAGATGTGATAACTTGGTGCATGATTATCCAAATGATGCATATGATATGTCAAAATTTTCATTGTGAAGTGTACTACATGATGGTTGATGTAGCATGCTTGTTTGAGTCCATATTGCCATGTTAACCTCTGTTGCAAAAGTGCATTTGGCTGTTAAGAGCTGAAACTTGTTATGAGATGCTGATTTCACTTCATCATTGCTATTGATGTGTTTGTCTTCATGCCACATGTCTAGATGTTTTAGAAGCACAATCATATGGTCTTTGCTGTGGTGTAATTCACTTTCCATGATATGCCTTGAGGTGACTTAAACAAGCTTGTAAACATGACATGTTGTTGTTACTATTTTATACTTAGTGAAAAAACTGGTAAGTCTGGAATCTGTTATAACCTGATGCTATGTTTGCTTGATGCCCTAGTCAAATCCATGCTTGTTTTGGAGTGGCCAATGATCATGTCTTGTTGTCCATGTTATTGTCTATCCATTCATGCCCTTACTTGCTCATATGACCTGCTATAGCTTATTTATTTCTTGCTCTCAATTTGCTATAAATTATACCTGTCAGGATTTTATCAGCATGATCAATTTGGTGGAGCTTGTTGCTATTGATCCATGCCTCCTATGGAGATGCTCCAATGGAGTTGTTTGCTGTAGGATATGTCTACTACATGTCCATGATCTTTATATACTTAGTGGAGTTGATATGCATGTTGTTTTGTGCCTCCGAAGGAAGCATCGTGATGATGTTTTTGCCTTCCCAGATTTTGGCCAAGTCTGGATAATTTTATTGCAACTTGCCATGCTTGTTTAAATGTGTTCCAGCAAGCTTTTGGGTGTGTTCTAAGTTCATGCTTGTTAATTTTAATGTCTACTTCACATCCATGCTTCTTGTTATCATGTTTGGGTGTTGTAGCATATATATATATATATATATATATATATATATATATATATATATATATATATATATATATACTATTCTCATAACACCCCTTAAGACCTTATTCTCCTAACAACAGGCTTATTCTCCTAACAACCCTCCTCGTCCACTCAACGCCTCCTAGCGCCAGAGGCCCGACGCCCGCATCCTCCCCCACCCCTCCTCGCCTCCTAGCGCGGGAGCGCCCCGGCGGCCGACAGCCAGCGTCCTCCCCCACCCCTCCCCCGCCTCCTCCACCTCACCGCCGCGCCAGCCCTCGTCCTGCGCCGCAACCACCAGCAGGCGCCGCACCACCACCCGACCCCCGACCCCGGCGAGCTCCTTCCTTTCCCCGGCCGCGCAGGCGCTCGTCCTCGAGCTCTCCGCCATGCCGCTCCACGCCCTCCCGGCCTTCCTCGCCTCCCGCCACGACGACCTCCTACGCGTCGCCGACCTACCGTCCCTGCTCAAGGCGCTCGAGCTCTCCGGCCACTGGGAGTGGGCGCTGGCGCTCCTCCGCTGGGCGCGCGCCGAGGGGGGCACCGAGGGCGTCGCGGCGCTCGAGATGGTCGTGCGCGCGCTGGGCCGCGAGGGCCGACACGACGCCGTCTGCGCGCTGCTCGACGAAATGCCGCTCCCTCCCGGCGCCCGCATGGACGTCCGCGCCTACACCACCGTGCTGCACGCGCTCTCCCGCGAGGGCCGCTACGACCGCGCGCTCCGGCTCTTCGACGAGCTCCCCCGAGTTGTTTCGGCAGCATGCGCTCTTGCAGTTCACTCGGGGGCGAGGTCCCTGAGTTGGCGCCACCAGCAGGCTGACAGTGAGCCACCAAACGCCGTCTTCGTCTGCCTCCCGCTGGCGGCGCTCGTCGGCCGCGAGGGTAGGAGCAAGAATGGCAAGAACAAAGAAGAAGATCATGTGCGTGCACGGCGGCCTCTCGCCGGAGCTCGAGAGCCCGGACCAGAACCGCCAGATCAAGCGCCCGCTGGCCATAAAAAAACCATTGCGGTTCACTTGGTGATCCAAAAACAAAAACACATCGGAAAAGCAGCTCACTTCTCAACACTTCTCAAAGTAAAAATGAATTTTGTGGTGTCTATGAAAGGTGTCTGGTTCATTTTGTGGTGGTTTGTTATGTAAGTGAACGTGCAGTGCACTTGGGTAAGAAAAAAGTCTGCTACCAAGGACTCCTCAGTATAGTTCATTTCGAACAAAATGCATTTAAAAACAAGTAAAAAATGCAGTGCACTTTCGTCTAAAAAAGTCCATTGCAAAGGACTCTTTGAAGCTCACTTTGTTTCTCTCCCACGAAGTTGGCCATAAAAAAACCATTGCGGTTCACTTGGTGATCCAAAAACAAAAACACATCGGAAAAGCAGCTCACTTCTCAAACACTTCTCAAACGCGTGTAAAAATTTAATTAGTACGGAAAAAGACAAAAAGCAAATCATGAGGTTCACTTTTTGGTAGTGTTTCGCTTTACTTTCGGGAATGTTGCGGTCCACTTTTCTTCCAAAAAAAAGTTGGAAAAAAGACAACAAAACTCCTCTGAGAAAAATCTACGTCCAACAAAATAAATCATGAGGTTCGTTTGACTGTCTGATGCAGTGCGTTCTTCAGTTTGAAGCAGTGCGCTTTTCGCGTTTTTGTAATTTCAAAACTGCTCTTAAACCGTAATGAATTAGAGGGCGTGTTCTACATGAGAAAGTAGCATCTCGACGATATCTTTCCAACCGTGTATCATTTGGATCATTTCAGCCAACTTTTTGTAAAAATTTCACGAAAAAACGGCTGCTGCCGTTCGTAGTCAGCCGCACAATTTTCAAATTTAACTAAAAACCGTAAGGAATCTCAAAAACATTTCAACATATGAAAGTTGCGCCTCGTTCGTAGCTTTCCAACGGTATATTACATGCCTTGTTTCGACAAACGGTTAAAAAACTGGAGTGAAAACAGTACCGAAAATTTGAAAAATTTTGAAAAACACAATTCCGCGATTTAGTAAATTCAAAACTGCTCTTAAACCGTAGCGAATTAGAAAAAATAATAGATATGAAAAAGATGCGTGGCGACGATACCTTTCCAACGGTGTATCATATGTTTCGTTCCGACGAGCGGTTTAGAAAAAAAGGCCAAAAAACGCTCGCTGCCATTCGTTGTGAGCTGCACGATTTTCGAAACTGCTCTTAAACCGTGCGGAATCTTGAAAAGTGTTCAACATGGCGAAGATGCGTCTACTCCATAGCTTTTCAACGGTATATCACACGCATAATTCCGATAATGGTTAAAAAACTAGAGCAAAAAAGGTACCGAAAAAACAACACGTACAGTTTTTTCAACATGAAGTTCGTTGGTCTGTGTGGTGCGGTGCGTTTAGCTCTCCAATGCAATTTTGCAATGCAGTTCGGAAGTGTTATGAGAATATTATTCTCATAATGTTATGAGAATAGACCGGCTGTATATATATATATATATATATATATATATATATATATATATATATATATATATATATATATATATATATATATATATATATATATATATATATATATATATATATATCTTGCTCCAAAGTTGCTATGTGGCTGTTAACTTCAGCTTTGCTTTGTAACTTGTTTTGCTCGTATCTCTTAGCCCGTTGCTCCGTTTTGGGTGTGCCTTATATGAAACTTGTGTGATTTTGCATGTAGAAGCATATTGTCATGTTGTTTACATGTTTGGAGTATGTTTGCTTGATGTTTGGGTGCATCTTGCACCGTTGTCATGCTTGTCTTGTTTTGCTCATATCTTCTAGACCGTAGCTCCGAATTAAACAAACTTTATATGAAACTTGACTAGAATTTCGAGTAGATCATCATGGTGCATGTTAAACTGCTGTTTAAAAACTTTAACTTAAGGTTTGTTCAGATCTGGGCTAATTTCACATTATGCATATGTGATGGCCTGGCTTATTAGGGATGATAGACTACTCATATCAATAAGGAATTCCTTCTTTTCCGGGAGCCCATTCGGATAGAACTCCAAAGTTAAGCGTGCTCAGCTTGGAGTAGTTTCAGGATGGGTGACCGACCGGGAAGTTGCTCCCGGGTGCGCACGAGTGAGGACAAAGTGCGCAGAAATGACTAGTATTGATATGTGAGGCCAGTCTAGATCCCGCCAGGAGTAACGACCACCGGCGGGTGTGTCCGGGGCGTTACAAGTTGGTATCAGAGCCGACCCTTGTGGTTACACGGATGTTTGCGGACAGTTTGCAGTCATGTTGTGCATGACGTTTGTGACCCGTCGTGGCACACGGCATGGCACATGTGCTGTCCTGGAAGCACAAACGGTTGTGCCAAGAGGGAACGTTCCTGTGGCCCAACGAGGACGTCGGTTCCTCTGAGTGAGGGTGTATGTGATGGCCTGGCTTATTAGGGATGATAGACTACTCATATCAATAAGGAATTTCTTCTTTTCCGGGAGCCCATTCGGATAGAACTCCAAAGTTAAGCGTGCTCAGCTTGGAGTAGTTTCAGGATGGGTGACCGACCGGGAAGTTGCTCCCGGGTGCGCACGAGTGAGGACAAAGTGCGCATAAATGACTAGTATTGAAATGTGAGGCCAGTCTAGATCCCGCCAGGAGTAACGACCACCGGCGGGTGTGTCCGGGGCGTTACAGCATATGAGGGCTTACCGGATTTGTTATGTGTTGATTCCGGCCTCATTTAAACTTGTTGTTTGGTGTGTTCTTTTGTGCTTCATCCCTTGCTATGTAATGCATCATATATAGACTTGTCTTGCATCATACTTGTTTGAGCATATTGTCATGTTCTTGTGTTGTGTGTTTACCGTATTGCTTGCTTCTTCTCGTTAGTGCTTGTTCCGTTGCGATCATGAGGATTCGTTCGGCTACACGTGGTTCGTCTTCGAGGCTTCTTCTTCGTCTTCTTTATGGATCCGTTCTTCTTCCTTGCGGGATCTCACGCAAGATGACCATACCCTTGGATACCTTTACTACCATTGCCATGCTTAGTTGTCTCGATGCTATCGTTATATGTCGCGCTACCCATCAATATTGTTAGCCCCTCTCCTTATTGCCATGAAACCTCTAACCTTTTGACACCTTCCTAGCAAAACTGTTGTTTGGCTATGTTACCCGCTTGCTCAGCCCCTCTTATAGCGTTGTTAGTTGCAGGTGAAGATGAAGATCGTTCCATGTTGCAACTTGTTGTTGGAATATCACAATATGTCTTATATATATTAACACACCTATATACTGGGAATGGGTGGAAGGCTTGGCCTTTTGCTCGGTGTTTTGTTCCACTCATGCCACCTTAGGAGCCGATAAACCGGCATTATGTTCCTTGATTTTGCGTTCCTTACACGGTTGGGTATATGGGGACCCCTTGACACTCCATCTTTGAATAAAACTCCTCCAGCAAGGCCCAACATTGGTTTTAATTTGCTCATAATAACAACTTAATTAATTAATTAATTGCATAGGGAGTTAGCGCTACCCGAGGATTCTTTCTACATAGCAGGGGGGACCAGTGCTGATGGTGTTGGTCCCGAATGGGGAGTATGCGGGGCCACCTTGGGGAAACCCGAGGGCTAGTTTTACTCGTATAATCGCCCATCCGGATGTGGCCTGAGACGAGATACGCGCGGCTACTATCAGGGTGTCGGCACGCCGGGAGGTCTTGCTGGACTTGTTTTACCATTGTCGAAATGTCTTGTGCACCGGGATACCGAGCCTGATCGGATTGTCCCTAAGATAAGGGGTAATATTATTATTACTTCTGCTGATCGTGAGAGCTTGTGATGGGCTAAGTTGGGACACCCCTGCAGGGTTATGATCTTTCGAAAGCCGTGCCTGCGGTTATGTGGCAGATTGGAATTTGTTAATGTCTGGTTGTAGAAAACTTGATAGAGGATCCGAAGTAAAACACACAACTGTGTGAGTAACTGTGACTGTCTCTTTTCATGTTGAGAAGAGAACACGGTGGGGTTATGTTTGACTCGTAGGTAGTTCAGAATCTTTAGCGATCACTACTAGTTGCGACCGCTTGAGTAGATGCTCATCTTATTCTTGTACTCGTAAGTTAGCCACCATACATTTGCTTAGCCGCTGCTGCAATCTCACCACTTTACCTCTTCCTACCCATTAAGCTTTGCTAGTCTTGATACCCATGGTTATGGGATTGCTGAGTCCTCGTGGCTCACAGATACTACAACAACAGTTGCAGGTGCAGGTTTCCGATGGCTTGACGTGAGAGCGATGTTCTTTTATTGGAGTTCTTTCTTCTTCTTCTTCTTCAGTCTTGGGTTAGGTTCCGGGTCGGTAGCCTGGGATAGCAGATGGATGTCGTTGTGCTTTTCATGTTTGCATCCGTAGTCGGATGCCTTGTATTGATGTAGTTGTATTCATGTGACTTATATGTATTGTTGTATCACCCATGTATGTATGTAATGGTACGATGTAATGATATCCATCTTGCTAAGAGCCTGAAATGCGGTTGTGCCCCAATCACGTAAGTGTCACGTGATCGGGATAGAATCGCATCTTGGGCCTGACATTGGGGCAGAAGACTTCGGACCAAACATCTGAGCTCAATAAAGCTCTCAATGTTCCAAGGAGGCACGGAGCGAGTCCCGGAGTGCTCGCGAGGAGATCCATCAGGCGCAGCAGATAGCGGCTAGTAAGGCCTTCTTCTGCAGAGTGTCTTTGGAGGTCAGAAGTATGCCTCGCTGACTCGAGTGTGGAGTTCTCCAAGCGCATTTGCGGATCTCCCAAAGAGTACCGCCGTTCAGATCCCAGGAGGGGAACACGACGGAGAAGCTATTCTGGTCGCAATTCCTTGCGCCAGAACATCCAACACCTCTGAACGACCACCTAAAGCCGCTAGTCGAGCCGCATAAGATGGAGGGTGCGTCTATGAAGGATTTAGTAGTCCAGCTTTGGCCAGCCGAGCAAATCCCTAGCAGCTACTTTGGATTGGTGAAGCGGCTCACCGATGTGAGGCCACGGGTCGACGTTGTGAAGTGTTCGGCCTGTATAGAAGGTGCCCGGATGGCATTTGCCAGCGTCAAGCTGCACTGGGCAAAGATGAAGGCCATCGAAGTGGCAACCACCGGCCCGCCCGAGGGCAAGGATCATTGGAGGCCGGAGAGGTACTTCGATGATGTCCTAGAAGGAGCCTGCATTGTAGAGGGCCAGTGCTCAAAGGACGTGGCTTTTAATTAAGTATGTCCGGGTTGTAAAGACTATGCTTATGAACCTATATGAATATATTTTCACGCCTTATATTTCAAGCGATGTTTCCTCCTGTGCAGCCGTTTATTTTTATATCAGAAAGTTTCCAGTCATCAGCTTCAACCCCCATGTAGATGCTACAGGGGTGTTCGGCATGAAGGGTGACCATGCTTTACCCAACGTCTTGGTCCGTAAAGGAGGTGTCCTCAGTGTGAACCAGGCAATCAGACTATGCGGCTTTATTTCTTTAACTTAGCCATAGGAGTTTGACTATGGGGCTAAGTACTAGCCCCTTGTGTGTGTGTGCGGCTATCCGGATTACGGTGCCTACTCTACACGGCTGGGCAAAGACGAGCCCCTCGTGTAACACGGGGTAGATCGCTAACAATCTGTAGTATAATACTTTGTCTCCTAATCGCCGACCAGCTCTCACTTATCATGACAGTCAGTTTTCGGCTTTATCTACCGAGGTACTTGACCGGACGAACCAGAAATACAACCGTAGAAGTTCTCCCTTTACTATCTTAGCCGAACAACACGGAAGGTAAGGTGGTAAGCGCAGGAGCCGGGCAACCCAACTATAGACCCAAGACATGATTCGGAGCCGATGCATATAACGCAATATCTGGAGGCCGAACAATTCCCTATAGGTGTTCAGACTTTGAAGTGTGCTAGTCCGCATACAGCCCCCGGTGTTAAGTCCGGATTGAAGCACATGTGCCAATCTGAGGTAGGGAGAGAACACAGATGGTAATGTAAAATAAACCCCAAACCAAGTGGAACCAAACTGCTTCTTTTATACCCTGATTAATACGATGAGCCGTGTGGTTACAATAGTGCCAACAACATCTTGGACATTTTACATGCCAAAAAGGAAAATAATAAAGGGAAAGGTTTACACAGAGCTGATACGTCTCCAACGTATCTATAATTTTTGATTTTTCCATGCTATTATCCATCTTGGATGTTTTATATGCATTTATATGTTATTTTATATGATTTTTGGGACTAGCCTATTAACCTAGAGCCCAGTGCCAGTTTCTGTTTTTTCCTTGTTTTTGAGTTTTACAGAAAAGGAATACCAAACGGAGTCCAATTGACGTGCCTATTTTTGATGATTTTTTATGGACCAAAGAAGCCCCCGGAGTAAAAGAGTTCGGCTAGAAGAGTCTCGGGCCATCCACGAGGGTGGGGGGCACGCCCTACCCCCCTGGGCGTGCCCCCCTATCTCATGTACGACTCGGAGACCCCCTGACGTGAGCCCGACGCCAAAAATTCCTATAAATACAGAAATTCCCGAAAAGAAACCTAGATCGGGAGTTCCTCCGCCGCAAGCCTCTGTAGCCACCAAAAACCAATCGGGACCCTGTTCCGGCACCCTGTCGGAGGGGGGATCCATCATTGGTGGCCATCTTCATCATCCCGGCGCTCTCCATGACGAGGAGGGAGTAGTTCACCCTTGGGGCTGAGGGTATGTACCAGTAGCTATGTGTTTGATCTCTCTCTCTCTCTCTCTCTCTCTCTCTCTCTCTCTCTCTCTCTCTCTCGTGTTCTTGATTTGGCACGATCTTGATGTACCGCGAGCTTTGCTACTATAGTTGGATCTTATGATGTTTCTCCCCCTCTATTTTCTTGTACTGGATTGAGTTTTCCCTTTGAAGTTATCTTATCGGATTGAGTCTTTAAGAATTTGAGAACACTTGATATATGTCTTGCATGTGCTTATCTGTGGTGACAATGGGATATTCACATGATCTACTTGATGTATGTTTTGGTGATCAACTTGCGGGTTCAGTGACCTTGTGAACTTATGCATAGGGGTTGGCACACGTTTTTGTCTTCACTCTCCGGTAGAAACTTTGGGGCACTGTTTGAAGTTCTTTGTGTTGGTTGAATAGATGAATCTGAGATTGTGTGATGCATATCATATAATCATACCCACGGATACTTGAGGTGACAATGGAGTATCTAGGTGACATTAGGGTTTTGGTTGATTTGTATCTTAAGGTGTCATTCTAGTATGAACTCTAGGATAGATCGAACGGAAAGAATAGCTTCATGTTATTTTACTACAGACTCTTGAAAAGATCGTTCAGAAAGAATAACTTTGCGGTGGTTTCGTACCCTACAATAATCTCTTCGTTTGTTCTCCGCTATTAGTGACTTTGGAGACACTCTTTGTTGCATGTTGAGGGACAGTATATGATCCAATTATGTTATTATTGTTGAGAGAACTTGCACTAGTGAAAGTATGAACCCTAGGCCTTGTCTTGAAGCATTCCAATACCATTTGTGCTCACTTTTATCATTAGTTACCTTGCTGTTTTTATATTTTCAAATTACAAAAACCTATATCTACCATCCATATTGCACTTGTATCACCATCTCTTCGCCGAACTAGTGCACCTATACAATTTGCCATTGTATTGGGTGTGTTGGGGACACAAGAGACTCTTTGTTATTTGGTTGCAGGATTGTTTGAGAGAGACCATCTTCAGCCTACATCTCCCACAGATTGATAAACCTTAGGTCATCCACTTGAGGGAAATTTGCTACTTTCCTACAAACCTCTGCACTTGGAGGCCCAACAACGTCTACAAGAAGAAGGTTGTGTAGTAGACATCAAGCTCTTTTCTGGCGCCCTTGCCGGGGAGGCTAGGTAAGTGGCACTCACATCCCGTCAACGAAGCTCTTTTCTAACGCCGTTGTTGGGGAGGTGAGTGCTTGAAGGTATATCTTTAGATCTTGCAATTGAATCTTTTGGTTTCTTATTTTATCACTAGTTTGTTTTATAAAAAGAAAAATACAAAAAATGGAATTTAGGTTGCCTCATATGCTTCATATTTTTAATATCTTTCGTGAAAATGATGGAAAGGAAAATTGTGCTGAAATGCTAGAAGAAGAATGCATTAAAATGTTTGGCACTAAATACTTGAATGATGAGCATGATTGCAATGTTGTTAGTGTGAATTCTTCGAATATCCATGATGCTAATGATATGCAAAGCCACAAGCTTGGGGATGCTATGTTTGATGAAGATGATATTTTTTGTCCCCCAAGTTTTGATGAGAATATTTATTATGATGAAAGCATGCCTCCTATTTATTATGTTATATTGATGAAAGTGGATTTGGAGAGGTCATGACTTTATTTAGTGATGAATCCACTATTTCGGAAGAGGTTCCAATTGATTATGAGAACAAAGTTGCTATCTATGATGATTATTGTGATGACTTGTATGCTATTAAGAATAATGATAACCATGAAACTTGTCATCATGATTTTAGTTTTCAATTGGATTATGCCTCACATGATAATTATTTTGTTGAGTTTGCTCCCACTATTATTCATGAGAAGAAATTCGCTTATGTGGAGAGTAATAAAATTTATATGCTTGGGGATCATGAAAATAATGGTTTATGTGATGGTTATATTGTTGAATTCATTCATGATGCTACTGAAAATTATTAGGAGGGAGGAACATATGCTTGTAGGAATTGCAATAATATCAAGTTTCCTCTGTATGTGTTGAAAATCTTGAAGCTATGCTTGTTTTGCTTTCCTATTCTAGTTGATTCTTGCCATAAGTTGTTTGCTCACAAAATCCCTATGCATAGGAAGTGGGTTAGACTTAAATGTGTTAGTCATATTCTTCATGATGCTCTGTTTATGTTTCAATTCTTATCTTTTATGTGAGCATCATTGAAATCATTATGCCTAGCTAAAAAGGCATTAAAGAAAAGCACTTGTTGGGAGACAACCCAATATTTACCCCTACTGTTTTTGTGTGTTCACATGATTAAGCTACTGTATTAATCATGTTTTATAGCTTTTCTTTCAATATATTGCCAAGTAGAACCTTTGGGAAGACTTGGGTGAAATTTAATGTGATCTTGCTGTAAAGAACAGAAACTTCGCGCTCACGAGATTAGCTGCAATTTTTTACTAGAGAGTGATTTTAGGTTGATTATTTTTTCATGATTAATAGACAAATTCCTCATGTCCACCAATTTATTTCAGAATTTTTTTAGTTACAGAAGTATTCGAAAGTTAAAGATTGCTACAAACTGTTGTGTTTTTGACAGATTCTGTTTTCTATGTGTTGTTTACTTATTTTGATGAATCTATGAGTAGTATCGGAGGGTATGAACCATAGAGAAGTTGGAATACAGTAGATATTACACCAATATGATATTAGAATGAGTTCACAACTGTACCTAAGTGGTGGTTTTATTTTCTTATACTAACGGAGCTTACGAGTTTTCTGTTGAGTTTTGTGTTGTGAAGTTTTCAAGTTTTGGGTAAAGATTCGATGGACTATGGAATAAGGAGTGGCAAGAGCCTAAGCTTGGGGATGCCCAAGGAACCCCAAGGTAATATTCAAGGACAACCAAAAGCCTAATCTTGGGGATGCCCCGGAAGGCATCCCTCTTTCGTCTTTGTCTATCGGTAACCTTACTTGAGGCTATATTTTTATTCACCACATGATATGTGTTTTGCTTGGAGCGTCAATTTATTTTATTTTGTCTTGATAGCTGTTTAAATAATATCCCAAGATCTGAAATTCTTAAATGTTGGAGAGTCTTCACATAGTTACATAATTATTCGACTACTCATTGATCTTCACTTATATCTTTCGGAGTAGTCTGTCGTTTGCTCTACTGCTTCACTTATATCTTTTTAGAGCATGGCGGTGGTTTTATTTGGAAGAAATAGATGAAATCTCATGCTTTACTTGTATTATTTTGAGAGTCTTTTAGAACAGCATGGTAATTTGCTTAGGTTAAGAATTTAGTCCTAAATGATGGGCATCCAAGAGGGATATAATAAAAACTTTCATATAAGGTGCATTGAATACTATGAGAAGTTTGATGCTTCATGATTGTTTTGAGATATGAGGATGGTGATATTAGAGTCAAACTAGTAGAGTAATTGTGAATTTTAGAAATACTTGTGTTGAGGTTAGCAAGTCTCGTAGCATGCACGTATGGTAACCGTTGTGCAACAAATTTGAAGCATGAAGTATTTCTTTGATTGTCTTCCTTTGTGTGGAGGTCGGGATCACGCGATGGATAACTCCTACCAACCCTTCCCCTAGGAGCATGCGTGTAGTGCTTGGTTTTTATGACTTGTAGAATTTTGCAATAAGTATGTGAGTTCTTTATGACTAATGTCGAGTCCATGGATTATACGCACTCTCACTCTTCCACCATTGCTAGCATGTCTAGTGCCGCGCAACTTTCGCCGATACCATACACCCACCATATACCTTCCTCAAAACAGCCACCATACCTATCTATTACGGCATTTCCATAGCCATTCCGAGATATATTTCCATGCAACTTTCCACCGTTCTGTTTATTATGACACGCTTCATCATTGTCATATTGCCGTGCATGATCATGTAGTTGACATCGTATTTGTGGCAAGGCCACCATGCATAATTTTTCATACATGTCACTCTTGATTCATTGCACATCCCGGTACACCGCCGGAGGCATCCATATAGAGTCATATTTTGTTCTAGTATCGAGTGTAATCTATGAGTTGTAAATAAATAGAAGTGTGATGATCATCAATATTAGTGCATTGTTCTAAAAAAGGCCAAATAAAAAAATAGAAAGGCCAAATTAAAAAAAAGGAATGTCCAAAAAAAGGGGAGGACAATGCTACTATCTTTTTTCCACACTTGTGCTTCAAAGTAGCACCATGATCTTTATGATAGAGAGTCTCTTATTTTGTCACTTCCATATACTAGTGAGAATTTTTCATTATAGAACTTGGCTTGTATATTCCAACAATGGGCTTCCTCAAATGCCCTGGGTCTTGCTGAGCAAGCGAGTTTGATGCACACCCACTTAGTTTCTTTAGTTGAGCTTTCATACATTTATAGCTCTAGTGCATCCGTTGCATGGCAATCCCTACTCACTCACATTGATATCTATAGATGGGCATCTCCATAGCCCATTAATACGCCTAGTTGATGTGAGACTTCCTCATTTTTGTCTTCTCCACAGCCACCACTCTATTCCACCTATAGTGCTATATCCATGGCTCACACTCATGTATTGCATGAAAGTTGAAAAAGTTTGAGAATACTAAAGTATGAAACAATTGCTTGGCTGAAACCGGGGTTGTGCATGATTTGAATATTTTGTGTGAAGAAGATGGAGCATAGCCAAACTATATGATTTTGTAGGGATGAACTTTCTTTGGCCATGTTATTTTGAGAAGACATGATTACTTTGTTAGTATGCTTGAAGTATTATTATTTTTATCTAAATATTAAACTTTTGTCTTGAATCTTTCGGATCTGAACATTCATGCCACAATAAAGAAAATTACATTGATAATTATGTTAGGTAGTATTCCACATCAAAAATTCTGTTATTATCATTCACCTACTCGAGGACGAGTAGGAATTAAGCTTGGGGATGCTTGATACGTCTCCAACGTATCTATAATTTTTGATTGTTCCATACTATTATATTATCCATCTTGGATGTTTAATATGCATTTATATGCTATTTCATATGATTTTTGGGACTAGCCTATTAACCTAGAGCCCAGTGCCAGTTTTTGTTTTTTCCTTGTTTTGAGTTTTACAAAAAAAAAGGAATACCATACGGAGTCCAATTGACGTGCCAATTTTTGATGACTTTTTATGGACCAAAAGAAGCTCCCGGAGTAAATAGTTAGGCCAGAAGAGTCACGGGCCGTCCATGAGGGTGGAGGGTGCGCCCTTCCACCTGGGCGCGCCCCCCTATCTCGTGCACGACTCGGAGACC
>LR738709.1:313367146-313516482 GCA_902687465.1 Secale cereale | reverse complement strand
CCCCCCCCCCCCTGACGTGAGCTCGACGCCAAAAATTCCTATAAATACAGAAACCCCCGAAAGGAAACCTAGATCAGGAGTTCCGCCGCCGCAAGCCTGTGTAGCCACCAAAAACCAAACGGGACCCTGTTTCGGCACCCTGCCGGAGGGGGGATCCATCATTGGTGGCCATCTTCATCATCTCGGCGCTCTCCATGACGAGGAGGCAGTAGTTCACCCTCTTGTGTTCTTGATTACGCACGATACTGTGAGCTTTGCTACTATAGTTGGATCTTATGATGTTTCTCCCCCTCTATCTTCTTGTAATGGATTGAGTTTTCCCTTTGAAGTTAGAGTATTTAAGGATTTGAGAACACTTGATATATGTCTTGCATGTGCTTATCTATGGTGACAATGGGATATTCACGTGATCTACTTGATGTATGTTTTGTGATCAACTTGCGGGTTCAGTGACCTTGTGAATTTATGCATAGGGGTTGGCACACGTTTTCGTCTTGACTCTCCGGTAGAAACTTTGGGGCACTGTTTGAAGTTCTTTGTGTTGGTTGAATAGATGAATCTGAGATTGTGTGATGCATATCATATAATCATACCCACGGATACTTGAGGTGACAATGGAGTATCTAGGTGACTTTAGGGTTTTGGTTGATTTGTATCTTAAGGTGTTATTCTAGTACGAACTCTAGGATAGATCGAACAGAAAGAATAGCTTCGTGTTATTTTACTATGGACTCTTGAATAGATCGATCAGAAAGAATAACTTTGAGGTGGTTTCGTACCCTACAATAATCTCTTCGTTTGTTCTCCGCTATTAGTGACTTTGGAGTGACTCTTTGTTGCATGTTGAGGGATAATTATATGATCCAGTTATGTTATTATTGTTGAGATAACTTACACTAGTGAAAGTACGAACCCTAGGCCTTGTTTCGAAGCATTGCAATACCGTTTGTGTCACTTTTATCATTACTTACCTTGCTGTTTTTATATTTTCATATTACAAAAACCTATATCTACCATCCATATTGCACTTGTATCACCATCTCTTCGCCGAACTAGTGCACCTATACAATTTGCCATTGTATTAGGTGTGTTGGGGACACAAGAGACTCTTTTTTATTTGGTTGCAGGGTTGTTTGAGAGAGACCATCTTCATCCTACGCCTCCCACGGATTGATAAACCTTAGGTCATCCACTTGAGGGAAATTTGCTACTGTCCTACAAACCTCTGCACTTGGAGGCCCAACAACGTCTACAAGAAGAAGGTTGTGTAGTAGACATCAAGAGCCTAAGATTACTGATAAAGAAAAAAGATCCATATTCCCATTTAGCGTAATGATGCCACAAGGTTCAGGCATTTTAAGCTTGAGATAAGCATAGTGCAGGATTGCATTAAAGCGGGCGAAGGCATTTCTTCCGAGTAGTACATGTCGGTGTACTAAGGTAGGGGTACCCTAGTACCCCAACTTGTGCACGGGCAGCGGCAGCTCCCCGTGGCAGGGTTCACCACGCGCTTGCCGGAGACCTTCCTGCCCCTTATCTAGCCATTCAAAAACAAAGTATACAAGACAGAAGACCAAGACCCCGGCAAGAGGAGCTTGTCGGGAAGGCCGTCCCAGGCTCGAGATTGCTTAACTAGCACGAGGCCCTGGCAAGAGGAGCTTGTCAGGACGAATAGAAGATTTTATCTTAGAAGACCCGGCAAGGGCTCGGGGAGCGGTAAGCTTCCGGGCCCGGCAAGGTCGAGATCCCCGGCAAGGTGCTTGCCGGGGGAGGTGCGCTGTGTGCCCGCGCTCCAGCTCATCGGTCCACGCGTCGCCCTGGGGCCACTCCAGGGACGCGTGGCGGATGGCTGTGCAGCCTGGGGGACACGGTGGCACTCCACGGCAGTGGATCCATCGCCGTGGCAGACGGAGACGCAACGGCGGGAGCTTTTGGGGTCGACGGCGACGGGCATTAAATGCCCTTGTCCCCCACTGTTAAAGTAGGTATAGACCACTGTTCTGTACTGTAGCTCCACTGTTCCCGCACTGTTACAACTACCACCTCTTTTACATTTTTACCCCTTTCTCCTACGTTGACACCTGTCGGTGACCCCTTTGCACTATAAAAGGAGGCCCATGCACAACGTGGAGGGGGTTCGGTTCGAAACCTAGATCATTCTCACGCTCGTGTAGCTGCTTCTTCAAGCTCCGAGCGCCCAAACTCAATACACAACCAAGCAGGAGTAGGGTTTTACGCATCCGTGCGGCCCGAACCTGGGTAAAACTGCCCGCGCGTCTGCCTCGATCTGCTCTTTGTGCTCCCTCCGCCCTCGTACCGCACAGACAAGGGGCTCCGGTCCCATAGGTGTTCGTGGCGGACAGTTTCCCCCGACATCTTTGGCGCGCCAGGTAGGGGGCGTCGAGGTTGTGCGAACCTGATCCGGCGTTCGCGCGGGCGCATTCTCCATCAACCTCTCCAAGCTTCATCAACAACTTCACCAGCAACAACTCCATGGCCCCGAAGAAGAAGCCTTCGGAGGTCGGAGGCCCGTCTGCGTCTCACCCGCCGCCACCAGAGCCAACGGTGGGCGGGGGGGACGCCGTCGGAAGGGTGGTTGCCGGCGAGGACACTCACGGCGCCACCAGATCCAAAAACAAGACGGATGACCGGACCTCGGTCTCCGTGGACGCGCCGCGTCCATCACAGCACACGACGACCCCGCAGCGCCATACCACGGGAGGTGGTATCCGCTTGCTGGGACAAGGCCATACCGGAGGTTCGCGGGACGCCCCGGACCCCCGTCCGGGCACAAGCAAAGCGAAGGCGCCGGCACGGGACCCCGCTCCTTCTAACGTCGTTAGAAGTCCGAGCGTATCCCGCTCCTCGCACCGCTCGCCCGCGTTCCCCACTACTCCGGCAGAAGCGCTCGCAAGGGCGCAGCTGCTCCTCGATTTTCCTCCAGCGGCCGACAAGGCCGAGGAGTGGAGGGCCACTATCCGGAGCCTGATAGACTTCGCCAACAACGACTCTCCACAGCAGCCGTCGGCCTCACGGCCGCGGCAGGCTGAGAAGACGAAGGCTATCGGCGACAAGACCGCCGGGGGTGCGACAAGCGTGCACTCCCCGCCGCAGAAGCAGAAGACGCCGCCCCGCCGGAACAACCCCGACGACGGCTCCACAGCCTCGTCGGACCCGCGGGCCCGTCGGGACCAGCGCCAGGTCCTCGACGACCGGCGAGATGAAGACGCTCGGACCACGATCGAGCGCCGCCGAGAAGCTCGGCGACAATCCGACAAGAGAGCTGGGAACACTGTCGACGCACCCGCGCCCGGTGAACCAGGCGACTTGCCGTACGCGGCAGGCTGCCCTGCGTTCACCCGCGAGCTGCGGCGCGTCCAGTGGCCCAGCATGAAGAACTTTAAGCCCGACGTACCGGAGAAGTACGACGGCAAGACGCACCCCTCGGAGTTTCTCAGCGTCTACACTATAGCAGTGCAAGCTGCCGGGGGGCGCGACGAGAAGATCCTAGCCAACTACTTCCCGCTCGTGCTGAAGCCGAACGTCCGTTCGTGGCTCATGCACTTGCCGGAAGGCTCTATCTCTTCTTGGGCCGACCTCTGCCATCAGTTTGTTGGCGCCTTCACCGGCGGCCACAAACCCCATGGCCAGGAGAGCGATCTCCACATTTTGGCCCAGAAGGAAGGCGAACCCCTGCGCAAGTATATCCAACGCTTCAGCCGGGTACAGCACAACATCCCCGACGTTCACCCTGCTGCGGTTATCAGCGCGTTCCATCAAAACGTGCGTAACCGCCGCATGCGTGAGGAGATGGCGATGACCAAGATCAGGGACGTCAGCGAGCTCTACGCTCTTGCCGACAAGTGCGCCCGTGCAGAAGAGGGGAGGAAACTCCCCGGGGAGGATGCTGGCGCAGGGGGAAGCGACAGCGACGACGCCGCCCCGGCAAAGAAGAGCCGGCGGCGGAACAACAGGAAGAAGGGCAAGAAGGAAGTGCTTGCCGTCGAGAAGTCCGGCAAGGAGGCCCCCGCCAAGCAAGCGCAGGCCGGCGGCTCCGGCAAGGAGCCTGCCCCTGCGGCGGCGGCCGACAAGCCGGGTAGCTCCGACAAGCAATACTGTAAGATTCACCGCACCAAGGGTCACGACCTCTCCAACTGCAAGCGCGTCGAGTACCTCGTCGAGCAGCAAAAGGCTGAGTACGAGAGGCGCGACAAGGAGAAGGCCCAAGGTGGCGGGGAAGAGCCCAGCAAGAAGCGGCCATTCAATGGCCGGGGAGGACGCCGCGGCAAGGCTAAGCAGCGGCAAGGAGATCGACCTCCCCGGGGCCGCGACAACGACGAAGACGACGATGAAGACATGGAGGACGACGAGAACAGCGAGCAGGAGTTCCAGAAGGCCACGGAGGTCCTGTGCGTCGACGGTGGCGCCTCTCTGCACACCTCCCACCGCCAGCTGAAACAGTGGGTGCGTGAGGTGAATGCAGCGGAGCCGCCCGTGGAGTCGCACAGGCTCCTCAAATGGTCCAGCACGCCCATCATTTTTGACCTCGAGGATCACCCTGACCGCACCACGGCAGACGGAGACGCAACGACGGGAGCTTTTGGGGTCGACGGCGACGGGCATTAAATGCCCTTGTCCCCCACTGTTAAAGTAGGTATAGACCACTGTTCTGTACTGTAGCTCCACTGTTCCCGCACTATTACAACTACCACCTCTTTTACATTTTTACCCCTTTCTCCTACGTTGACACCTGTCGGTGACCCCTTGCACTATAAAAGGAGGCCCATGCACAACGTGGAGGGGGTTCGAAACCTAGATTACTCTCACGCACGGTGTAGCTGCTTCTTCAAGCTCCCGAGCGCTCAACTCAATACACAACCAAGCAGGAGTAGGGTTTTACGCATCCGTGCGGCCCGAACCTGGGTAAAACTGCCCGCGCGTCTGCCTCGATCTGCTCTTCGTGCTCCCTCCGCCCTCGTACCGCACAGACAAGGGGCTCCGGTCCCATAGGTGTTCGTGGCGGACAGTTTCCCCCGACATCTTTGGCGCGCCAGGTAGGGGGCGTCGAGGTTGTGCGAACCTGATCCGGCGTTCGCGCGGGCGCATTCTCCATCAACCTCTCCAGCTTCATCAACAACTTCATCAGCGACAACTCCATGGCCCCGAAGAAGAAGCCCTCGGAGGTCGGAGGCCCGTCCGCGTCTCACCCGCCGCCACCAGAGCCAACGGTGGGCGGGGGAGACGCCGTCGGAAGGGTGGTTGCCGGCAAGGACACTCACGGCGCCACCAGATCCAAGAACAGGACGGACGACCGGACCTCGGTCTCCGTGGACGCGCCACGTCCATCGCAACATACGACGACCCCGCAGCGCCATACCACGGGGGGTGGTATCCGCTTGCTGGGACAAGGCCATACCGGAGGTTCGCGGGACGCCCCGGACCCCCGTCCGGGCACAAGCAAAGCGAAGGCGCCGGCGCGGGACCCCGCTCCTTCTAACGTTGTTAGAAGTCCGAGCGTATCCCGCTCCTCGCACCGCTCGCCCGCGTTCCCCACTACTCCGGCAGAAGCGCTCGCAAGGGCGCAGCTGCTCCTCGATTTTCCTCCAGCGGCCGACAAGGCCGAGGAATGGAGGGCCACTATCCGGAGCCTGATAGACTTCGCCAACAACGACTCTCCGCAGCAGCCGTCGGCCTCACGGCCGCGGCAGGCTGAGAAGACGAAGGCTATCGGCGACAAGACTGCCGGGGGTGCGACAAGCGTGCACTCCCCGCCGCAGAAGCAGAAGACGCTGCCCCGCCGGAACAATCCCGACGACGGCTCCACAGCCTCGTCGGACCCGCGGGCCCGTCGGGACCAGCGCCAGGTCCTTGACGACCGGCGAGATGAAGACGCTCGGACCACGATCGAGCGCCGCCGAGAAGCTCGGCGACAATCCGACAAGAGGGCTGGGAACACTGTCGACGCACCCGCGCCCGGTGAACCAGGCGACTTGCCGTACGCGGCAGGCTGCCCTGCGTTCACCCGCGAGCTGCGGCGCGTCCAGTGGCCCAGCATGAAGAACTTTAAGCCCGACGTACCGGAGAAGTACGACGGCAAGACGCACCCCTCGGAGTTTCTCAGCGTCTACACCATAGCAGTGCAAGCTGCCGGGGGGCGCGACGAGAAGATCCTAGCCAACTACTTCCCGCTCGTGCTGAAGCCGAACGTCCGTTCGTGGCTCATGCACCTGCCGGAAGGCTCTATCTCTTCTTGGGCCGACCTCTGCCATCAGTTTGTTGGCGCCTTCACCGGCGGCCACAAACCCCATGGCCAGGAGAGCGATCTCCACATTTTGGCCCAGAAGGAAGGCGAACCCCTGCGCAAGTATATCCAACGTTTCAGCCGGGTGCAGCACAACATCCCCGATGTTCACCCTGCTGCGGTTATCAGCGCGTTCCATCAGAACGTGCGTAACCGCCGCATGCGTGAGGAGATGGCGATGACCAAGATCAGGGACGTCAGCGAGCTCTACGCTCTTGCCGACAAGTGCGCCCGTGCAGAAGAGGGGAGGAAACTCCCCGGGGAGGATGCTGGCGCAGGGGGAAGCGACAGCGACGACGCCGCCCCGGCAAAGAAGAGCCGGCGGCGGAACAACAGGAAGAAGGGCAAGAAGGAAGTGCTTGCCGTCGAGAAGTCCGGCAAGGAGGCCCCCGCCAAACAAGCGCAGGCTGGCGGCTCCGGCAAGGAGCCTGCCCCTGCGGCGGCGACCGACAAGCCGGGTAGCTCCGACAAGCAATACTGTAAGATTCACCGCACCAAGGGTCACGACCTCTCCAACTGTAAGCGCGTCGAGTACCTCGTCGAGCAACAAAAGGCTGAGTACGAGAGGCGCGACAAGGAGAAGGCCCAAGGTGGCGGGGAAGAGCCCAGCAAGAAGCGGCCATTCAATGGCCGGGGAGGACGCCGCGGCAAGGCCAAGCAGCGGCAAGGAGATCGACCTCCCCGGGGCCGCGACAACGACGAAGACGACGATGAAGACATGGAGGACGACGAGAACAGCGAGCAGGAGTTCCAGAAGGCCACGGAGGTCCTGTGCGTCGACGGTGGCGCCTCCCTGCACACCTCCCACCGCCAGCTGAAACAGTGGGTGCGTGAGGTGAATGCAGCGGAGCCGCCCGTGGAGTCGCGCAGGCTCCTCAAATGGTCCAGCACGCCCATCATTTTTGACCTTGAGGATCACCCTGACCGCACCACTGCGGTCGGGTGCTTGCCGATGCTGGTCTCACCCACCATCCGCAACCTCAAGGTCACCAAAATGTTGGTTGACGGCGGGGCCGGGCTGAACTTGATCTCCTCTGCTGTGATCAAGAAGCTCCAGATTCAAGACGGCGAGCTCGAAGAAACCGGTTCATTCCAAGGAATCAACCCGGGAAGGAGCAAGCCCAAGGGAAAGATTACTCTGCCGGTGACCTTTGGCGGGGAGCTCAACTTCAGAACTGAGCGCATCACCTTTGACGTTGCTGATATTCCATTGCCCTACAATGGGATACTCGGCCGTCCCGCCCTCGCCAAGTTCATGGCAGCTTCCCACTATGCCTACAACGTGCTGAAGATGCCGGGGCCGATAAGCGTCCTCACTGTCCACAGCGACAAGAAAGATGCGCTTATTTGCGCCGACAAGATTTACCGGGATGCGGCAGCTGCGGCCGAGAAGGATACTCTTGCCGCTGAAGCTCCCGGGGGGAAGAAGACGAAGACCAAGTCCGGCAAGTGCTCTGGGACCCACTCCGGCAACCGCACCTCTTCGGAGTGCTGCGCCGCCGTCGAGGACGTTCCATCGAGATCCACCGGCAAGAGCAAGAAAGGAATGGCTGCTCCTCCGGCAACCAAGAAGGTGTCCGCAAAGGAGGATGGCACTGGTGGTACCTTCACCATCAGTGCCACCCTTGACAGCAAATAGGAAAGCGCGCTCGTCGCCTTCCTGCGGGCGAATGTCGATGTGTTTGCTTGGCAACCATCTGACATCCCCGGTGTTCCCAGGAAGGTGATTGAGCACAAGCTTGCTGTCTGCCCTCATGCGCGGCCCATCAAGCAAAAAGTGAGGAAGCAAGCCGTGGAGCGCCAAGAGTTCATCAACGAGGAGATCAAGAAACTAGAGGCAGCAGGCCTAGTTAGAGGTGTGATCCATCCGACGTGGTTGGCAAACCCAGTCGTCGTGCGCAAAGCCAACGGGAAGTGGAGACTGTGTATAGACTTCACTGATGTCAATAAAGCATGTCCCAAGGATCCCTTCCCTTTGCCGCGCATTGACCAGATCGTTGACTCCACTGCCGGATGTGAGCTACTCTGTTTTCTTGATGCATACTCAGGCTATCACCAGATTTTCATGGCTAAGGAAGATGAAGAGAAGACTGCATTTATCACTCCATGTGGCACCTATTGCTTTATCCGCATGCCATTTGGACTAAAGAACGCAGGCTCAACTTTTGCAAGGGTAGTGTACACTGCTTTTGAGCCACAGATCCACAGGAATGTAGAAGCCTACATGGATGACATCGTGGTGAAGAGCAAGAGCAAAGAAACACTGATTCAAGACTTGGAAGAAACGTTTCAGAACCTGCGCAGGATACAACTCAAGCTGAACCCCGAGAAGTGCGTCTTTGGAGTTCCCTCCGGCAAGCTTCTCGGGTTCTTTGTATCACAGAGGGGGATTGAAGCCAACCCCGACAAGATCAAAGCCATCGAGCAGATAGAAGCTCCAAAGCGCGTCAAAGATGTCAGAAGGCTTGCAGGTTGCGTTGCTGCCCTCAGTAGGTTCATTTCAAAATCCGCAGAACGCGCCCTACCTTTCTTCAAAATCTTGAAGAAGGCAGGTCCCATGAAGTGGACTCCGGAAGCGGAGGCGGCGTTGCAGGATTTGAAACGGTACCTGTCCTCCACTCCTATACTTGTCGCACCTAAACCACAGGAAAAGTTGTTGCTATACTTAGCGGCAACCAACCAAGTGGTTAGTGCTGCGTTGGTAGCGGAGAGGGAGTCCGACGAGGAGTCAGCGTCACCGGCAAGCGAACCTAGCGACAAGCAAGGGGCTCCGGTCCCATAGGTGTTCGTGGCGGACAGTTTCCCCCGACATCTTTGGCGCGCCAGGTAGGGGGCGTCGAGGTTGTGCGAACCTGATCCGGCGTTCGCGCGGGCGCATTCTTCATCAACCTCTCCAGCTTCATCAACAACTTCATCAGCGACAACTCCATGGCCCCGAAGAAGAAGCCCTCGGAGGTCGGAGGCCCGTCTGCGTCTCACCCGCCGCCACCAGAGCCAACGGTGGGCGGGGGAGACGCCGTCGGAAGGGTGGTTGCCGGCGAGGACACTCACGGTGCCACCAGATCCAAGAACAAGACGGACGACCGGACCTCGGTCTCCGTGGACGCGCCGCGTCCATCACAGCACACAACGACCCCGCAGCGCCATACCACGGGAGGTGGTATCCGCTTGCTGGGACAAGGCCATACTGGAGGTTCGCGGGACGCCCCGGACCCCCGTCCGGGCACAAGCAAAGCGAAGGCGCCGGCACGGGACCCCGCTCCTTCTAACGTCGTTAGAAGTCCGAGCGTATCCCGCTCCTCGCACCGCTCGCCCGCGTTCCCCACTACTCCGGCAGAAGCGCTCGCAAGGGCGCAGCTGCTTCTTGATTTTCCTCCGGCGGCTGACAAGGCCGAAGAATGGAGGGCCACCATCCGGAGCCTGATAGACTTCGCCAACAACGACTCTCCGCAGCAGCCGTCGGCCTCACGGCCGCGGCAGGCCGAGAAGACGAAGGCTATCGGCGACAAGACTGCCGGGGGTGCGACAAGCGTGCACTCCCCGCCGCAGAAGCAGAAGACGCCGCCCCGCCGGAACAACCCCGACGACGGCTCCACAGCCTCGTCGGACCCGCGGGCCCGTCGGGACCAGCGCCAGGGCCTCGACGACCGGCGAGATGAAGACGCTCGGACCACGATCGAGCGCCGCCGAGAAGCTCGGCGACAATCCGACAAGAGAGCTGGGAACGCTGTCGACGCACCCGCGCCCGGTGAACCAGGCGACTTGCCGTACGCGGCAGGCTGCCCTGCGTTCACCCGCGAGCTGCGGCGCGTCCAGTGGCCCAGCATGAAGAACTTTAAGCCCGACGTACCGGAGAAGTACGACGGCAAGACGCACCCCTCGGAGTTTCTCAGCGTCTACACCATAGCAGTGCAAGCTGCCGGGGGGCGCGACGAGAAGATCCTAGCCAACTACTTCCCGCTCGTGCTGAAGCCGAACGTCCGTTCGTGGCTCATGCACTTGCCGGAAGGCTCTATCTCTTCTTGGGCCGACCTCTGCCATCAGTTTGTTGGCGCCTTCACCGGCGGCCACAAACCCCATGGCCAGGAGAGCGATCTCCACATTTTGGCCCAGAAGGAAGGCGAACCCCTGCGCAAGTATATCCAGCGTTTCAGCCGGGTACAGCACAACATCCCCGACGTTCACCCTGCTGCGGTTATCAGCGCGTTCCATCAGAACGTGCGTAACCGCCGCATGCGTGAGGAGATGGCGATGACCAAGATCAGGGACGTCAGCGAGCTCTACGCTCTTGCCGACAAGTGCGCCCGTGCAGAAGAGGGGAGGAAACTCCCCGGGGAGGATGCTGGCGCAGGGGGAAGCGACAGCGACGACGCCGCCCCGGCAAAGAAGAGCCGGCGGCGGAACAACAGGAAGAAGGGCAAGAAGGAAGTGCTTGCCGTCGAGAAGTCCGGCAAGGAGGCCCCCGCCAAGCAAGCGCAGGCTGGCGGCTCCGGCAAGGAGCCTGCCCCTGCGGCGGCGGCCGACAAGCCGGGTAGCTCCGACAAGCAATACTGTAAGATTCACCGCACCAAGGGTCACGACCTCTCCAACTGTAAGCGCGTCGAGTACCTCGTCGAGCAGCAAAAGGCTGAGTACGAGAGGCGCGACAAGGAGAAGGCCCAAGGTGGCGGGGAAGAGCCCAGCAAGAAGCGGCCATTCAATGGCCGGGGAGGACGCCGCGGCAAGGCCAAGCAGCGGCAAGGAGATCGACCTCCCCGGGGCCGCGACAACGACGAAGACGACGATGAAGACATGGAGGACGACGAGAACAGCGAGCAGGAGTTCCAGAAGGCCACGGAAGTCATGTGCGTCGACGGTGGCGCCTCCCTGCACACCTCCCACCGCCAGCTGAAACAGTGGGTGCGTGAGGTGAATGCAGCCGAGCCGCCCGTGGAGTCGCGCAGGCTCCTCAAATGGTCCAGCACGCCCATCATTTTTGACCTTGAGGATCACCCTGACCGCACCACTGCGGTCGGGTGCTTGCCGATGCTGGTCTCACCCACCATCCGCAACCTCAAGGTCACCAAAATGTTGGTTGACGGCGGGGCCGGGCTGAACTTGATCTCCTCTGCTGTGATCAAGAAACTCCAGATTCAAGACGGCGAGCTCGAAGAGACCGGTTCATTCCAAGGAATCAACCCGGGAAGGAGCAAGCCCAAAGGAAAGATTACTCTGCCGGTGACCTTTGGCGGGGAGCTCAACTTCAGAACTGAGCGCATCACCTTTGACGTTGCTGATATTCCATTGCCCTACAATGGGATCCTCGGCCGTCCCGCCCTCGCCAAGTTCATGGCAGCTTCCCACTATGCCTACAACGTGCTGAAGATGCCGGGGCCGATAAGCGTCATCACTGTCCACAGCGACAAGAAAGATGCGCTTATTTGCGCCGACAAGATTTACCGGGATGCGGCAGCTGCGGCCGAGAAGGATACTCTTGCCGCTGAAGCTCCCGGGGGGAAGAAGACGAAGACCAAGTCCGGCAAGTGCTCTGGGACACACTCCGGCAACCGCACCTCTTCGGAGTGCTGCGCCGCCGTCGAGGACGTTCCATCGAGCTCCACCGGCAAGAGCAAGAAAGGAATGGCTGCTCCTCCGGCAACCAAGAAGGTGTCCGCAAAGGAGGATGGCGCTGGTGGTACCTTCACCATCAGCGCCACCCTTGACAGCAAATAGGAAAACGCGCTCGTCGCCTTCCTGCGGGCGAATGTCGATGTGTTTGCTTGGCAACCATCTGACATCCCCGGTGTTCCCAGGAAGGTGATTGAGCACAAGCTTGCTGTCTGCCCTCATGCGCGGCCCATCAAGCAAAAAGTGAGGAAGCAAGCCGTGGAGCGCCAAGAGTTCATCAACGAGGAGATCAAGAAACTAGAGGCAGCAGGCCTAGTTAGAGGTGTGATCCATCCGACGTGGTTGGCAAACCCAGTCGTCGTGCGCAAAGCCAACGGGAAGTGGAGGCTGTGTATAGACTTCACTGATGTCAATAAAGCATGTCCCAAGGATCCCTTCCCTTTGCCGCGCATTGACCAGATCGTTGACTCCACTGCCGGATGTGAGCTACTCTGTTTTCTTGATGCATACTCAGGCTATCACCAGATTTTCATGGCTAAGGAAGATGAAGAGAAGACTGCATTTATCACTCCATGTGGCACCTATTGCTTCATCCGCATGCCATTTGGATTGAAGAATGCAGGCTCAACTTTTGCAAGGGTAGTGTACACTGCTTTTGAGCCACAGATCCACAGGAACGTAGAAGCCTACATGGATGACATCGTGGTGAAGAGCAAGAGCAAAGAAACACTGATTCAAGACTTGGAAGAAACATTTCAGAACCTGCGCAGGATACAGCTCAAGCTGAACCCCGAGAAGTGCGTCTTTGGAGTTCCCTCCGGCAAGCTTCTCGGGTTCTTTGTATCACAAAGGGGGATTGAAGCCAACCCCGACAAGATCAAAGCCATCGAGCAGATAGAAGCTCCAAAGCGCGTCAAGGATGTCAGAAGGCTTGCAGGTTGCGTTGCTGCCCTCAGTAGGTTCATTTCAAAATCCGCAGAACGCGCCCTACCTTTCTTCAAAATCTTGAAGAAGGCAGGTCCCATGAAGTGGACTCCGGAAGCGGAGGCGGCGTTGCAGGATTTGAAACGGTACCTGTCCTCCACTCCTATACTTGTCGCACCTAAACCACAGGAAAAGTTGTTGCTATACTTAGCGGCAACCAACCAGGTGGTTAGTGCTGCGTTAGTAGCGGAGAGGGAGTCCGACGAGAAGTTAGCATCACCGGCAAGCGAATCTAGCGACAAGCAGGGGGCTGTCCCGACAAGCTCTGGCCCCGACAAGGAAGACTCTGCGCAGGAACAAGGAGAAGTGCGGAAGAAGATGGTGCAGCGCCCAGTGTATTTTGTAAGTTCCCTTCTCCAGGGAGCTAGATCAAGGTACTCTGGTGTGCAAAAATTGCTTTTCGGCCTCCTCATGGCTTCAAGAAAGCTGCGCCACTACTTCCAAGCCCATGAGATAACGGTGGTCACTCGCTTTCCATTGAAGAGGATATTGCACAATCCAGAAGCAACAGGCAGGATCGTCGAGTGGGCACTGGAACTGTCAAGCTTTGGACTCAAGTTTGAAAGTACTTCAACCATACAGAGCCGAGCTTTGGCAGAATTCATTGCTGAATGGACCCCAACGCCAGAAGATGAAGTTCAAGAAACAAGTGTACCCGTACAAGAAGCTACAAGTGAATGGGTAATGTATTTTGATGGTGCCTTCTCATTGCAAGGCGCCGGTGCTGGCGTGGTACTCATCGCGCCCACCGGAGAACACCTCAAATATGTTATCCAGATGCACTTTCCCAGGGAGCAAGCGACAAACAACACTGCAGAATATGAAGGCTTGCTTGCCGGCCTCAGGATTGCGGCCGAACTTGGGATCAGAAAGCTGATTGTGCGGGGCGATTCTCAGTTGGTGGTCCGGCAAGTTAACAAGAGCTACCAGAGCCCTTTGATGGAAGCATATGTCGATGAAGTGAGGAAGCTTGAAGAACACTTTGAAGGTCTGCAAATGGAGCACATCCCGAGAGCTCAAAATGAAATTGCAGATGGCCTTTCAAAGTGTGCTGCGATGAAGTTACCTGTGGAACCAGGGACCTTTTTGCTCAAGCTGACTCAACCATCAGTTACACCATCAATTGGGCAATCCAAGAAGAGAAAGTTGGTCTCCGGCGACTACTTGCCGGCGGATCTTCCTGAACCCGCCGCCAAAGTTCCCAGGATCAACGACAACGCTGAGGAACAGTTTGCTCCTGCGAGCCCTCGGGCTTGTACAGTTGAAGCAAGTGTTCCCGACAAGCCTCGCCCCGGCGAGCTTGCCGGGGGACCATCAGCTCCGACAGGACCAGAGATCTTTGCCGTAGAAGCTGGGGTTCCCGCAGCGGCCCTCGAGCCTTTAGTCCTTGCCGTCGAGCCCCGGGCTCCGGCATGGGCACAGCCGATCGTCCGTTTTCTGCAAACTGGAGAACTTCCCGACGACCCTCAAGAGATAGAGAAGATAACCAGGCAGTCAAGTATGTATCAGTTTGTGGATAACGAGCTGTACAGAAGAAGACTCAACGGTGTCAGGTTGAAATGCATCTCCAGAGAAGATGGACAGAAGCTGTTGGCAGAAATACACAGAGGCATATGCGGCCACCACATTGGCGCAAGGGCGCTTGCCGGGAAAGCTTTCCGGCAAGGGTTCTTTTGGCAAGAAGCCCTCCAAGATGCAACTGCACTAGTAACCAAGTGTGAAGCGTGCCAGTTTCATGCAAAGCAAATTCATCAGCCAGCTCAAGCTCTCCAAACAATCCCTTTGTCCTGGCCTTTCTCGGTCTGGGGGCTCGATATCCTCGGCCCTTTCCCTCGCGCTGTCGGGGGCTTTGAGTACTTGTATGTTGCAATCGACAAGTTCACAAAGTGGCCAGAAGTGGAGCCAGTGAGAAAGGTGACAGCACAGTCAGCAGTCAGGTTCTTCAGGTCGATTGTTTGCCGTTTCGGGATCCCTAACAGGATCATCACCGACAACGGTACACAATTCACTAGTCGCACCTTCATGCAGTACGTCCAAGACCTTGGCGCCAAGGTCTGTTTCGCTTCTGTTGCTCACCCGAGGAGCAACGGCCAAGCGGAGAGGGCAAATGCCGAAGTGCTGCGCGGACTCAAGACAAGGACCTTTGACAGGCTGCGCAAGTGCGGAAGGAATTGGATAGAGGAGTTCCCGGCGGCTCTTTGGTCAATCAGAACGACACCAAATCGAGCCACCGGACAGACACCTTTTGCTCTAGTCTATGGAGCAGAAGCAGTTCTCCCCACGGAACTCGTATACGGATCTCCTCGAGTGCTCGCTTATGATGAGCTCGAGCAAGAGCAACTGCGGCAAGATGACGCATTGCTCCTCGAGGAGGGACGTCTCCAGGCTGCTGTACGAGCTGCTCGATACCAGCAAGCTTTGCGCCGCTACCATAGCCGCAAAGTCAAGGCCAGGAGTCTCGAGGAAGGCGACCTTGTTCTTCGGCGTGTTCAGTCCGCCAAGAATTCCAACAAGTTGACGCCGAAGTGGGAAGGCCCTTATCGGGTGAGACAAGTTACGAGGCCCGGCGCTGTCCGCCTCGAGACCGAAGAAGGCTTACCGGTGAGCAACTCCTGGAACATAGAGCATCTTCGCAAGTTTCACCCCTAAGGCGCGGTTGCCGTGATCCGCTCCGGCAACCATCTTTTGTACAAGCCTTGCCGCTGTTGCATGTAACCCTTTGTACAAAGCCGGGCGCAGACCCCGTGCATCAGTAAAGATTTCGTGTTTTCGCATCGATTGCCTTTTGCATGCTTCTCTTTGCTATTTGCATGTTTTATTTGGCATTTGATGCAACACTTAGACATTCGGTAAGCACTATTACACCGAAAGGCAATATGCTTGTTTCCCTCTCCTTTTCCTTTTTCTCTTAAGCAGAAGGAACGTTCCTCGCGCACAAGTTTGCCGGGGGGGAAGGAGATGGAGGAGGAACTAAGTGCCGTTCAAGTAAGAAGAGCCTTACCGGAAAGCGGACAACATGAACAAGCAGCATATGAAAGATAAGTTGTTAGAATTTGACCAGTTCAAATTTTAAATTTTGGTTGTCTTCCTTGAACGATCACACTTTGTATGGAAAACCTGTGCGCGGAGGAACCTACCCGTGGCTTGCCGCACCCTTATCTTGTCTTCGAGTCCACTCAACGATTTAAGTGAGCTGCGACAAGTGTCGCGCCCTTGCTTCGTTTCCGAGTACACTCAGCAAGCTAAGTGCGTTGCGACTTGCTGCGGCGAGGTTGCTTGCCGGCGAGGACCTTGGCCAGCAGGCTGCTCAGCGCTCAGCGCTCGCGGCAAGGGCCCCTTTCCGGCAAGCTCCCCGGGAGCGTAGGGTGAGGAACATACAAAGTCAAAGATTGGAACAAGGAAGATAACATTGCACTGATTGATTGAAGTAAAGCAAATATCTTACAAGGATAACTTGTCGCAATGGACTAATGAGTTCGTAACATAATGTGCAGCAACGAAAAGATAAAGATAAATGGGGCCCTAGTCTACGCGGTCGCCCTCCTTCCTGCCAAGCTTTGCCACCTTGGCGATGATATGGCTGACCTGCTCCTTCAGGGCCTCCGTGTCTGCATCTGCCGGCAAGCTGCAAAGAACGTTCTTGAGGTTGATCCCCGGGTTGCGGTACACGATCTTCGTCAAAACCCGCTCCAGAGTTCCTGCGCAGAGACGGCGCGACTCCTCGGCCAGCTGCGCGGGGATGCGGTTCCGGAGACCTGCAAGGGCCGGAGCGACGCCTCTGAAGAAGAGGCTGAGCTTGGCGCTGTGCGGGAGGTCTGGATCCGGCGAGTAGATAAGGTGTTCGACCTTCAAGGCAAGCAACTCCTGGTCAATGATGGATGCCGAAGAAACCAGCTCTTCGGTCCACAGCTCAATGTTCTTGCGGAAGAGCTCGGATGCCTTGTTGGTGCTGTCCACCAAGGCCCGCTCCTTGCGGAGCTCCTCCTTCAGCTTATCTTCTCGAAGCTTGGCGGCGTCAATTGAATCCCTCAGAGTTGAGACTTTCAGCTCCAAGTCCTCAATGGAGTCCTTGGCGGCCTTAAGCTCATCGCCCCTCTTGGACAGATTCACTTGGAGCTCCGCGTTGGTGTGGGCGTCCTTCTCGCGCTCAGTAATGAGCGCGGCAACCTTCTCGGTGCTCACCTTCATCGCCGCTTCTAGTTGAACAACCTTGGCGGCAAGCTCCTTCTTGGCGTCTTCCGCGGCAGCAGCAGCGGCCTTCGCCTCCTTCAGCTCCCCGCCAAGGGCAGCCTCGCGAGCGGCAAGGTCCTCCTCATGGGAGTCGAGATCCACCTTCCGCTGCGCGAGCTCTCCTTCTCGCCGGGACATCTCTACCCCGGCGAGCCGTTGCTGTTCGTCGGCTTCGGCTTTCTCAAGTACCCACTCCTGATACTCGCCGGCGAGACGCTCACGCTCCTCCGCCACCTCGCGGAGGCCCGCCTTGTGGGCAGCGCTGAGCTCCGCCGCACGCTTCTCCATTTCGGCGGCGGCCTGGGCAGCAAGGGCTTCCCGGGAGGCAAGCTTCGCCTGCCTGGCCCGGTAAAGGGCCAGGAGTCGGTGGAGAAGCTTCTCCTCCTCGGGCCCATCTCCTTCGCCGGGCGCCTCGACGACTGTCAGACCCGCGGAGGCGAGGACTTCTCCGTCAAACGCCTCGCCCTCCGCGGGAGCTCTTGATGAAGACCCCCAAGGCACTTGGATAAAGACGCCATTGGGGGCACGAAGATAGTACGCCTGCTTCTCGCTAGTGGAGGGGCCGGCGGCCGGTGTAGCATCCGGTGCTCCCGCCACCTCCGGGTCGGCGGTGCGGTCGCCGTCCCCCTCCCCGGTCGCGGCGTCAGCGGCCGGAGCGTCCTCTTGCGCGGCCGGCTCGGTGGCCTTGGTCGCCTCCTCGGTGGCCTCGACCATCTCCACGACGACGGGAACGTCATCGCCACCGCCCTGCGCGCCCTCCTCATCCTCGATATTGATGACCTCGGTCTCCATCGGCGCAGGAGGAGGAGGAGGAAGATCTAGAAGAAGAAGAAAAAGAAGTTCAAAATCAAGCAAAGATCCAAAAAGAAGCAAAGTCAAGAAAACCAAGTACAGAACATACCTTGGCGGACGCCCTCTGCGGCGGGCTCCCTTGCCGGGGGGCTCGGCCTTGGCGGAGTGGCCGTCCTCGCCGGGCTGCTCGCCCTTGGCGGGGTACTCTGCCTTGGCGGAGTACCCGCCCTTGGCGGAGCGCTCTCCCTTGCCGGAGAGTTCTCCCTTGCCGGGGACGGCGGGGCCTGCGGCTCCTCGGTGACGGTCTCCGGGCGCTCTTCCCGCTGCGGCTCCACCTCTGCACAAGAGAAGATAGAAGAACTAAGACATTCAGAGATCAAAGCCCTGAGCGCGCCCCGACGAGCAAAAACAGTAAACCTCTAACTTACGCTGGGGGCTGCGCTGGGGGCTGCTCCCCGGAGCGGCGCTCGGGTCCGGCAAGCTCGGCTCCGGCGCGATCCCTGCTTCCGCGACGGATGGGTCTCCCACGACCTCAACTGTGGGCACCTTAACCCTCTTCGCGCGCTGCTCCAAGGTCCTGCAATCACAAGCAACAAGCAAAGTCAAGCGTCAGCAACAATCGAGATATAAAAATCAAGAAGGAGTAAGGTCTCGGGTCCTTACTCTTGGTCCTCCTCGTCGTCCTCGCTCAGCGCGGAGAAGTCAAACTCCACGGTGGGCGCGTCGGCGCGAGGAGCGGAGGATGAAGATTCCCTCGCGCGTTTCGGAGCCACCGGGGCTGGGGGCTGCGTAGGCCCAGCCCCTGTGGTGGCCGGCGCCCGAGAAGTGGGCGGAGCAGCTGCTCCGCTCCGAGAAGATCCTTGCCGGCTCGGTGCCGGCCTGCGGGACGCCTCCGTCGTGGTCCGCGCGCGCGGGGCCTCTGCCGTGGCCGGCACGCCGGTCGCCCTTGGCACGGCTTGGCTCGACCGGGGAGCTGCCCGGCGAGCTGGCTGTTGCCGGGGCGCTCGCGCCTGCTCCCCCGTCGCCGCCTTGCGGAGACGCTTCAATGGGGACTGCTTCGGGCTCGCCGGGGGCGGGGAGCTCTCCGACGAGGAGAGGTCGTCGGCGTAGAGCTCGGTGGATCCGCCGGTGTCTTCCTCCTCCCCCTCCTCTCCCTCGGCCAGTTCGCTGGCCCCAGCGCCTTGCACTGCGGGCCCCTTCCCCTTGGTGGCCCCGCTTCGTCCGGCGCCTTCGCTCCTCGCGGCACCCCTGCTTCCTCCGGCTGTGCCCTCCATTGCCGCGGCCTCCGTCGCGATCCCATTGATCCCGGAGTGCCTCAGCGAGGGGACCCCGGCGAGCGCGTCGGGAGGGAGCTCTAGCAGCTTGCGAATCTCCTCCTTATCCGCCTGGCTGGAGGCGTCCGCGGCTTCCGCCTCCGCGGGTGTGTATCCAAAGTTTCCCGCCGCCGCAGCTGCGGCGACTTCTTCAGCGCGAGAAGCCATGTAAGCAATCTCTTGGTCGGTGGTGGCCCGCGTGTGCAGCTTGAGATCGTCCGTCTTCTCCAACACCTCCACAAGGCGGTCGTAGAACTCGAGGACGTCGATAGGCTTGGGCGCAATCCACGTGCGCTCCAATCCATGAGAGTCGCACGCGGGCATCATAGCGACAAGGCGATCCCGGGCGCTGCTGGCGCAGAGCGGCACCACTCCCCGGGGAGCGCGGAAGTACTCGGGGTGTGCCGGGTCGAACTTGAAAAGTTCCCTGACCATACCCCGCAGCTCGAGTGTTGTGAAGTTAAAATTGAGGCCGGGGCGCAGCCTCATGATGTCTGCCGGGCCGCCGTATTGCCACGCCGGCCTTTTCCGGTCTTGGAGGGGGGCGATCCGGCGACGAAGAAAGTCCGCGCCCACTTCAGCGACAGACAGCGGCGCCATCCGAAGACGAAGGATTCTGACGAGAGCGATATCCAGCTTGGAATCGTCGGAATCGAAATTACTCCAATCCCTGCCGCGCACGATGGGCGATGTGCGCGGCGCGGTGAAGTGTTGCGGCCGCTCCTCGACGACCCAGCACCACTCCGCACGCCACTCTTCCCACTTGCCGCGGAGCTCCCCCGGCAAGTAGGCTGATTTCTTATTCAGCCTAAACACCCAAGAGATTCCTCCGGAGAGGGGGGCGTCGGCCTCTACTCTGGGGATGAAAAAGTGCCTAAAGAGAGCTACGTTGGGCTGGATTCCTACGAAGTTTTCGCATATGTGTGCGAAAACGGACATGGTGAGGATGGCGTTGGGAGTGAAGTCGAGGAGGTGGAGGCCATAAGTATTCATGATATCGCAGAAAAAGTTTGAGAAGGGAGGGCACAGACCGCAGTGGAAGAAGGCTGCGAAAAAGTAATACCCGCCGGGGTAGTGGTCCTTGGCGACGGCCGGGTAGACGCGCGTGCGGGGATGCGCTGGGGTCTCCTTGGCCCAGAACAAATAATATTTGTTCCAAAGCTCCCGCACGCCGAGCTTCGGCGCGAAGACAATGTGCTCCTTCCGGTACGCGGCGAGCTTCGCCGCCTGATCTGACTTCTCCCGCTTGGACTTCTCCGACTTCGCCTTGTCGGTCTTTGGGGCCATGGCGGACGCGGTGGAAGGAAGGGGACGAAGAGCTCGGCGGTGGCGGAGGAGTAGAGGCAAAGCGCAGAGGAATCTAAGGAAGAAGACGATGGCAATGAGTGCGCAGGGAGGGGAACCGCGCCGCTCTCTCTGCTTTTATGGGAGAGTGGGGGGCGTTTCGCCCTTCCCATTAAAGAAATCGTGGGCACGTCCCATCCCACGGCGCCGCAATCGACGCGTGCCGTTGCCGTGGGGTGCGGCGGATATGGAAGTGGATTCGGCGCGCCGCGGGCCGCGGGTGCCCGTGCACTGTTTTGGGCCTGGCCCAACAGCACTCGGCACCGTGTGTGGCCCAGGCCCGGGGGCTCCTGTCGGTGTACTAAGGTAGGGGTACCCTAGTACCCCAACTTGTGCACGGGCAGCGGCAGCTCCCCGTGGCAGGGTTCACCACGCGCTTGCCGGAGACCTTCCTGCCCCTTATCTAGCCATTCAAAAACAAAGTATACAAGACAGAAGACCAAGACCCCGGCAAGAGGAGCTTGTCGGGAAGGCCGTCCCAGGCTCGAGATTGCTTAACTAGCACGAGGCCCTGGCAAGAGGAGCTTGTCAGGACGAATAGAAGATTTTATCTTAGAAGACCCGGCAAGGGCTCGGGGAGCGGTAAGCTTCCGGGCCCGGCAAGGTCGAGATCCCCGGCAAGGTGCTTGCCGGGGGAGGTGCGCTGTGTGCCCGCGCTCCAGCTCATCGGTCCACGCGTCGCCCTGGGGCCACTCCAGGGACGCGTGGCGGATGGCTGTGCAGCCTGGGGGACACGGTGGCACTCCACGGCAGTGGATCCATCGCCGTGGCAGACGGAGACGCAACGGCGGGAGCTTTTGGGGTCGACGGCGACGGGCATTAAATGCCCTTGTCCCCCACTGTTAAAGTAGGTATAGACCACTGTTCTGTACTGTAGCTCCACTGTTCCCGCACTGTTACAACTACCACCTCTTTTACATTTTTACCCCTTTCTCCTACGTTGACACCTGTCGGTGACCCCTTTGCACTATAAAAGGAGGCCCATGCACAACGTGGAGGGGGTTCGGTTCGAAACCTAGATCATTCTCACGCTCGTGTAGCTGCTTCTTCAAGCTCCGAGCGCCCAAACTCAATACACAACCAAGCAGGAGTAGGGTTTTACGCATCCGTGCGGCCCGAACCTGGGTAAAACTGCCCGCGCGTCTGCCTCGATCTGCTCTTTGTGCTCCCTCCGCCCTCGTACCGCACAGACAAGGGGCTCCGGTCCCATAGGTGTTCGTGGCGGACAGTTTCCCCCGACAGTACATGGTAGCCACTTCGGAAGGGAGCGATGTCGAATATTAACTCCTCGCTTCTAAAATTTTCTGGAGAGCCGAATACCACCTCCGGTGTTAATGAGCCCGTGCAGCGGGCCTCTATGCCGGGTATCACTCCTTTAAAGGTGGTGCTGCTAGGCTTGATTCTTGACGGGTCTATCCCCATCTTGCGGACAGTATCATGATATATCAAGTTGAGGCTACTAACACCATCCATAAGGACATGAGTAAGATGGTATCCATCAATGATAGGATTGAGTACCAGGGCCGCTGAACCAAAGTGACGGATACTGGCTGGTGATCCCTATGATCGAAGGTGATCGGACAAGCCGACCATGGGTTGAACTTGGGAGCGACGGGCGCTACGGCGTAACGTCCCTTAGTGCACACTTGCACTCCCTCTTGGGGATATGGGTGGCGTAGATCATGTTCACCGTTTTCACTTTAGGGGGAAATTGTTTTTGTACCCCAGTATTTGGTGGGGAGGCTCGTCTTCGTCCTCACTTTGAGGTCCTTTCCCCTTGTGTTCGGCATTTAACTTGCCGACCAGCTTGAAGACCCAACAATTTCTATTGGTGTAGTTTGCAGGTTTGTCAGGGGTGCCATGAATCTGGCAAGGTCTCCCTAATATTTTGTCCAGGTTGGATGGACCGTCCCTGTTGCCTTTGAACGGCTTCTTCTGCTGACCAGATTTTGAGCCACTGAATCCGGCATTCACTGTCGTGTCATCTGTTTCTCCGTTATTGTTATGACGCTTGTTCTTGTTGCGTCGTGGCCTGCCATTGTCGTCCCTGGCTTCAGAAGTGTCAGGGTCGCTGGAACTGTTGCTTCTACGAGCTAACTAGCTGTCCTCGCCCACGCAAAAGCGGGACGTAAGTGCAGTAAGAGCTGCCATGGTCTTCGGCTTCTCCTGGCCGAGGTGTCATGCGAGCCATTCATTGCGGATGCTGTGTTTAAATGCCGCTAAGGCTTCAGCGTCCGGATAGTCGACAATTTGCTTCTTTTTAGTTAAGAACCAATTCCAAAGCTTGCGGACTGACTCCCCGAGTTGCTAGATTATGTGACTTAAATCATCAGAATCCGGTGGACGGACATAAGTCCCCTGAAAGTTAGCCCGAAAAGCATCCTCTAAATCTTCCCAGCTTCCAATGGAGTTTTCTGGGAGGCTGTTCAACCAGTGCCATGCTGGCCCCTTTAGCTTTAGAGGGAGGTATTTTATGGCATGGAGGTCATCTCCACGGGCCATGTGGACGTGGAGAATAAAGTCTTCAATCCATACAGCGGGATCCGTCATTCCATCGTACGCCTCGATGTTTATGGGTTTAAACCCTTCTGGAAATTGGTGATCCATCACCTCGTCGGTAAAGCACATAGGGTGCGCAGTGCCCCTGTATCGTGCGACATCATGATGTAGCTCGGACGACATATGTGTTCAGTGTTGACTCCAAACTTGATTATATCTGGTGTACTTGGCTTGATAGCCACCGTCCCGTGTGGGAGCACGTTCTCTTGACCTGTAGGTCGATCTATCCTGATCGGCTTTATTGTTCAGATCCTGACGTAGGTTGTACTTGTGGCCCTGAGCCACTGTATCCTTTCCTTTACGGTTGGGAGGTGCGGGTTGATATACGACATTGCTAGCCACTTTGTCGCGTCCATGAGGTAGTCGGTCCGGTTGATCGGCCTGATCGTGCCTGACGGAATTGGCGCAAGGGCCTCGTGGTTAAATTGGGGCAGCAACTTGCGCTTGGGATAGCTCTTTGTTTGGCGCTCACAGGCATATCTATCCTCGGTGTCTAGCACTTCATTCCATCTGTCGTTGAGCGTATCATGTTTGGCTTTAAGTCGCCGCTGCTCCTTTTTCACACTCCTTGCTGTGGCGATAAGCCGTTGCTGAAAGTGTTCTTGTTTGAGGGGTTCCTCTGGGACGATGAATTCCTCGAATCCCAGACTGACATCATCTTCGGAGACAAGTAGATAGTTACTGTCTTCGGAATCATTGTGATCGATGAGTTGTTTGGGACTGCATTGGACATCCTCCCTCTCGTCATGCTCTAACGCTGGCTCTACGGGGTCTTCGGGATCCACTAGAGCCTCATTGTCTCCAGTGCTAGTATTACTTTCCCTTTCTCGACGCGATTGTGAGTGGCGTCGCTGACGCCGATGCTTAGGAGGTTCATCGACGGGCTTATCCTCTTCTGGATCTTTATCGCCATCGTCGTCCTTCTCCTCGGGTGTGTCCACCATGTATACATCATCGATAGAAGTGGCCGTCCATCACCCAGTGACGGGTGGGTTTTGACCTAGATCAGCTTCGACGTCGTGGTCCATGCCATCGAAGTCTTCGAAAGCATAATCTAGTACATCGGTTAAGTCTTCGACTGTGGCTACCAAGTGGGTGGTGGGTGGGAAGAAAAATTCCCTGTTCTCAGCCCCCGGCTCTAACTGGGTATAGTTCGGCGGTGAATCTTCCGTGATGGCGAGAGATTGTAGAAGGTCCAGCGCCTCGTTTAAGAGCGAGAGTTGGACAAGAGTCTAGGGGTCTACGGGGCCAGGCTCGGTGATGACCACTTGGTCGAGCCCGGAGAGTGTGGATCCCAAGAGTTTGGAGCTCGTAATTGGAAATGAGTCCGACTTCCTAGTGGCGGGGAGAGCCCCATTCAATTCTGTGTCTATGAGCGGCACGATCGCCTTTGAGCCTCTGGCTAAAAGTTCCATGGAGGGGGAGAGTCCGGCGGGGTTTATGCTCTCGTCTTCGGACGAAGTGATCTCCTCCGGATCTAGGGCCAGACCGGACACGAGTGTTGACCCCTGGATGAGATCTGATGATAGATCTGAGATGTCTTTATCGTGTAGGAAGGGAGCGACAGCCGAGGGCGTGAATCCTTCGAAGATCAAATCTCCTCATATATCAGCGACGTAAATCAGAATTCCAAACCTGATCTGATGACGGAGCGAACCATCAATCCTTCCATCGACAACACAGCGGAACTCTCAATGAAAGCACCAAGGTCAGTGTCAAAACCGACGGATCTCGGGTAGGGGGCCCCGAACTATGTATCTGAGTATCGATGGTAACAGGGGGAAACAAGGACATGATGTTTACCCAGGTTCAGGCCCTCTTAATGGAGGTAATACCTTACTTCCTGCTTGATTGATCTTGATGAATATGGGGATTACAAGAGTTGATCTACCTCGAGACGTAATGGCTAAACCCTAGATGTCTGGCTTATGGTAGTTGTGATTGTCTCTATGGACTAAACCCTTCGGTTTATGTATGCACCGGAGGGACCTAGGTTTGTACATAATCATCTTGCAGAGGAAGGAAACATTACACCCGGACTTAAACTTGCCATTCTATACACATAGAAGTCCTATCCGGACACGAGGGATAATCTTCTACGCTGATCTTCATGGCCCACCAGTCCGTCCCATAACGAGTAATCCGGACACCCGAGGACCCCCTAGTCCAGGACTCCCTCAATTAGATCGTATAATTTTTTTCTTGTTAAAATGATTCTCCACTTCACTATGAAATTCTTTGAACTTTTCAAATGTTTCAGACTTGTGTTTCATCTAGTAGATATATCCATACCTACTTAAATCATCTGTGAAGGTTAGAAAATAACGATACTCGGCGCGTGATTCAACACCCATCGGATCGCATACATCGGTATGTATTATTTCCAATAAGTCATTAGCCCACTTCATTGTTCTGGAGAACGGAGTTTTAGTCATGTTGCCCATGAGGCATGGTTCGAAAGTATCAAATGATTCATAATCAAGTGATTCCAAAAGTCCATTCGAATGGAGTTTCTTCAGGTGCTTTATAGCAATGTGACCTGAATGGCAGTGTCATAAGTATGTTGCACTATCATTATCAACTTTGCATCTTTTAGCATCAATATTATGAATATGTGTATCGCTACGATCAACATTCAACAAGAATAGACCATTCATCAAAGGTGCATGACCATAAAAGATGTTACTCATATAAATAGAACAACTATTATTATCTAATTTGAATGAATAACTGTCTAGCAATAAACAAGATCTAGATATAAAGTTCATGCTCAACTCTCGCACCAAATAACAATTATTGAGGTCTAAAACTAATCCCGAAGGTAGATGTAGAGATAGCGTGCCGACGGCGATCACATCAACCTTGGAACCATTCCCGACGTGCATCGTCACCTCGTCCTTAGCCAATCCTCGTTTATTACATAGCTCCTGTTTTGAGTTACATATATGAGCAACCTAACCAGTATCAAATACCTAGGTGCTACTATGAGCATTAGTAAGGTACACATCAATAACACGTATATCAAATATACCTTTGTTCACTTTGCCATCCTTCTTATCTGCCAAGTATTTGGGCCAGTTTCGCCTCTAGTGACCTTTCCCCTTGCAGTAGAAGCACTCAGTCGCAGGCTTGGGTCGAACTTTGGGATTCTTCCCGAGAGTGGCAACTTGCTTGACATTCTTCTTGAATTTCACTTTCTTTACCTTGCCCCTTTTCTTGAAACTAGTTGTCTTGTTAACCATCAACACTTGATCCTCCTTCTTGATTTCTACCTTCGCCGATTTCAGCATCGCGAAGAGCTCGGAAATCATTTGTTTTTTTTTGACAGAGAAGACAGTAGGAGAGGCTCCTACTGTTTTTGTATTACTCACGAATAACAATGGTTTACATGGTGGAGTGGGGGTGGTATATACAAAGAGAGGGGGTGGTGGAGGCTGACTAGAAGAATTTACAGGAGAGAATTACAAAAGTCAAGCACAGAGGCAATATGCGCCTCTTTCACCCTGTGTTGGAGAAGGCCAAAGTCTATCAAGAATCTATCTAGCCAAGATCGAATGGAGGGGCCACCCCCCTGAAGTGTTTGTTGTTTCTTTCCTTCCATAAACTCCAGGCCGCAGTAATAAAGGTTTCCACAAAGAGCTGATTGGGCCAGGTTGCCTTGACAGTGCGGACGACCTCCAGCCGCGAGGTGAATGTGGGCCATGTGATTTGCAGCCTGCCCCAGCAGGCCCGACTGAAAGGGCACATGAATATCATATGATCAACCATTTCTTCGACATGCTGGCCGCAGAGGAGGCAGTCAAAGTTAGTTCCAATATTGTAGTGGCATCTTTTCAGCATGTTGTGCGTGTTGAGACGGTCATGGAAGAGCAGCCATCCAAATACCTTGAGCTTCATTGTACACTTAGATCGCCAAAGCAGGTTGAAGGTGGGGTGGGCCCTGATGTCTTGAAAGCAGAATTTGTAGTAGTCGGACTCTTTGAATTCTGTCTTACCCCAAAGATACAACCAGATGTCAGAGGTCAAGGTAGTCGGGTTGGTTTGTAAGGAGAGGGTTTGGAGATCCCGCAGTTCATCCCGGGCTTGAGGTGTGAGTGGAAGATGAAAGTTTTCATGCAATGTCGTGCTCTCCAAGAAATGTTTGGCAGAGACGTCTTGATGCAGCGAGAACGAGAAAGCCCGGGGTGAGAGTCTTGTATGATGTTATCCAGCATATTATAGTTCATCACGAAGCATTTGTAGCTTGGTGGCAGTGATTGAAGATCCCTATCAATAACACACTCATTTGGGAGCTCAGTTCCCACCCGAGTCAAGTGGTTGTGGTACCTAGACATTCTGAGTATGTGTTCACTGACAAAAATTTTCTCCTCCATCTTACAGCTAAAGAACTTGTTGGAGACTTCATATCTCTCAACCAGGGCATTTGCTTGCAATATTAACTTCAGCTCTTGGAACATCTCATATGCTTTGTGGCGTTCAAAACGCTTATGAATTCCTAGTTCTAGTCCGTAAAGCATGGTCCACTAAACTATCGAGCAGTCATCAGATCGATCTTGTGAGACATTCATAACATATGCATCAGCTCCTGCAGCAGGTCCGTCACCTAGTAGTGCATCAAGGACATAATTCTTCAATGCAGCAATGAGGATAATCCTCAAGTTACGGACCCAATCTGTGTAGTTGCTACCATCATCTTTCAACCTAGCTTTCTCTAGGAACACATTAAAATTCAAGGGAATAGTCCGGGCCATTGATCTACAACATAGATATGCAAAACCTATTAAGACTAAGTTCATGGTAAATTTAAGTTCAATTAATCAAATTACTAATGAACTCCCACTTAAATTAACATCCCTCAAGTTGTCTAAGTGATACATGATCCAAATAAACTAACCCATGTCCGATCATCACGTGAGATGGAGTAGTCATCAAGGGTGAACATATCCATGTTGATCATATCTACTATATGACTCATGTTCGACCTTTCGGTCTCCAATGTTCCGAGACTATGTTTGTACAAGCTAGGCTCGTCAAGTTTAATCCAAGTATTTTGCGTGCGTAAAACTGGCTTACACCCATTGTATGTGAACGTAAAATCTATCACACCCGATCATCACGAGGTATCTCGAAACAACGAACTGTAGCAACGGTGCATACTCACGGAGAACACTTTTATCTTGAAATTAAGTGAAGGGATCGTCTTATAATGCTACCATCGAACTAAGCAAAATAAGATGCATAAAGGATAAACATCACATGCAATCAAAATATGTGACATGATATGGCCATCATCATCTTGTGCTTTTGATCTCCATCTCCAAAGCAACATCATGATCTCCATCGTCACCGGCGCGACACCTTGATCTACATCATTGTGTCAGGGTTGTCTCGCCAACTATTGCTTCTATAACTATTGCTAATGCATAGCGATAAAGTAAGGCAATTACATGGCGCTTGCATTTCATACAATAATTAAGAGACAACCCTGAGGCTCCTGTCGGTTGTCGGTATTACAAAACATGATCATCTCATACAACAACCTATATCACATCACGTCTTGACCATATCACATCACAACATATCGTGCAAAAACAAGTTAGAAGTCATCTACTTTGTTGTTGCCAGTTTTATGTGGCTGCTACAGGCAACTAGCAGGAATCGTTCTTACCTACGCAAAACCACAACAGTGATTTATCAAGTTTGTTGTTTTAACCTTCTTCAAGGACCGGCCATAGTCAAATTTGATTCAACTAAAGTAGGAGAAACAGACACCCGCCGGCCACCTGTATGCAAAACAAGTTGCATGTCAGTCAGTGAAACCGGTCTCATGTACGTGGACATGTAAGGTTGGTCTGGGTCGCTTCATCCCATACTGCCGCAGAAACAAAATAAGACGTTGGCGGTAAGCAGTATGAACATCACCGCCCACAACTCCTTTGTGTTCTACTCGTGCATATCATCTATGCATAGACCTGGCTCGTGATGCCACTGTTGCGGAATGTTGCATGGAAAACAAAACAAAATCTGTGCACATGCAAGATCTATCCATGGAGATGCAAACCTACGAGAGGGGGAGATCATCTTCATACCCTTGAAGGTCGCTAAGTGGAAGCGTTTATCAACGCGGTTGATGTAATCGCACACCTTCACGATCTGTCCCGATCAAGTACCGAATGTACGGTACCTCCACGTTCAACGCACCTTCAACTCGATGACGTCCTCACCTTCTTGATCCAGCAACAGGGGCGAAGTAGTAGATGAGTTCTGGAAGCACGATGGCGTGGTGACGATGGTGGTGAAGAACAATCTCCGCAGGGCTTCGCCAAGCACAACGGAAACTATAAGGAGGATAAACTAGAGGGGATGCGGTTGCCGGCACATGGCTTGGTGAATCTTGATGTGTTCCGGGTGCTAGCCCTGCCCCTCTATTTATATGTTGAGCCATGGGATCGTATCTTGGAGAAAAAGCCTCCTCAAAGTCGGTTTAGCCCGCAAGGCAAGAGTCCTTCTCGAACTCTAGGACCAGGCGTCCGGCCCCTGGCCTCCGCAAAACTTCATTTTGCATTTACAAAAGCCTCGTGGGCTTTGCCCCTTGGCCCAAATAAAATGTTCTCGTACCCAACATTTCGGGAAACATCTCAAACCCCTTCCCGTGAATTCCGGAACCCTTCCGGAGACCAAACACAATTATCCCATATATCAAACTTTACCTCCGGACTATTCCAGAGCTCCTCGTCATATCCAGGACTCCGAACAACATTCGGTCACCAACAGACATAACTTATGTAATACTATATTGTCAACGAACGTTAAGCGTGCGGGCCCAACGGGTTCGATAATGATGTAGACATGACCGAGACGCTTCTCCGGTCAATAACCAATAGCGGGACCGGGATGCCCATATTGGTTCCCACATATTCTATGAAGATCTTTATCGGTTGAACCCTTATGACAACATACGTAGTTCCTTTTGTCTGTCGGTATGTTACTTGCCCGAGATTCGATCGTCGGTATCTCCATACCTAGTTCAATCTTGTTACCAGCAAGTCTCTGTACTTGTTCTGTAATACATCATCCTGCAACTAACTCCCCAATGTGATGCCCGAATATTTAAGGTATAGTGAACCTCTGCTAATGATGCCACGTCACCTCGATTTCTGTTGCTAATCTTGCGTTGGTTAAATCCCGTTCGAATTCAAAATTCAAAATCAAGTCAAACGATAGAAGTTTTCAAACATTAAAACTAAAATGTTCTAGAGGTGACAAATAATGCATAGGTAATTATGGTGAAGAACCCAAATGCAAATAAAATATTTAAATGTACTAAACATTAGGCAAGACAATTAATTGAATGCCTTTTTAATTTATAAAATTTCTAAACTATTTTATTTTGGTGCCAAACTAAATGTGGCAATGGCCTGATTTGTATTACTAAATATTTGCAGGTTTTGTACTTTACAAAACAAAAGTTCAAATGAAAAGAAAATGGAAAACTTAATGTAAGAAAAAGAAAAACAGAAAATAAAAGTGAAAGTAAAAGAAAAGGAAAAGCCTCCCCCCCTTGGGCCTTGGCCTAGCTGGCCACTGCCAGCCAGGCCGGCCCACTTTCCCCCCGCTCCCTCGGCCTATATGGCCCCCGAAACCCGAACCCGAGTGCCCACTACCCCACTTCTCCCTGATCCCCTTCTCCCCCGCTGGATCTGGCACTGCGCCCGCCGCCTCGCCCTATCACCGTCGACCGACCCCAACGCCCGGGTCGTCGACCACCCCATCGCCGGACCTCCTCCCCACCGCCGCACGAGGACCTCACCGCCGCCACCTTCCTCTGAGCTGTCTTGATGCCATTGCTGCCTCGACAATGTCGCCCCAATGCCACCTCGCCATCACCCGACCCCGGCTCCTCCCCGAGCACACCTCACTCAACTACAGGGCTCGGTGAGCCCCGGCCTTCTCCTACCCCCTCTTCCATGCACGCATGTTGCCGCGTTCAGGCCACGCTCACTGCACCCAGTCGCGCCCCGCACCGGCGCCTAGTGCGCCCCGGCTCGCCCGCGGCCGCATCGATCTCCGCCCACAGCCTGCTCGCTCCGCACCGTGTCGCAGCCCATGGTCACCGCCCTACGCCGTGAGCGCACTCACCGCCTCCAACTGCATCGCCCCTACCTACCGCAGCAGCTCCACCGCTGCTTCGGCTCTGCTGCTACTGGCCGCCTCCGCCGTCGGCTCCGCACGGCCGCCCTGCACCTACAAAGCCCCGGTGTCCCACTGTCCTTCCCCTGCTGTGCGAGCCCGTGCCCACGCCCACCAACGCCCGAGCCTCCATCGCCCCGCGCGCACGCCACCACATCTCCCTTGGCTCCGGCCGGCCTTGCATGTCCTCACCGCGTCTCCCCGCTCCGGTCGCGACCACGACCGCTGGCGCGGGGCCACGCGCCGACCCCCTTCGCCCGTTTGTCGTAGCGCCATATCGGGCGGGCTGGCACCCGTCACCCGGCTCCGGCCGACGCCCACACCCGCTTGTGCCCCGCCCGGTTGGCCCCTGGGCCAATGACATGTGGGGCCTAGCCCCTTGTAAAACAAAAAAGAATGTAAAAGAAAGAATTAAAAATAAATGAATTATTTTATTTAATTAATAAAGTTTACTTTATTAACTTAACCTAATTAACCTTCTAATTAAACTGATTAATTGTTAGTTAGCTAACAGCCTATGACAGACGGGCCCCGCTGGTCAGTCTGACTGGTCAGCGGTCAGAGTTGACCGCTCACATCATGCTAACGTCATAAATGATTTTCAATTAAATTAATCTGTTAATTCTTGAAAATGAATTAAAACTTTGAAATTTAGTATAAAATAATCCGTAACTCGGATGAAAATACTTTGTACATGAAAGTTGCTCAAAACGACGAGACGAATCTGAATAAGCAGTCCGTCTATGCAACACGCATCCCTAGCATAGCGAACATGCAACAATCCACCTCCATTTCATTTTCCCAAAAACGTGAAACACCGGGAATACTTTCCCGGATGTTTCCCCCCTTCGCCAGTATCGCCTAGTTCTACGTCAAGTCACACCTAGCATCGTGTATTGCCGTGTTATGCTTTGTGATGCTTTGATTGATGTGTTATTTATTGTGTTCCCCCTCTGTTAGTTCTTTCTGGTAGACCCCGAGACCGCTGCCGATACCCCTGTGATCGACTACATCAACGACGACCCCTCCTTCTTGGTAGAGCAACCAGGCAAGCGAACCCCCCTTGATCAATCAGATATCGCTCACTCTCTCCTCTCTCTTTCTTGCATTAGGTTGCTACTATCGTTGATTCGATAGCTCCTACTCTGTTGCATAGCATGTCATTGTTGCACTATTCTTACCTTTACCGGCGATCCTAAATGCTTAGTATAGGATGCTAGTATTCCATCAGTGGCCCTACATTCTTGTCCGTCTGCCATGCTATCTATCGGGTCATGATCGCGTCGGGATGTGATCACAGGTATATACTATATACATACTTTACATGATACATGATGTGACTAAAGTCAGGTCGGCTCGTTGAGTACCCGCAAGTGGTTCCATTGTGGGGCCTGAAAGGACAGGTGGTTCCATCGAGGTTGTGGTGGACATAGGTTCCCGACGGCCCCCGAGTGAATCTTTATGGCAGAGCGACAGGGCGGGTTGAGACACCTAGTTGAGAGGTGGCATGGTCCCTGTCCGTTATCCGCGGTTATTTCATAATAACACGATGAACGAGTTTGGATATTTGATCTGTGTCTAGCCACTGGCCTATACGCACTAACCAACTACGTGGGAAGAGTTATGGGCACTCGATGTCGTGGTATCAGCCGAAGCCTTCTTGACGTCAGCGACTGAGCGGCGCATGCCAGGTTGGACCGTGTAACGCGGCTTCCTTTGAAATGGAGGATGCTAGGTCTACTTATTGGCCTCCCACGCAACGTGCAGGTGTGCAATGGGTGATGGGCCCAGAAACCCTGCGCGCTTAGGATTTAGACCGGTGTGCTGACCTCTCTGCTGTGCCTAGGTAGGGTTGCGACGTGTTGATCTTTCGAGGCCGGGCATGACCCAGGAAAGTGTATCCGGCCATAGGGGATCGAGCATGTTGGGTAATGTGGTGCACCCTTGCAGGGAAGTTTATCTATTCGAATAGACATGTCCCTCGGTAAAAGGACGACCCAGAGTTGTACTCCGACCTCATGACAACTAGAACCGGATACTTAATAAAACACACACTTTCAAGTGCCAGATACAACCCGGTGATCGCTTTCCCACAGGGTGATGAGGGGAGGATCGCCGGGTAGGATTATGTTATACGATGTTACTTGGTGAACTTTCCAGCTACTCATGACGGAGGCTGCCAGAAGCATTAATACTTTTTTACTATTCCAGCTACTCTCTTTTACTGCTCTAAGATGGAGGCTGCCAGAAGCGTAGTCTTCGAGGCCTAGCTATCCCCCTCTTACTCTGGCATTCTGCAATTCAGTCCATAGATATTACCCCCTTTACATAGATACCATTGCATATGTAGTGTAGATCCTTGCTTACGAGTACTTTGGATGAGTACTCACGGTTACTTTGCTCCCCCTTTCCCCCCTTTTTCCTTTCTTCTCGGATGATGCAACCAGATGATGGAGTCCAGGAGCCATAGGATCCCGAGGATGTTTCTACGTGGAGTTCGGCTTGGAGGAGTAGTTAGGAGGTCCCATGCAGGAGGCCTTGCCTTTTTTATCATTGCTACTTTTGTGCTAGCCATCTTATGGCACCTTGTTTAACTTATGTCTGTACCCAGATATTTCTCTTCCGCTGACTCTTGTATTTTCGAGCTTGTGTATTCTAGCCCTCAAGGCCCCTGGCTTGTAATATAAAGTTTGTATTATTTTAATTTGTGTCTAGAGTTGTGTTGTGATATCTTCCCATGAGTTCCTGATCTTGGTCGTACACATTTACGTGCATGATTAGTGTACGGTCAAATCGGGGGCGTCACAAGTTGGTATCAGAGCCGACTGCCTGTAGGAATCCCCCTTTCCAACTCCTTGGCCGAAGTCGAGTATAGTCATTGAAAAACTTCTACTAGCATGGTTGTGTGGCTTACGGGACCATGTCGCCATTGGGTGGTAATAGGATCTTTTATTCCTCGTCTTTACTCTAGGGCTTAGATCTCTCTTCTATTCGGGTTAAATGATTTTGCACACTCTAACATTAGGATCTCATAATCACATCCACCCGGAGAGCCCCGTGTTACAGATACTCGCTTGCTGCACCAGAAGATTCGAAAGATGCTCTATGTTGTTCTCTCTAGACTTTGTGCCTTTGCTTTTGCAATTCCCTTCCATCGATAAACCACTATGGATGACCACATACACTTGTCATTCATACAATCATTCCTCGATGATTTTATTATTACAAAATACCCCGAAATCCTCTCTATTGTTTCAAAAATGCTTTATTCCTACTGCCTTGCAGTACCTTGCCACATGACTACCCCTACGGACAATTCATCGCACTTACCGAGTATCCGCTCATCCCCAGTTGTTCATGTGCTTCACAAAAGTCTTTGAAATACCATTTGATCTTCCGAAAATCCTCAACAGCCTATTGCTCTTGAAAATTCTTGCTTTCTTGCATTGTGGATAATCAAATAAGTCTAGTAATCTTATTGGCATGCTTTGTCATTACCATTTTGAGTTCGCTGGTTTGTTATGTTTCGAATGCTCGCAATCCTCACTCAGTTCCTAGAATTCATCCTTCCGGCTCAGACGTCATTTTAAAGATGAGTTGGATCATGACGGATGACCCACAAGTGTAGGGGATCTATCGTAGTCCTTTCCATAAGTAAGAGTGTCGAACCCAACGAGGAGCAGAAGGAAATGATAGGTAGTTTTCGGTAAGGTATTTTCTGCAAGCACTAAAATAATAGGTAACAGATAGTTTTGTCATAAGGTAATTGGTAGCAAGTGACAAAAGGTAAAGTGAATAAGGTGCATCAAGGTGGCCCAATCCTTTTTGTAGCAAAGGACAAGCCTAGAAAAACTATTATATAAAGGAAAGTGCTCCCGAGGACACATGGGAATTATCGTCAAGGTAGTTTTCATCACGATCATCTGATTCGCGTTCGGTACTTTGATAATTTGGTATGTGGGTGGACCGGTGCTTGGGTGCTGCCCTTACTTGGAAAAACCTCCCACTTATGATTAACCTCTAATGCAAGCATCCGCAACTACAAAAGAAGTATTAAGGTAAACCTAACCATAGCCTGAAACATATGGATCCAAATCAGCCCCTTACGAAGCAACGCATAAACTAGGGTTTAAGCTTCTGTCAGTCTAGCAACCCATCATCTACTTATTACTTCTCAATGCCTTCCTCTAGGCCCAAATAATGGTGAAGTGTCGTGTAGTCGGCGTTCACATGACACCACTAGAGGAGAGACAACATACATCTCATCAAAATATCGAACGAAGACCAAACTCACATGACTACTAATAGCAAGACTTCTCCCATATCCTCAGGAACAAAAGTAACTACTCACGAGACATAATATTGTTCATGATCAGAGGGTATTAATATGCATAATGGATCTGAACATATGATCTTCCACCAAATAAACCAACTAGCATCAACTACAAGGAGTAATCAACACTACTAGCAACGCAAGGTACCAATCTGAGGTTTGGGTACAAAGATTGGATACAAGAGATGAACTAGGGTTTGAGAGGAGATGGTTCTGGTGAAGATGTTGATGAAGATAGCCCCTCCTCAAGATGGGAGAGTTATTGGTGATGACGGCGGTGACGATTTCCCCCTCCCGGAGGGAAGTATCGCCGGCAGAACAGCTCTGTCGGAGCCCTAGATTGGTTTCCGCCTCGGTTCCGCCTCGAGACGGCGGCGGCTGGTCCCAAAAGCCTCCTTATGATTTTTTTTTCCAGGTCAAAACACCTCATATAGGAGAAGATGGGAATCGGGGGCCTGCCGGCTGGCCGGTGGCCCCTCTCGTGGGTTTCTTTTGCCAGATATTTTTTATATTTTCCGAAACGATGTTCTGTTGAGTTTCAGGGATTTTGGAGTTGTGCAGAATAGGTTTCCAGAGTTTGCTCCTTTTCCAGCCCAGAATTCCAGCAGTCGGCATTCTCCCTCTTCAAGTAAACCTTGTAAAATAAGAGAGAAAATGCATAAGTGTTGTGACAAAACATATAAGAATAGCCCATAATGCAATAAATATCAACATATAAGCATGATGCAAAATGGATGTATCAACTCCCCCAAGCTTAGACCTCGCTTGTCCTCAAGCGAAAGCCGATAAAGAAAAATATGTCCACATGTTTAGAGATAGAGGTGTCGATAAAAACAAAATACGGACATGAGGGCATCATGATAATTCTCATAACAGCAACTTATATAAATATAGTCATATGATTCTTATGCTAAAGTAACAATCCATCCACAATATCAAGTATGAATCATAGACTTCATTGGAAACTAACAAACTTTGATCTCGGTCATTGAAGCAATTGCAATTTATCGTAACATCGGAAAGAGTCAATATAAGAGCTTTTCAGCAAGCCTACATACTCAACTATCATATAGTCTTTCACAATTGCTCACACTCACGCAGTACTTATGTTTAAGGAGTTTTAATCGGACACAGAGAAAGATAGGGGCTCATAGTGTTGCCTCCCAACCTTTTACCTCAAGGGTAATGTCAACAGTAATAGATCATGAAAACTTACATCCAAGTGGGTATATATGTCATGATCTTTCCAACACAATGTGCTTGCCAAAGGATAAAATGTAAAAACAAAGGTGGATTCACCTTGACACTTATAAGACGGGAATAATAGATAGGCACTTCGCAGAGGGAAGCAGAGGTTGTCATGTGTTTTTATGGTTGGATGCACAAAGTCTTAGCATAGAAGAACTTCGCTTTATATTGCCACTTGTGATAAGGACCTTTATTATGCAGTCCGTCGCTTTTATTACTTCCATATCACAAGATCGTATAAAGCTAATTTCTCCCACACTAAAAAATCATACATATTTTAGCAGATTTGCAACATCACAACTTACTTGGAAGGATCTTTCTCAATCCATAGGTAGGTATGGTGGACTCTCGTGGCAAAACTGGGTTTAAGGATATAAGGAAGCACAAGTAGTATCTCTACTTAGTGTGAGGAGTTTTGGCTAGCATGAGGGGGAAAGGCAAGCTCAACATGTTGGATGATCCATGACAATATACTTTATTTCAGATATAAGAAGACATAACCCATTATGTTGTCTTCCTTGTCCAACGTCAACTCTTTAGCATGTCATACTTTAATGAGTGCTCACAATCATAAAAGATGTCCAAGATAGTGTATTTGTATGTGAAGCCTCTCTTCTTTTATTACTTCCTATTAATTGCAACGATGACCAAAACTATGCTTGCCACCTCCCAACAACTTTTATTTATCATACTCTTGTATGTGAAGTCATTACTTCCTATAAGATCGATATGATCTCTTTGATACTCTTTATGTTTTCTTTTTATCATGACCCAAGTGAGGAAATCAAGCCCTTGATTCAACACTAATCTTTATTATATAGCTCACGGACTCGATTACAAAAGATAAAGCTCAGAAAGCAAAAAACTCACAACTAGATCATGCTAACTTTATTCTAATAGATCAAGATACTACCACAAGGATCGAACTAAGTAAAACGGTAAATATAGGAGTGATGGTGATACGATACCGGGGTCACTCCCCCAAGCTTGGCAGTTGCCAAGGGGAGTGCCCATACCCATATGATTATGTCTCCTTCTTCGGGGGTGGTGATGATGGAGTTGTTGATGATGTAAGCTTGTTGTCCACCTTCCAAGGCATGGTTTCACCATCGTAGAAGGATGATCGAGTCTCCAGGATAGTCAAATCTGCAGCTAAACTCATCTTCTTGAATCTATATTCATACTCACAGTTTTGGTTTTGCAGGTCATAGATCTAGGCTTGGTGGTGTTCGATATTCTATTGAAGATTGGAGATAGCTTCCCCAAAGATCCTAGCGTCCAGCTTGAGGTTGTTGGCGAGCTCCGAGATCATCATGTGGTTGGCGTCGAGTCCTCGTTCCACCATACCTTGGCACTTGAAAACTTGCTGCTCCATTGCTTCGAGCCTTGTCTCCACGCTTCCGGTCCTCCTTGGCCCCTCGGCATCACGGATGTGTAGCACCCCCTCATGCAACTCCATGATTTTGGGGTGGTGCAGCACCTCCGCAAGGTAGGGGTTGATGACCTTCTCGAAGAACATGTCCTTGGGGATGTTGGAGGATGCCATGATGATCTAGATCTGTCAAAATGGCAGCTTGAAACGAAAATAGAGGATTTTTGCATGATACAAAGGTCAAAACCTTCGGGAGTATATATAATGAATTTTTACCGACCAAAAGGAGTAACCCACAAGAAAACGGAGTCCAGGGGACACACGGGGTGCCCACGAGGCAGGGGGGCGCGCCCTCCACCCTCGTGGACGCCTCGTGTCTCTTCTGAACTGCGATTTATTTTTCTATTTTTCTAAATATTCCAAAACGGAGAAAAATTGCCTTTAGAACTGTTTTGGAGTCGGTTTACTTACCGTATCACGTACCTCTTCCTTTTCAGAGGCTGAATCGTTCTGAAAGTGTCCCTTATGTATTCCTCCGGGGTTATGGTTTCAATAATATTGGTTTCAACATTTATAGGATTACCTGAGATATAATGTTTGATTCTTTGACCATTCACCACCTTCGGATTTGTGCCTTCGAAGTTGTTGATTTTTATGGCACAGGAACGATAGACCTTCTCGATAACGTAAGGTCCTTCCCACTTGGAGAGAAGTTTTCCTGCAAAAAATCTTAAACGAGAGTTGAATAGCAAAACATAATCCCCTACATTAAATTCACATTTTTGTATCCTTTTGTCATGCCATCTTTTAACTTTTTCTTTAAATAGTTTGGCATTCTCATAGGCCTGGGTTCTCCACTCATCAAGATAGCTAATGTCAAATAACCTCTTCTCACCGGCAAGTTTGAAATCATAGTTGAGCCCAATATGCCTTATGTTCTAGCTCAAGAGGTAAGTGACAAGCTTTTCCATATACCATCTTATACGGAGACATACCCATTGGATATTTGTATGCAGTTCTATAGGCCCATAATGCATCATCTAGTTTCTTGGACCAATTCTTCCTAGACCTATTAACTGTCTTTTCCAAGATTAATTTCAACTCCCTATTTCTTAATTCAACTTGACCACTAGTTTGTGGGTGATAAGGTGATGCAATTCTATGGTTGACATCATACTTAGCAAGCATCTTACGGAAAGCACCATGAATAAAGTGTGAACCACCATCAGTCATTAGGTATCTAGGGACTCCAAACCTCGGAAAAAATAACTTCTTTAAGCATCTTAATAGAGGTGTTATGATCCGTGCTACTAGTTGGAATAGCTTCTACCCACTTAGTAACATAATTAACAGCAACTAAAATATGTGTGTACCCATTAGAGGCAGGAAAAGGTCCCATATAATCAAAGCCCCAAACATCAAATGGTTCAATAACAAGTGAATAATTCATAGGCATTTCTTGACGTCTACTAATATTACCTATTCTTTGACATTCATCACAAGATAAGACAAACTTACGGGCATCCTTAAAGAGAGTAGGCCAATAAAAACCGGATTGCAATACCTTGTGTGCAGTTCTATCTCCCGCATGGTGTCCTCCATAAGCTTCGGAGTGGCACTTGCGTAGGATCTATTCATGTTCATGCTCAAGTACACAACGTCTAATAATACCATCTACTCCTTCTTTATAAAGATGTGGGTCATCCCAGAAGTAATGTCTCAAGTCATAGAAGAACTTTTTCTTTTGCTGGTATGTGAAGCTAGGAGGTATAAACTTAGCAACAATATAATTAGCATAATCAGCATACCATGGAGCAGTACGAGAAGTACTTATGACAGGTAGTTGTTCATCAGGAAAGCTATCATCAATAGGTTGTGGGTCATCAAGTATATTTTCTAACCTAGACAAGTTATCTGCTACGGGGTTCTCAGCTCCTTTTCTATCAATAATATGCAAGTCAAATTCTTGAACCAAGAGAACCCATCTAATAAGTCTAGGCTTAGCATCTTTCTTTTCCATAAGGTTTTTGATAGCATCATGATCAGCGTGAATGGTTACCTTAGAATCAACAATATAGGGTCTAAACTTATCACAAGCAAATACAACTGCTAAAAATTCTTTCTCGGTAGTAGCATGATTTATTTGGGCACTATCTAGAGTTTTACTAGCATACTGGATAACATTCAATTTCTTATCAACTCTTTCCCCTAAAACAGCTCCTACAGCATAATCACTAGCATCGCACATAATCTCAAAGGGTAAATTCCAGTCAGGAGGTTGGACAATAGGTGCAGAGATCAATGCCTTCTTAAGTATTTCAAATGCTTCTAGACAATCATCATCAAAGACAAAAGGAATATCTTTTTGTAAAAGATTAGTCAGAGGCCTGGAGATTTTGGAGAAGTCCTTAATGAACCTCCTATAAAACCCGGCATGGCCAAGGAAACTTCGTATACCTTTGATGTCCTTAGGGCATGGCATCTTTTCAATAGCATCAACTTTAGCTTTGTCAACTTCAATACCTCTTTTAGAATTTATGTCCCAAGACAATGCCTTCATTTAACCATAAAGTGGCACTTCTACCAATTCAAGACAAGATTAGTGTCTTCACATCTCTGCAAAACTCGATCAAAGGTTGCTTAAGCAATCATCAAAAGAAGTTCCGTAAACGGAGAAATCATCCATGAAAACCTCAACAATCTTTTCACAAAAATCAGAGAATATAGCCATCATGCATCTTTGAAAGGTAGCAGGTGCATTACATAAACCAAAAGGCATACGTCTATAAGCAAAGGTACCGAAAGGACAAGTAAAGGTGGTCTTTTCTTGATCCCCTTTTGACACAGGTATTTGTGAGAAACCAGAATAACCATCTAGAAAGCAAAAATGAGTATGTTTGGATAACCTTTCTAGCATTTGATCAATAAATGGCAAGGGGTAATGATCTTTCATAGTAGCTTTATTTAACTTACGGAAATAAATTACCATCCTATAACATGTAACTATTCTTTGCGGGATCAATTCATCTTTATCATCAGGGACAACGGTCATACCTCCTTTCTTAGGAACACAATGGACAGGACTTACCCACTGGCTATCAGCAACTGGATAGATAATACCTGCCTCTAGGAGTTTTAGTATTTCCTTCCTTACCACTTCTTTCATCTTAGGATTTAACCGTTGCTGATTATCAATAACTGGTTTAGCATTTTCTTCCAATTCTATCTTGTGTTGGCATATAGTGGGACTAATGCCCTTAAGATCATCCAGAGTACATCCAATAGCAGCACGATGCTTCTTCAGAGTTTTCAATAATTTTTCTTCTTCCTGCTCTGAAAGGTTAGCACTAATAATAACAGGGTATATCTTCTTTTCTTCAAGATAAACATACTTAAGATTATCAGGCAAAGGTTTAAGTTCAAACACGGGATCACCCTTGGGTGGAGGAGGATCCCCTAGGATTTCAACAGGCAAGTTGTTTTTCAATACGGGTCCCTGTGTAAGGAATATTTCATCTATCTCCCTTCTCTCATTCATATGCATATCATTTTCATGATCTAGCAAGTATTGTTCTAAAGGATCATTAGGTGGCACGACAATAGAAGCAAGACTAATAATTTCATCTTTACTTGGTGGTGCCTTTTCATGGGGTTGTCTACGAAATTTAGCATAGTTAAAATCATGAGACGTATCCCCTTACCCAACAGTAACAATATCTTTCACGCAGTCTATCTTGGCATTAACAGTATTCAAGAAGGGTCTACCAAATATAATGGGACAGAATTCATCTTATGGGGAACTGAGAATAAGAAAATCAGCAGGGTATTTAACGTTCCCACACAAGACTTCAACATCTCTAACAATCCCAACTGGTGAAATAGTGTCTCTATTGGCAAGCTTAATAGTAACAGCAATCCCTTCTAACTGAACAGGTGCAATATCATGCATAATTTCAAAATACAGTTCAAGAGGGATAATACTCGCACTAGCACCTACGTCACATAAACCATGATAGCAATGATCTCCTATCTTAACAGAGATGACAGGCAAGCCTACAACAGGTTTATGTTTATTCCTAGCATTGGGTTTGGCTGTTCTAGCAGACTCTTCTTGGAGGTAAATACCATGTCCATCTAAATCTTCTACCAAGAGATATTTAACCATAGCAACACTAGGTTCAACTTTAATTTGCTCGGAAGGTGTAGGTGTTCTAGTATTACTCTTATGAACTACTGTTGAAGCTTGAGCATGATCCTTTATCCAACAGGGAAAGGTGGTTTCTCAATATAAGCGGTAGGGATAACATGATCAACATTATAAGTGATAGTCTTTTCTTCAACTTTGATAGGTTCAACTACTTTTACTTCAATAGGGGGGTGGTATTTAAACCACTTCTCCTTGGGGAGATCAACATGAGTAGCAAAAGATTCACAAAAAGAAGCTACTATCTCAGAGTCAAGTCCATATTTAGTGCTAAACTCATGGAAAACATCGCTATCCATAAAAGCTTTAACACAATCAAACTTAGGGGTCATACCTGACTCCTTACCTTCGTCGAGATCCCAATCTTCAGAGTTGCGTTTAATTCTTTCCAATAAATCCCATTTGAAGTCAATAGTCTTCATCATATAAGAGGCAGAACAAGAAGTATCGAGCATGGAGCGATTATTATGAGAAAGCCAAGCATAAAAATTTTGAATGATCATTTCTCTTGAGAGCTCGTGATTGGGGCATGAATATAACATTGACTTAAGCCTCCCCCTAGCTTGAGCGATGCTTTCTCCTACGCGAGGCCAGAAATTATAAATATAATTACGATCACGATGAACCTGGTGCATAGGGTAGAACTTCTGATGAAATTCCAACTTCAAACGATTATAGTTCCATGATCCCATATCATCGCATAGCCTAAACCATGTCAATGCATCTCCCTTCAAAGATAAAGGGAAGACCTTCTTCTTGATAACATCCTCGGGCATACCTGCAAGCTTAAACAATACACAAACTTCATCCACATAGATTAGGTGTAAGTCGGGATGCAGTGTTCCGTCTCCTGTAAAGGGATTTTCAAGCAGTTTCTCTATCATACCCGAAGGAATCTCAAAGCAAACATTTTCAATAAGTGCAGTAGGTTGAGGAGCAACTCTTTTCTCTTCTGTTCGGGGTAAAGATACCCCGAACAAGCCCCTCAAAGGATTTTGAGCCATAGTAACAAGTGACAATAAATTTCAGCACACTATATAAATTTTTCCTTACCAAAGGCGCTTCACTCCCTGGCAACGGTGCCAGAAAAGAATCTTGATGACCCACAAGTGTAGGGGATCTATCGTAGTCCTTTCAATAAGTAAGAGTGTCGAACCCAACGAGGAGCAGAAGCAAATGATAGGTAGTTTTCGGTAAGGTATTTTCTGCAAGCACTGAAATTATAGGTAACAGATAGTTTTGTGATAAGGTAATTGGTAGCAAGTGACAAAAGGTAAACGTGAATAAGGTGCAGCAAGGTAGCCCAATCCTATTTGTAGCAAAGGACAATCCTGGACAAACTCTTATATAAAGGAAAGCGCTCCCGAGGACACATGGGAATTATCGTCAAGCTAGTTTTCATCACGATCATCTGATTCGCGTTCGGTACTTTGATAATTTGGTATGTGGGTGGACCAGTGCTTGGGTGCTGCCCTTACTTGGACAAACCTCCCACTTATGATTAACCTCTAATGCAAGCATCCGCAACTACAAAAGAAGTATTAAGGTAAACCTAACCATAGCCTGAAACATATGGATCCAAATCAGCCCCTTATGAAGCAACGCATAAACTAGGGTTTAAGCTTCTATCACTCTAGCAACCCGTCATCTACTTATTACTTCCAAATGCCTTCCTCTAAGCCCAAATAATGGTGAAGTGTCATGTAGTCGATGTTCACATGACACCACTAGAGGAGAGACAACATACATCTCATCAAAATATCGAACGAAGACCAAACTCACATGACTACTAATAGCAAGACTTCTCACATGTCTTCAGGAACAAAAGTAACTACTCACGAGACATAATATTGTTCATGATCAGAGGGGTATTAATATGCATAATGGATCTGAACATATGATCTTCCACCAAATAAACCAACTAGCATCAACTACAAGGAGTAATCAACACTACTAGCAACCCACAGGTACCAATCTGAGGTTTGGGTACAAAGATTGGATACAAGAGATGAACTAGGGTTTGAGAGGAGATGGTGCTGGTGAAGATGTTGATGAATATAGCCCTCCCCAAGATGGGAGAGTTGTTGGTTATGACGGTGTGACGATTTCCCCCTCCCGGAGGGAAGTATCCCCGACAGAACAGCTCTGCCGGAGCCCTAGATTGGTTTCCGCCTCGGTTCCGCCTCGAGATGGCGGCGTCTGGTCCCGAAAGCCTCCTTATGATTTTTTTCAGGTCAAAACACCTCGTATAGGAGAAGATGGGCATCCGGGGCCTGCCGACTGGCCCACGAGGTAGGGGGAGCGCCCTGGGAAGGGGGGCGCGCCCCCACCCTCGAGGACAGCCGGTGGCCCCTCTCGTGGATTTCTTTCGCCAGATATTTTTTATATTTTCCGAAACGATATTCTGTTGAGTTTCAGGGCTTTTGGAGTTGTGCAGAATAGGTTTCCAGAGTTTGCTCCTTTTCCAGCCCAGAATTACAGCTGCCGGCATTCTCCCTCTTCATGTAAACCTTGTAAAATAAGAGAGAAAAGGCATAAGTGTTGTGACAAAACATATAAGAACAGCCCATAATGCAATAAATATCAACATATAAGCATGATGCAAAATGGACGTATCAACAACCAATCAAATTGCTCCTGATTGTACCCCTAAGCCTACTCAACTTATTCAACCTGAATCGGAGCGTTTGCTTCTGACCCCTTGAATTGGGAATCATAATTACTTCACATTTAAGCTTTGAATTAGTCAGTTGTTTCTATGATCGAATGCCCTTGCATTGTTCCTTCCTCTGATTGTGTGCCGATGCTCACATCAGCTCCATTGTGTACCGTCTGACCCTTTGTTGAATTATCATCTGACGGTGTCCTTCGTATACAAAAACCTCAAGTTCTTTTTCTGATACATAATGCCATTGGTAATCCGATTCTCTTATTTGGCCAACCATGCTATACTTTTGAGCTGGTTATATTTAATCTTGAAGCTTGTGGTATATGTTCCTAAGATGCCCCTATGGGTTGAGTCAATGCCTTCCCAAACCCGGGTAAACCCGAGAATTATCACGAGTCATACTCTTCTGGTGTTATGCCAGATAAAATTTCAACATTACAACTTCTTCGAAAATGAGAAGTGAATGAAAGGTTATGCATTGGAAAAGTGGGAGTCGACCTTGAACTTTGTGTTCATGCTCATGGGCATGATGTAGATCTTATCATGGAAGCTTCTCTTAAATTAATTGTCCCCTTGGTATAAGTTCATCTTATATCTAGGATCTGGTCTTTTGTAATCGTGGTTTCGACCATATTATGTTTCCTTGATCTCATTTCTTGGGCAAGTTTAAGTACTTCTATTCTACAGATTGATACACCTATCCATCCACTATTTTGCTCTACCTTCAACTATACCCTCTGGTATCTCAAGAATATCACGTAACTACATATCTTCTTATGATTTCTTCATCAAATATTATTCTCGTCGATTCCAATTTTCTCCCAGGTTCTAAATTATTAGTCACTCGAGAACACCGATATGTGAATCGATTCCACACTCCGATTCAATAACTCTAAGTAATTCTCGTTGCTTACGAGTTTAATAATCCTTCAAGTCATTCCTAGCCTGATCGGCTATATTATTATCGTGCTAAATTCTAACTATGCCACCTAGTCCTTCTTCCCAGAGCACAACTTTCGACGGTGAGCTAAGCTTATGTTGATCTTCCTTGTCATATAATTTCACCTTGAACAACAAGCTTGATTTCTAGTTTTTGTCGTACCCGTTGTTCCAATAACTTTTTGCTTCATCCTTCCTTTTGCTTGATGTCGTTGATGATCGACTATATCCTCATGAAACCCCTCGACAAATGTGTCATGATCATCATCAACAACATTCTGAGCTCTTCAAGGATATCGATCGAATTCATGTTGAGAAATACCATCTTTGCCCCTCGATGATTTGTGTTATCATCAACAACATTATTGCCTTTCCTCCAAACACAAACTTGTTCCTGTTGTGGAGCTCCTTGCTATCCAGCTTATGTTATGATCTACCTTAGAGTATTACCATCTTTTACATCAAGAATGTCGTGAGAATTTCACCACCTCTTAAGGATTCTCGATATAGTAATACTTCTTGACATCTCCGTTCATATCTTGGTTCCCGTGTTGTTTCTAACCAGAATACCGACCATTGAACTGTGATGTGTGAATTCAAAACTTCTTGCAAACCTATTGCTTTGAAGTGAATGACCGATAGTGTCATTCTAGGTCTTTTGATTATCAAGTCGCCACTCTAACATTGATCATGCTACCCAGTCCATCCTTCCAGGTGCACATTTCGATCAATGTTTACTCGTGGATGTTCTCCTCGAACATACTTCATTATATACTTTGGTTTGTCCAATATTTTCACCTCGTTCACTTAACTGTGGAAATCCATGTTTATGGAAATCACGTTGAGTGGTTGCTGATCCCATCGGCCACATCCTCATCTTTTCCATGATAAAATTGTACCAGTTGTTCTAGCAGTTCCGTCTGGATCCTTTGTGTGTCCAAAGTCTGACCTTTGCTTGAAAACCATGTGCTTGCTCTCTCGAAGCATGTCTGTGGTACTCCGATATTCAATAAGGGCATTGGAAGCGCAATGCTAAATGTTTCTTGATAAGTTATACAAACACCGTTGTATGGGTACATATCATGATTCTTATTAACCCTTTTACCCAAATGGTCATGTCTTTGATCTATTGTCACGTATATCATGCCATGCTTATCGTTGGGAAGGATATACTCCCATTACCTGTGTTTAAACACATTTTCCTCTCGGTTGGTTCACTTAACCTTTCTTGTGATCTACATATATTCTAAGTAGTAATAATTTTCTGCTTATGTAAACACCTCGGTGTACAACTCTGTCAGTAAGACCCTGTTACTATGGTTCATAACATTCTGGTAACCACCGATGGACGAGAACTTTGCCTACAGGTCCACCTCGTTTCAACGAGCAGGAAAATGGTTATCTTCGTCCCTCACCCTCGGTACCAACGTTGTTGCCAACATAACTAACAGGCTATTCTATGACATGCTTTGATGGCATGACCATGCAAGAGGTCAGCGCCCTCCCTACTTTTAGCCCACATGGTGGGCCCATAACCCACAGTGCCACATAATCGAAACCAGACTATCCTGTACACCCCTATTGCCAAGGTTATTCCTCGCGCCTGATTTCATATGTAATTCACGGGCCACCTTCCCTGTGATTATCAATTCTGGTTTCAGACACAATACTTATTCCCATTGCTTTGAACCCCTTTCACACCTTGTTTTAGGCATCGAAGATTGCCTACCCGCTTGTTACTTCCCATGATACCTCCTTAGTTTGCTCTCGATATTTTCTTAAGTTTCAATTTGAGAGTTACTTTCCGCCACCTTCCATGGTGATATCTACCATATAAGCGACCTTGTAGAGGACAGTTCTTCCGAAAATACCCCTTATCCTTTTTTCGTAAGTACGATGGAACTCCCAAAGATAAGGTAATGACTTCATCATGATGGCCTGAAACAGAGGAATGAAGACATCAATGTAAGGGATTGACCTCTTCGAGAAGAGCAACCAAGACCGAGAAGATTTGTTAGAATTTCGTAACCAGAACCTTCCCCCCTTACCCCACCTCTTAAATCTCGGGACGAGATTTCTTGTAGTGGACGAGAATTGCGACGCCAGAATATTTAAGCTACAGTGAACCTCTGCTAATGATGCCACGTCACCTCGATTTCTGTTGCTAATCTCACGTAGGTTTAAATCCTGTTCGAATTCAAAATTCAAAATCAAGTCAAACAATAAAAGTTTTCGAACATTAAAACTGAAATGTTCTAAAGCTGACAAATAATGCATCGGTAATTATGGTGAAGAACCCAAATTCAACTAAAATATTTAAATGCACTAAACAGTAGCAAAGACAATTAATTGAATGCCTTTTTAATTTTTTAATTTTCTAAACTATTTTATTTTGGTGCCAAACTAAATGTGGTAATGGCCTGATTTATATTACTAAATATTTGTAGGTTTTGTATTTTACAAAACAAAAGTTCATTTGAAAAGAAAATGGAAAACTTAATGTAAGAAAAAGAAAAGCAGAAAATAAAAGAGAAAGTAAAAGAAAAGGAAAAGCATTCCCCCCCCCATTAGGCCTTCGCCTAGCTGGCCACTGCTAGCCAGGCCGGCCCATTTCCCACCGCTCCCTCGGCCTATATGGCCACCTAAAACCAAACCCTAGCGCCCACTACCCCACTTCTCCTCGATCCCCTTCTCCCCCGTTGGATCAGTCACTACGCCCGCCGCCTCGCCCGGTCGTCGTTGCCTGACCCCATCACCCACGTCATCGGCCACCCCATCGCCAGACCTCCTCCCCACCGCCGCACGAGGACCTCACCGTCGCCACCTCACTCGGAGCCGTCTCGACGCCGTTGCCGCCTCGACCGGCCGCCCCGAGGCCACCTCGCCGCCGCCACCTCGCCATCACCCGACCTCAACTCCTCCGCGAGCACACCTCACTCAACTACAGGGCTCGGTGAGCCCCGACCTTCTCCTCCCCCCTCTGCCATGCACGCCCGTTGCCCCGTCCGGGCCATGCTCACTATGCCCGGCCGCGCCTCGCACCGGCGCCTAGCGCGCCCCGCCTTGCCGTCTGCGCGTCCGACTCGCCGGCGGCCGCGTCGATCTCCGCCCACGGCCCGCTCACTCCGCGTCGCGTTGCCGCCCACGGTTACCGCCCCACGGCCGTGAGCGCGCTCGCCGCGCACACCTGCATCGCCCCTACCTGCCGCTGCAGCTCCAGTCGCTGCTTTGGCTCTACTGCTGCTGGCCGCCTCCGTCGTCCGCTCCGCACGCCGCCCCGCACCTGCCATGCCCCGGCGTCCCGCTGTCCTTCCCCTGCCATGCGACCCCGCGGCCACACCCACCAACGCCCGAGCCTCCATCGCCCCGCGCGCACGCCACCGCACCTCCCTTGGCTCCAGCCGGCCTTGCCTGTCCTCGCCGCGTCGCCCCACTCCGATCGCGGCCACGACCGCCGGCGCCGGCCACCTTCGCCCGTTGGCCGTAGCGCCCTATCGGGCGGGCTGGCGCCCGTCGCCCGGCTTCGCCCAACGCCGACACCTGCTAGCGCCCTGCCCAGTTGGCCCGTGGGTCGATGACACATGGGGCCTAGCCCCCTCTAAAAAAAGAATGTAAAAGAAATAATTAAAAATGAATGGACGAATTAATTAATTTAATTAAGTTTACTTAATTAACTTAACATAATTAACCTGTTAATTAAACTGATTAATTGTTAGTTAATAACAGCCTATGACAGACAAGCCCCGCTGGTGAGTTTGACCGGTCAGCGGTCAGAGTTGACCACTGACGTCATGCTGATGTCATAAATGTTTTTCAATTAAATTAATCTGTTAATTCCTAAAAATGAATTAAAACTTTGAAATTTAATATAAAAAAATCCGTAACTCGGATGAAAATGCTTTGTACATGAATGTTGCTCAGAACGATGAGACGAATCCGAATACTCAGTCTGTTCGTCCGCCACGCGTCCCTAGCATAGCGAACATGCAACAATCCATCTCCGTTTCATGTGCCCGAAAACCTCAAACACCGGGAATACTTTCCCGAATGTTTTCCCCCTTCGCCAGTATCGTCTAGTACTACGTCAGGTCACACCTAGCACCGTGTATTGCCTTGTTATGCTTTGTGATGCTTTGATTGCTCTGTTATTTATTGTATTCCCCCTTTGTTACTTCTTTCTGGTAGACCCCGAGACCGCTGCCGATACCCATGTGATCAACTACATCGACGACGACCCCTCCTTCTTGCCAACGCAACCACGCAAGCCAACCCCCCTTGATCAACCAGATATCGCTCACTCTCTTCTCTCTTATTCTTGCATTAGGTTGCTGTTGTTGTTGATTCGATAGCTCCTATTCTGTTGCATAGCCTGTCACTGTTTCCACTGTTCTTACCTTTACCTGCAATCCTAAAGTATTCCATTAGTGGCCCTACATTCTTGTTTGTCTTCCATGCTATACTATCGGGACATGATCATGTCGGGATGTGATCACGGGTATATACTATATACATACTTTACATGATACATGATGTGACTAAAGTCGGGTCGGCTCGTTTAGTACCCCGCAAGTGGTCCCATTGTGGGGGGTGAAAGGACAGGTGGTTCCATCCAGGTAGTGGTGGACCTGGGTTCCCGACGGCCCCCCGAGTGAATCTTTATGGTGGAGCAACAGGGCGGGTTGAGACATCCAGTTGAGAGGTGGCCTAGTCCTTGGTCGTTATCCGCGATTATTTCATAATAACACGATTAACGAGTTTGCATATTTGATCTGAGTCTGGCCACTGGCCTATACACACTAACTAACTACGTGGGAACAGTTATGGGCACTCGACGTCGTGGTATCAGCCGAAGCCTTCTTGACGTCAGCGACTGAGCGACGCACGCCGGGTTGAACCATGTAACGCAACTTCCTTTGAAATGGAGGTTGCTAGGTCTGCTCACCGGTTGCCCACGCAACATGCAGGTGTGCAATGGGTGATGGGCCCAGACCCCTGCGCGCTTACGATTTAGACCGGCGTGCTGACCTCTCTATTGTGCCTAGGTAGGGATGCGACATGTTGATCTTCCGAGGCCGGACATGACCCAGTAAAGTGTGTCCGGTCAGAGGGGATCGAGCGTGTTGGGTAATGTGGTGCACCCCTGAGGGGAAGTTTATCTATAAGAATAGTCGTGTCCCTCGGTAAAAGGATGACCCATAGTTGTACTCCGACCTCATGACAACTAGAACTGGATACTTAATAAAACACACACTTACAAGTGCCAGATATAACCCGATGATCACTTTCCCATAGGGCGACGAGGGGAGGATCGCCGGGTAGGATTATGCTATACGATGTTACTTGGTGAACTTTCCAGCAACTCAAGACGGAGGCTGCTAGAAGCATTGATACTTGTTACTATTCCAACTACTCTCTTCTACTATTGCAAGATGGAGGCTGCCAGAAGCGTAGTATTTGATAGGCCTAGCTATCCCCCTCTTACTCTGGCATTCTGCAGTTTAGTCCACAAATATTACCCCATTTACACAGATACCACCGCATATGTAGTGTAGATCCTTGCTTGCGAGTACTTTGGATGAGTACTCACGGTTGCTTTGCTCCCCCGTTTCCCCCTTTTCCTTTCTTCTCAGATGATGGAGTCCAGGAGACAGAGGATCCCGAGGATGTTTCTACGTGGAGTTCGGCTTCGAGGAGTAGTTAGGAGGTCCTAGGCATGAGGCCTTGCCTTTTCGATTGTTGCTACTTTTGTGCTAGCCATCTTATGGCACCTTGTATAACTTATGTTTGTACCCAAATATTTTGCTTTTACCGACTCTTGTGTTTTCGAGCTTGTGTATTCGAGTCCTCGAGGCCCCTGGATTGTAATATAAAGCTTGTATTATTTTAATTTGTGTCTAGAGTTGTGTCGTGATATCTTCCCGTGAGTTCCTGATCTTGGTCGTACACATTTGCATGCATGATTAGTGTACGGTCAAATCGGGGGCGTCTCACCCAGTCACTTTTCTTGCAAGCTTCTTGTGATGTTGTATTACCGAGAGGGCCCAGATATACCTCCCAGTCACATAGAATGACAAACCCCAGTCTCGATCCTTTCCAACCAAAAAGATACCTTTGGAGATACTTGTAGAGCATCTTTATGATCACCCAGTTATGTTGTGATGTTTGATTGCACACAAGGTATTCCTCCGCTATCTGGGAGTTGCTTGATCTCATGGTCGAAGAAACATGTATTTGACATTAACAAAGCAGTAGCAATAAACTAAACGATCATATGCTATGCTAACGAATGGGTCTTATCCATCACATCATTCTCCTAATGATGTGATCCCGTTATCAAATGACAACTCATGTCTATGGTTAGGAAACCATAACCATCTATTGATCAATGAGTTAGTCTAGTAAAGGCTCACTAGGGAAACGGTATTTGTTTATGTATCCGCACATGTATTTAAGTTTACGGTCAATACAATTCTAGCATGAATAATAAAACTTTATTATGAATAAGGAAATATAATAATAACAATTTATTATTGCCTCCAGGGCATATTTCCATCACTCTACGCATCAGCGGCCGCGGCAGAGACCACCACCAAGTCGTCGCCCGATGATGCTCTAGGACCTGGTAGCCACGCAACCGCACTAGGGGAGGTGTAGCACTGATAGAAGACGAGGATAGGGAAGGGAGGGGCATGTCATCTAAGCAGTCGCCAACATGCGAGGGTGAAATCATGTGGTAGCGGCTGAGCAGGAAGGCGTAGGCATAGGCGAACAGACTACATGGATGGATCATTTTTCAATAAAAAAAAGATGAATTGTTTTCCCCCTTATCGAATGGCATGGTGGGTAAATACTAGCAACTTCGGAGGATTGTAACGATGGACGGGCAGAAGTACTAATCCCTTTATTAGTAGGTATAGATATAGATGTTCCATAGCCCCCCACATATCTTTTATGAATGTATATTGTTATATACAAGATATTATGTTGTAAATTTTTATTGCCTTTTGATGTTCTACCATTGATAAATATACTTTGTGGACTCCAAATATCCAAACAAGGTTGGATATCTAGCACCATACAAAGGGAAGCATACCATGTACCCGGTTTTAACAACACCCTTCTGTGAAGAGACATGAGACATTCAACCATCTTCATTCTTCTTTGCGAAATATCATCAAAAGAGCATTTGGTGTTCACAAGATGAAATGCCAAATTCTCAGAGGCATACCACAGTACAAACCAGAGATCCAAAAGATGCTTGCCACTGCATGCATGTGTCTTCACAATTGGATTCGTTATACTCCCTCCGTCCAGACGAATAGTACATCTAAGGAGTTGCATCGCAACCTAGGTGCATAGAGACTAGATGGAGGGTATTAAATCAATAATTAATGGCAATAAACTCCTATTTGACCCGCTTGTAAAATTGGAAGGAGCCGACTACATTGGTTTCCCATGTCATTAACTCCTAAAGAGCAATGTGCAAATTCTATTTAATGCGTCAGCCAATGAAAATAGCAGTATGCAAAATGAAAATCATGATCACGGGGAATGAGGAGCTCCTTCCACGTGTGGTGACTTATATATCTACAATACTAAATTTTCATTAGGACGCCCTATGCACCTGGATGGAGGGAGTAGAAAGTTACGCGATGAGCATTTTTATAATGATGCGTATGTGCAACTTCCATAAATGCTTACAGGTGCCAACGCTCTACCATCAGAAAATGATGGTACCATGTGAAGGAAATATGTCCTAGAGGCAATAATAAAGTTGTTAGTTATATTTCGTTATACATGATAAATGTCTTTTATTCATGCTAGAATTGTATTAACCGGAAACTTGATACATGTGTGGATACATAAACAAAACTCAGTGTCCCTAGTAAAGCCTCTACTAGACTAGCTCGTTAATCAAAGATGGTCGAGTTTCCTAACCATAGACGTGTGTTGTCATTTGATTAACGGGATCAAATCATTAGGAGAATGATGTGATGGACATGACCCATCTGTTAGCTTAGCGTATTGATCGTTCAGTTTTATCACTACTGCTTCCTTGTGTGCTATCAAACGTCACAACGTAACTGCGTGATTATAAAGATGCTACAGGTATCTCTGAAGGTGTTTGTTGGGTTAGCATAGATCGAGATTAGGATTTGTCACTCCGAGTAACGAAGAGGTATCTCTGGGCCCTCTCGGTAATGCACATCACAAGAAGCCTTGCAAGCAATGTGACTAATGAGTTAGTTGTGAGATGATGCATTACGGAACGGGTAAATAGACTTGCCAGTAGCGAGATTGAACTAGGTATAAGATACCGACAATCGAATCTCGGGCAAGTAACATACCGATGACAAAGGGAATAACGTATGTTGTCATTACGGTTTGACCGATAAAGATCTTCGTAGAATATGTGGGAGCCAATATGAGCATCCAGGTTCCATTATTGGTTATTGACCGCAGAAGTGTCTCGGTCATGTCTACATAGTTCTCGAACCCGTAGGGTCCGCACGCTTAACGTTCGATGACATTTGTATTAAGAGTCATGTGTTTTTGGTGATCAAAGATTGTTCGGAGTCCCGGATGAGATCACAAACATGATGAGGAGTCTCGAAATGGCCAAGAGGAAAAGATCGATATATTGGATGATGGTATTCGGACAGCGGCATGGTTTCGGGACGTTTCAGATATTTATCGGAGTACCAAGGGGCTACCGGAACACCCCGGGGAAGTATTGGGCCTACATGGGCCATAGGGGAGAGAGAGGGGAGCCCACAAGGGGTGGCGCTCCCCCCGTGGGCTGTCTGAATTGGACAAGGGGAAGGGGGCGCGGCCCCCCTTTCCTTCTCCCTCTCCCTCTCCTTCCCTCTTTCCAACTCCAAAGAAAGGAAAAAAAGAGGGGGGCGAATCCTACTAGGAGTGGAGTCCTAGTAGGACTCCCCCCATGGCGCGCCCCTAGGCCAGCCTTCTCCTCCCCTCCTCCTTTATATACAGGGGCAGGGGGCACCCCAAAAGACATCAGTTATTCTCTTAGCCGTGTGCGGTGCACCCCTCCATAGTTTAAACCTCATGTCATATTGTCATTGTGCTTAGGCGAAGCCCTGAGCGATCTACTTCACCATCACCATCAACACGCCGTTGTGTTGCCGAAACTCTCCCTCCACCCTCTACTGGATCAAGAGTTCGAGGGACGTCATCGAGCTGAACGTGTGCAGAACTCAGAGGTGCCGTATGTATGGTGCTTGATCGGTTGAATTGCGAAGACGTTCGACTACATCAACTGCGTTAATCTAACGCTTCCGCTTTCGGTCTACGAGGGTACGTGCACACACTCTGCCCATCTCGTTGCTATGCATCTCCTAGATAGATCTTGCGTAAGTGTAGGATTTGTTTTTGAAATTGCATGCTACATTCCCAACAGTGGCATCATGAGACAGGTCTATGCGTAGATGATATGCACAAGTAGAACACAAAGGAGTTGTGGGCGGTGATGTTCATATTGCTTACCACCAATGTCTTATTTTGATTCGGCAGTATTGTAAGATGAAGCGGTCTGGACCAACATTGCATGACCGCGTTCATGAGAACAGTTCCACCATTACGTGCAACTTGTTTGGATAAAGGTGGCTAGCGGGTGTCTGACTCTCTTGCTTTAGTTGAATCGAATTTGATTGTGGCCGGTCCTTGTTGAGGGTTGAAACAACAAACTTGATAAATAACCGTTGTGGTTTTTGTGTCGTAGGTAAGAACGGTTCTTACTAGAAACCCGTAGCAGCCACGTAAAACTTGCAACAACAAAGTAGAGGACGTCTAACTTGTTTTTGCAGGGCATGTTGTGATGTGATATGGTCAAGACGTGATGAGTTATACATTATTGTATGAGATGATCATGTTTTGTAAATTATCAGCAACCGGCAGGAGCCTTATGGTTGTCTCTTTATTGTATGAATTGCGAACACCATGTAATTGCTTTACTTCATCACTATGAGTTATCGATAGTAGTATAAGCAATAGTTGGCGAGATGACCACGACGCTACGATGAAGATCATGGTGTCAAGCCGGTAATGATGGAGATCATGACGATGCTTTGGAGATGGAGATCAAAAGCACAAGATGGTGATGGCCATATCATGTCACATATTATGATTGCATGTGATGTTTATCTTTTTATGCATCTTATTTTGCTAGAACGACGGTAGCATTATAAGATGATACCTTACTAAAATTTCAAGGTACAAGTGTTCTCCCTGAGTATGCACCGTTGCGACAGTTTGTCGTGCTGAGACACCACGTGATGATCGGGTGTGATAAGCTTTATGTTCACATACGACGGGTGTAAGACAGTTTTGCACGGGCAGAATACTCGGGTTAAACTTGAAGATCCTAGCATATATAGACATGGCCTTGGAACACTAGAGGCCGAAAGGTCGAACGTGAATCATATAGTAGATATGATCAACATAAGACGTTCACCATTGAAAGCTACTCCATCTCACGTGATGATCGGACATGGTTTAGTTTATTTGGATCACGTGATCAGTTAGATGACTTGAGGGATGTCTATCTAAGTGGGAGTTCTTTAGTAATATGATTAATTGAACTTAATTTATCATGAACTTAGTCCTGATAGTTTTTTTTGCATATCTATGTTTTAGATCAATTGCCCGTGCTACCGTTCCCTTGAATTTTAATGCGTTCCTAGAGAAAGCTAAGTTGAAAGATGATGGTAGCAACTACAAGGACTGGGCCCGTAACTTGAGGATTATCCTCATTGCTGCACAGAAGAATTATGTCCTTGAAGCACCGCTAGGTGAAAGGCCTGCTGCAGGAGCAACTTCTGATATTATGAACGTCTGGCAAGCTCGGTCTGATGACTACTCGATAGTTCAGTGTGCCATGCTTTACGGCTTAGAATCGGGACTTCAAAGACGTTTTGAACGTCATGGAGCATATGAGATGTTCCAAGAGTTGAAGTTAATATTTCAAGCAAATGCTCGAGTTGAGAGATATGAAGTCTCCAACAAGTTCTATAGCTGCAAGATGGAGGAGAACAGTTCTGTCAGTGAACACATACTCAGAATGTATGGGTACCATAACCACATGACTCAGCTGGGAGTTAATATTCCAGATGATAGTGTTATTGACAGAGTTCTTCAATCACTGCCACGAAGCTATAAAGGCTTCGTGATGAACTATAATATGCAAGGGATGGAGAAGACAATTCCCGAGCTGTTCGCAATGCTCAAAGTTGCGGAGGTAGAAATCAAAAGGGAGCATCAAGTGGTGATGGTTAACAAAACCACTAGTTTCAAGAAAAAGGGCAAGGGAAAGAAGGGGAACTTCAAGGAGAATAGCAAGCCAGTTGCTACTCCCGGGAAGAAACCCAAGTCTGGAGCCAAGCCTGAAACTGAGTGATTCTACTTCAAAGGATCTGGTCACTAGAAGCGGAACTGCCCCAAGTATTTGGCGGATAAGAAGGATGGCAAAGTGAACAAAGGTATATATGATATACATGTTATTGATGTGTACCTTATTAATGCTCGCAGTAGCGTCTGGGTATTTGATACTGGTGTTGGGGATCATTCCAGAAATTCAAAAAAAAAATCTACGCATCACCAAGATCTATCTATGGAGTTACTAGCAACGAGAGGGGAGCGCATCTTCATACCTTTGAAGGTCGCGATACGGAAGCATTGCAAGAACGCGGTTGGTGGAGTCGTACAGGAAGCGATTCTGATCACGGCCGAATCCGATCTAAGCACCGAACAACGGTGCCTCCGCGTTCAACACACGTGCAGCACGGTGACGTCTCCCGCGCCATGATCCAGCAAGGAGAGAGGGAGATATTGGGGAAGACTCCGTCCAGCAGCAGCACGACGGCATGGTGGTGGTGGAGGAGCGTGGTTCTCCGGCAGGGCTTCGCCAAGCGCTACGGAAGGAGGAGGAGGAGTTGGACAGGGGGAGGGTTGCGCCAGGGTTCAGGTGCGGCTGCCCTCCTAGCCCCCTCTCTTTATATAGGGGCAAGGGAGAGGGGGCCGGTGTAAGGGCATATTTCTCCCTAAGTAGTTTTGGTGATTGATGACAATGCATTTGCGGACTAATCGTGTGCTCTAAGCTCCTACAGGTATATCTCACTTAGGCACAAGACGATTGATTGCCCCTCGGATTCGATGGAAGACGGTGTTTTCTTTTTGCTCCCTGTCGGTGGCTTTGAGTAATAGGAAAGCCGTACTATTAAGAGGGGGTCCGCTTTGGAAAGGTTTGGGTGGAATCAACACGTACACATATTACTCTCGCACCACCTTTCCTTTGCTTCTGTGGAGTTCCAACCGGTTATTATCGTATATGCAAACTGTGACTTCTTAACTAAATCATCTGCCTGGCAAGCGGTAGTACCGCTCTACTAAGCGGTAGTACCGCGCAGACACACGGTAGTACCGCCTGCCGACACGGTAGTACCGCTCCCACGGTAGTACCGCGTCTCCAGAGCGGTAGTACCGTGTATCTGGCCCGGCGCTGATTCTAAGTGCAGAAGTGGATGCGGAATTACTTTTTTACTTCCGCATCCAATACGGTAGTACCGCTTAGTCCAAGCGGTAGTACTGTGTCGCATTTTGCTACTACCGTTTTCCCTGCGGATGTAGCCGCGGATGTAATTTATTTCATCCGTGGTCGTCAATCATGTCGCATATTTTTGCCTAGCGGTAGTATCGCTCCCAGAGCGGTAGTACCGCAACTTACGTGCGGTACTACCGCTATCTGCGGGCTGAAAACGCACATAACGGTTGGATTTGCTCTCCCACTATATATAGGGGGTCTTCTTCTCCGAGAAGACTTACCTCTTCCCCCACTACTCCATTGTTGCTCCAAAAGCTCCATTTCCGCCCGATCTCTCTCCCTAGCCAATCAAACTTGTTGATTTGCTCGGGATTGATTGAGGAGGCATCGATCTACACTTCCACCAAGAGATATTTGATTCTCCCCACTAATCCCTTGCGGATCTTGTTACTCTTGGGTGTTTGAGCACCCTAGACGGTTGAGGTCACCTCGAAGCCATATTCCATTGTGGTGAAGCTTCGTGGTTTTGTTGGGAGCCTCCAAGTTGTGGAGATAGCCCCAACCTTGTTTGTAAAGGTTCAGTTGCCGCCTTCAAGGGCACAACTAGTGGATTCACGGCACCTTGCATCGTGTGAGGGCGTGAGGAGAATACGGTGGCCCTAGTGGCTTCTTGGGGAGCATTGTGCCTCCACACCGCTCCAACAGAGACGTACTTCCCCTCAAAGGGAAGGAACTTCGGCAACACATCCTCGTCTCCACCGGTTCCACTTGTGGTTATTTCTTACCTTTACTTGTGCATGCTTTACTTGTTCAACTCCTATAGCATGCTTGTGTAGTTGTTATCCTTCTTTCCTTTAGTTGTCATCTTAGTAGAATATTTAGACAACTTACTTTGTCGTTTAATTTAAAGTGGTTAAGAAAATTTAAAAATTGTTAGTTGCCTATTCACCCCCCCCCTCTAGTCAACCATATCGATCCTTTCAATTGGTATCAGAGCCTCGTCTCTTTTTAAGGACTTTACCGTCCAAAGAGTATGGGTGACAACGTAGTCGAGACGGAGGACTATTCCGGTGGAACTCCGTCCTTGCCTACGTCAGATGGGGGAGCCTCGGTCTCTCGTGAGGAGTTCAATGTGGCCTTGACCACATTGAAAGAATCACTAGCGAGCGAGGTCAAGGGAATGTTTAAAGATTTGCTTGAGGGGCTTAAATTATCCACCGCACCGTTGGAAGTGGCTTGTCCCGCTACCAACGTGTCTGAGGCTAATCCCGACAAGGGAGAAGCTAGTAGAGAACAAGCCCCGGTTACTAAGAATGGGAATGGGAAATTTGCCCAATCCGCTCCTCCTACTCACTATGGAGGACTCGTTCCCACACCCCATTTAAATTCTGTTGGGCCCCCTCCCAAGTTTATCAAAAATACTGATTTTGCTACTTGGGTGTTTCGTTTCAAACGTCATATTAATCATTGTTCCACTAACCTTTGGAGAATCATTGAGCAAGGTTTTTATCTGTATGATCCCGACAACATGACTCCGAGAGAAACTGCAGATCATCAGTTCAACGAGTCCGCTCTTTGCATTCTTCAAGATTCCATCCCTCCTGAAGACATTGCACACCTTCGACCCTTCACTGTGGCCAAGGAAGCTTGGGAGCATGTTGGCACGATGTACAAGGGAAGCACCAGTATTCAACGCTCCAACTATGAAGTGGTGCAAGATGAAGCTGTTGAGTTTGCTATGATCGAAGATGAAGATCCTCGTGAACTTTATCGAAGATTAACTATCCTTGCGGTTTCTCTTCGAGATCATGGCAGTAAGGATACGGATGACAATTGGATCAAGCGCAAGTTCCTCAAGGCCATGATGCCCTATCATAAGGCCATGTCCTCTGTCATACGTCAGAGATCGGACTTCCACACTTTATCCTCAAATGAATTGTTGGATGAATTTGTTGCCATGAGGATCTTGGACGTGACCGCCGACAATGCGGTCTTAAGAGCTCAGCGATCAAAGAAGCCCAATATTGCTCTGAAGGCCAAGGCTTGTATGGAAGAGGAGGAAGTCGAAGATGATGATGAATGTTGCCCCGAGGACACCAAATATGCCTATCATGAGCACATGGCTCTTGCGTCAAGGCAATTCTGGGGCAAGAAGAACACAAGATCCAACTTCAACAGGAACAACTCTAGTGGGAACAAGGGGAAGCAACGAGTAAGGACATGCTTCAACTGTGGAAATGTGAGTCATTTCGTTGTGGATTGCCCATATGAGAAGAGAGAAGACTTTGGAGGCAAGCTTATTCGGAAGGACAAGTCAAAGTCCTATCCCAACAAGAACAACTTCATCAAGAAGACTCGTCCGAAAGTGTTGGTGGCCCAAGAAGAATATGTGGAGGATGATGATAATGATGAAGACGATGAGGTGACCACTATGGCCACAATTGCAATTGCAACTACTCCGCACTCATCTCTCTTCGACTCACCAAACGAGAACATCACCGCCAAGTGTCTCATGGCCAAGGCCACCAACAAGGTAACCCCAAACATCAATACTACTATCTCTTCTAATCCTTCATTGACCAACTGTATTGATGAGGGTGAGGGTGTTATGGAGGGAGAAAATGAATTTGAGTTGTTCATGAAAAATCTCAAGGGCAAACCCAAGAAGCATTTTGTTGCTCTCTTGGAACAACTCGGTGAGGCCAATGACATGATCGAGGCTCACGAGGAAACCATTACTAAAATGGAAGGACATAGTCGAGACTATGCCGATGAGATATCGGATCTCTCTAACGCCCTAGAGGAAGAGTGTGGTCTTCGTTTGGCTCTTGAGGAGTCACACAACGATGATCATGCTAAATTAAAGAAAGATCTTGATCATGCTTTAGTTGTATCTCACGTCCTTAACTCCGAGAAGGCAAAACTTGAAGTTGACCATGCTAAACTCAAAGAGGAGTTTGACATACTTGACAAGGCTCACAAGGCCTTGAAAGGTATGCATGCTACTCTCAAGGAGTCTCATGATCAACTCCAAGTTTCGCTAACCAAGGAAAAGGCTATCTTTCCTCGCATGGTCTTAATTGATAATGCAAATGCTACTAACCCATGTTGCGAGCATGTGCATCTTGTTGAAGAGAATGCTGAGTTGAAGAAGCAACTTGAGAAAGGCCTTGTGACTTGCATACAAGGTGAGAAGAACCTCAACACCCTTTTGAGCAATCAAAAGGAAGTTGTGGCAAAGGAAGGAATTGGGTTTGTTCCTAAGCCCAAGAAGAAGAAGAATGACAAGACCAAGCAACCACCCCCTCTCCGACAATCCTTTGTGAAAGAAGGAGAGGGCACGTCAACCAAGAAGAAAAGTGGTGGTGTCGAGAAAAACTCCACCATACCATCAAACATGGCCGGTGATTTTAATCCTTCATATGTTTTATGTCGTGCCAGTGATGGCCATGTGTTTGCTAAATTTGTTGGTTCTTCTTACGAGTACATTGAATGGTCCATTTGGGTTCCTAAGACCCTTGTTACTAACCTCAAAGGACCCATTACCAAATGGGTACCTAAATCCAAGCATTGATCTATTGTAGGAGTTTGCTTCCGGTGGGGGGTCATGGTTGCTCGATAGCGGAGCCACAAATCATATGACCGGGAGCAAAGACTTGGTGGTGGACGTGCATCTCGGTTCATCTATGGCCACCAACGTCGAATGGGGTGATGCTTCATCGTCTAAGGTATTGGGACTTGGCAAGGTTGTTGTCTCTCATGATCTCACGATCGATAAAGTCATGCTTGTTGAGTCCCTTGCATACAATTTACTTTCTGTTCGCCAACTTGCACTCATGGGCTTTGCTACATTCTTTGATATTGATACTGTGGCCCTCTTGTGGAGCAAGACTCTTAAAGTAGCCTATGTTGGGCATGTCGAGAATGGTCTTTATGTGGTTAACTTCTCGAAGCAACCCACTAAGGTCGCGACATGCCTAATGGCTAAAGTTGATGTGGGATGGCTTTGGCATCGCCGTTTGGCCCACGTCAATATGAGATCTTTGCAAAGTCTTCTCAAGGGGGACCATGTCCGAGGACTAACAAATGTTAGCTTTGCCAAAGATCGTGCTTGCAGGGCGTGCATTGAAGGAAAATTACATGAGAAGGCTCACCCTCCCACGACTATAATCTATTCAAAGAGACCCCTAGAGCTCCTCCACATGGACCTCTTTGGGCCTCCTACTTTTGATAGTCTTGGGGGTAGGAAGTATTGCTTGGTGATTGTGGATGATAACTCAAGATATACCTGGGTATACTTCTTCAAGAAGAAGAGTGAGACCCAACAAACCGTCATCAACTTTGCAAATGAAGCTCAACGTCAACATGAAGCAAAGATTTTGATGATCAGAAGTGACAACGGCACCGAGTTCAAGAACTACACCTTGGATGAGTTTCTTCGTGATGAGGGGATCAAACATCAATATGCAGCCCCATATACCCCTCAACAAAACGGTGTAGCAGAGAGAAAGAACCGAACTTTAATAGATGCTGCAAGAACCATGATGGCTGAATTCAATTCTCCATACAACTTTTGGGCCGAAGCCATCAACACCGCTTCCCATGCTTCAAATCGTCTCTATCTCCGCAAAGGCTTGAACAAAACTTCGTATGAGATTCTTACCGGTAACAAGCCAAATCTCAAGTACTTCCGGGTATTCGAGTGTAAGTGTTTCATTCTCAAGAAAGGTGTTCGTTTGTCTAAATTTGAATCTAGAGCTCCTGAGGGCATATTTGTTGGTTATGCTACAAACTCTCATGCTTACCGTGTCCTCAACAAGTCCACTGGACTCATTGAGGAGACGAGTAACGTAGAGTTTGATGAAAATAACGGCTCCCAAGTGGAGCAAAGTGGTACTTGTGATGCAGGTGATGAAATTCCTCCTCAAGCCATAAGAAGAATGGGTGTTGGATATATCCTACCCATTGAGGAACCCCTTGTGGCCGAAGGAGAAGGACAATGTTCCACTCAAGTGGAACCATCACCGACTCAAGACCCACACGCTTCCGAAGAACAAAGTGAAAGCCCTCAACCTGATGGACAAGGCCAAGTGCAAGATCAATCTCAAGTTGGTGGAGAGCCACCAAATGATGCACAAGGCCAAGTTCTGTCCCCCGAGCAAGATCAAGATCAAGAGGAAGCTCAAGATCAAGATCTAGCTCCTGACGACGCTCAAGATGATCAACTCAGTGCTCCCCAGTTAACACTTGAAGAGCAATTAGAGCGTCGTGCTGCAAAATTTGCCTCCAGGCTTTCTTCCAACGAGCATCACATCGAAAACATTCTAGGAAGCATAAAAAGGGGGGTAAGCACTCGTAGACAATTAGCAAACTATTGTGCTCATCAAGCTTTTGTCTTCTGTGTTGAACCTCAGAAGGTTTATGAGGCGCTCGAAGACCCTGATTGGCTCAATGCCATGCATGAAGAACTCCATAACTTCGAGCGCAACAAGGTGTGGCGTCTGGTGCCAAGACCAAAGGAGAACCATAATGTCATTGGAACCAAATGGATCTTTAAGAACAAGCAAGATGCCCATGGAATTGTTATTCGCAACAAGGCACGTCTGGTGGCTCAAGGCTACTCCCAAGTCGAGGGTATCGACTACGGTGAAACCTTTGCCCCCGTTGCTCATCTTGAATCCATTCATTTGTTGCTTGCCTATGCTTCCCATCATAACTTTAAATTGCAACAAATGGATGTGAAAAGTGCATTTCTTAATGGTCCTATTAATGAGTTGGTGTATGTTACACAACCCCCGGGGTTCGAGGATCCTAAGTTCCCCAATCATGTGTAACTCGATAAGGCACTCTATGGCCTTAAACAAGCCCCACGTGCGTGGTATGAGCACCTTACCGAGTTGTTACAAGATCGTGGGTTTGAAAATTGGGAAAATGGACCCCACTCTTTTTACTAAGAAGGTCAAAGGGGAGTTGTTTGTATGCCAACTATATGTTGATGATATTATCTTTGGTTCTCCTAACAAAGCTTTCAATGATGAGTTCGCCGCACTCATGACCACACATTTTGAGATGTCCATGATGGGAGAGTTGAAGTACTTCCTTGGATTTGAGATCAAACAAAGAAGAGAAGGCATCTTCATCAAACAATCCAAGTATACTCAAGACATGCTCAAGAGGTTCAATCTAAGTGATGTCAAGCCGGCTACTACTCCAATGCCAACCAAATGCCAACTTGACATTGATCCCAATGGTAAAGCGGTGGATAAAAAGGTATATCGCTCTATGATCGGATCCTTGCTTTACCTTTGTGCATCTAGACCGGATATTATGTTGAGTGTAGGAATTTGTGCACGGTTTCAAGCCTCACCTAAGGAGAGTCACTTTATGGCTGTCAAGCGAATCTTTCGATATTTGGCTCATACCCCAAACTTTGGCTTATGGTACCCGAGAGGAGCAAATTTCAACCTCGTAGGTTTCTCTGATTCTGACTGGGCGGGAGACAAAGTGGATAGGAAGTCCACTTCGGGAGGGTGCCAATTTCTTGGTTGCTCTCTTGTTAGTTGGTCTTCCAAAAAGCAAAGTTGTGTATCTCTCTCGTCCACCGAAGCAGAGTATGTGGCTGCTGGCAGTTGCTGTGCTCAACTCTTATGGATGAGGCAAACTTTAAAGGATTATGGTGTCATTTGTGACAAAGTGCCCCTTTGGTGTGACAATGAAAGTGCCATCAAGATTTCTCTCAACCCGGTGCTACACTTCAAGACGAAGCATATTGAGATTCGGTATCACTTCATCCGGGATCACATAAGGCAAGGAGAGATCGAGCTTCACTACGTCAACACTCATGATAACCTTGCATATATCTTCACGAAGCCATTGGATGAAGCAAGATTTCGCGAGTTAAGGCATGAGCTAAATATCATCGATTTGAGCAATGTGGTTTGAATCTGTGCACACACCCCTCACACTCAATATAGCTATCTTGTCTAGATGTAGGCATGAACATAGGGGGAGTATTGTTCTCTCAATGAACTGTTCCTCCCCCCATTATGCATAAACTAATCAAGTCTTTATCATTTGCCATACATAGTTGGTTTAAATGCTTCAAGTCGAGTATTGGTCATGGGCCCAAGGATAATTCTTCGCGGTGCCATATCTATAAACTCAAACATAGGTGGCCTCGGCCACCGCCCTCCTCTGAGGAGTTGTGTTATTTGTTTTGCTTGTACGTGTGTATGCTTTTCTGTTTTTTCTGTGCTTAAAGCCTCTTGTCAAAATGTGCAAGCTCTTGGAGGAGCGGTACTACCGTGCTTGTTTACGGTACTACCGCAAAGGGGTTACGGTATTACCGCACTGCCAGCACGGCAGTATTTATTTACTGCCGCTGGTAGGGCGGTACTACCGCTTGGCGAGCGGTACTACCGCGCAAGCGGTACTACCGCGATGACCGCGGTACTACCGCTCATATTCGGACGGGTGGGGGTTATAAGCAGGCAGGGGGAGTTCCAACTCCCCCATACCCATTCACTCCTAACCCCCACGTCGTCCCTATCTCTCCCTCTCAAGTACGCTGCCGGAGGACCTCACCGGATCTCCTCCCTCGGCCACTCTCCTCGCATTCCGACCGGTGGGATCGCTCCCCACCGCACCCTCTTGCCATGGATGCAGGTTTCTCCCCTTTTCCCCTTTTCTTGTTGCCTTGTTGTTGTTTTTAGGGTTAGGGGAGATGCTTAGTGTTCTTGTGTTCTTCGTGTTCTTATCCATGGAAGTTTAGGATGTAGGAGAGTGTTTTTGCACTAGAAATACGAATATGCATGTTGCTACCAAGATACTATGATCAGCCGTAGTACCGCTAGTCGATCTATTTGGCCTTCTCTAGATCTGTTCATCTCAGATCTGTTTCGTGCGGTACTACCGCTGGAGAACCGCGGTACTACCGCACGATCTGGTCCAGATCCGATCTGACCAGAGCGGTACTACCGCTGTCCTCAGCGGTACTACCGCTCGGGCGGAAGTAAAAATTTACTACCGCTGGCCGAGCGGTACTACCGCGCCCCAACGCGGTACTACCGCTCCGCAAGCAGCACTAAGTTTTTACTTCCGCTCCTTCACGCGGAAGTACATTTTTACTACTGCAGAGTATGCGGTACTACCGCATCCACCATGCGGTACTACCGCATACCTTGCGGTACTAATTTTTTACTTCCGCGTAGGGACTGCAGTACTACCGCTTGTGTCATATTGTCTTCGTAGCATGTACACATTCCTCTTTCTACTGGTTTCTTGTGCTTTTCGAGGTTTTGGCATTGATTCTCTTTGTGTTTTTGTCGTGTTCTTGTGTTTGTGTTTTAGGTGGTGGCTCCGATTTCGATGCTCGTCGTACCAACCCTGTCCGCGACACTGGTTCCAAGCGTCTGCGTACCCCCAGTGATGTGCCAGAGGGCTCCAATCCCCAGCGCAGGTTCAAGACTGCCGCCAACAAGCGCAAGGAATCCTCAATGTCAATGGAAGAGATGCCAGCTGCTGAGTTCATGGCACGTAGGAAGCAAAACCCATATGGAGAACCCCGTGAGCACTTTCCTGGAGATGAGATTTTCTGGACCAAGGAGCAGTTTCGCATCTACCATGAGGTGCTCAAGACCAAGGCCAACCTGTATGTGGATGCTCACTGGGTGGACGTGGTTCACATGAGGAAGGACACCAACCGGGCCTACTTTGCCGAGGCCCTTGATCTGATCGAGCAGTTGGGACTTGAGCACATCATGACCTTCCAGAATGATTTTGATCCGGAGATTATTGCGCAGTTATATGCCTTTGTCAATTTCCACACCAAGGAGGATCGCCCAATGACATGGATGACCAATGGTCACAAGATGACTTCTTCTTGGAAGGAGTTCATGGATCTCCTTCAGATACCTGACGAGGGTCTCCACAACCCAATTGGATTTCGGCCTCACGCCAATCCTGAATCTGCCAACAAAGACAAGCTGCTTCCATTCTATGAGGAGAAGACTCTTGCTAGTGGCAAGAAGTCTTGGGTGTTGAACCCCTTTTTGGACATCATGTATCGGATCTTTCGCAACACTCTATTCCCTCGTGTTGGAGATAAGGACAAGGTCCATGCCTACCTGGTTGACATGCTGCTGATGTGTCAAGAAGCTCGCACAACACAGACTGCACCACTTGACATATCCCACATCATGTGGAACGAGCTTTGTTTTGCCATCTACTCTCGCAAGGTACCCATCTATGGTCCATACTTGTTTCTGCTGATCTCCAAGACTTGGGAGAAGCTATACCTTGATGAGGAGTTCGAGGCCGACTGCTTCCGCCATGATCCCATCCGTCTTCGCGTCAAGACTCGTTGGGCCAACACCACCACTCGTGCGCAAGCTGCTGCAGCCCAGATGGGCACTGATGAGGAGCCTCTGGAGGAGGCTGATGATGAGGGCCCTGGTAGATTTGCTCCTTCTTCCTCCTCTGCGGTGGAGGAGCCTTCTTGGGCTAAAAAGCTTAAGCAAAAGATGAAGGCCCTCTTCTGCATGCAGGCTAAGGGTCAATACCAGGCTCATGTGACTGACAAGAAGACGCGCCAGCGTGACAAGAAGCTTTTGGCGGTCTATGGAGAGGACGTTTCAAATGGGTCAGAGGATAACATCACCCCTGAGGCTACTTGGATGGCCCGTCAGGGGTACAAGTGGTCAGAGTCTGACGAGGAGTATCAGGAGGAGTAGCCAGGATCTGATGATGAGTACAACGACTGAGTTTCTCCAGGGCTGCCACCCGTCTTAGTGTCCTCTTTCCCCTTTGTGGTGTCTCGATGACAAAGGGGGAGAGTGATTTGCGTCTTGTGCTCTTGTGCCAGTTGTTTCTTTTCGTTGGTTGAACTCTGTTTATTTGCGTGTTTTTGTGTCGTGTGCGTGAGACTATCGTATGGTGTAAGACATATGCTCCTTTATCGTTGAACTCGTCGTTATGTCTTTATTTTTATATCAAGAGCAACAGTTAGTTTACTTTCCCTTATTTATGTGCTCTGTGGTATTTATATATAGAGTATCTTTATGTTTAGAATATAGGGGGAGCACTGTACCTTGTATGTGTGTTGTGCAGTCCAAAGCACAATCTTGTGTAGGCACACATCCAGGGGGAGCTCACCTATACTCTAGGGTTTGGATTGCATACTCTCTTATTTTTTTTCTTTTTCCCCTGTGCAAATCCCGTATTGTCATCAATACACCAAAAAGGGGGAGATTGTAAGGGCATATTTCTCCCTAAGTAGTTTTGGTGATTGATGACAATGCATTTGCGGACTAATCGTGTGCTCTAAGCTCCTACAGGTATATCTCACTTAGGCACAAGACGATTGATTGCCCCTCGGATTCGATGGAAGACGGTGTTTTCTTTTTGCTCCATGTCGATGGCTTTGAGTAATAGGAAAGCCGTACTATTAAGAGGGGGTCCGCTTCGGAAAGGTTTGGGTGGAATCAACACGTACACATATTACTCTCGCACCACCTTTCCTTTGCTTCTGTGGAGTTCCAACCGGTTATTATCGTATATGCAAACTGTGACTTCTTAACTAAATCATCTGCCTGGCAAGCGGTAGTACCGCTCTACTAAGCGGTAGTACCGCGCACACACACGGTAGTACCGCCTGCCGACACGGTAGTACCGCTCCCACGGTAGTACCGCGTCTCCAGAGCGGTAGTACCGTGTATCTGGCTCGGCGCTGATTCTAAGTGCAGAAGTGGATGCGGAAGTAATTTTTTACTTCCGCATCCAATACGGTAGTATCGCTTAGTCCAAGCGGTAGTACCGTGTCGCATTTTGCTCCTACTGTTTTCCTTGCGGATGTAGCCGCGGATGTAATTTATTTCATTCGTGGTCATCAATCATGTCGCATATTTTTGCCTAGCGGTAGTACCGCTCAGCCAGCGGTAGTACCGCAACTTACGTGCGGTACTACCGCTATCTGCGGGCTGAAAACGCACATAACGGTTGGATTTGCTCTCCCACTATATATAGGGGGTCTTCTTCTCCAAGAAGACTTACCTCTTCCCCCACTACTCCATTGTTGCTCCAAAAGCTCCATTTCCGCCCGATCTCTCTCCCTAGCCAATCAAACTTGTTGATTTGCTCGGGATTGATTGAGGAGGCATCGATCTACACTTCCACCAAGAGATATTTGATTCTCCCCACTAATCCCTTGCGGATCTTGTTACTCTTGGGTGTTTGAGGACCCTAGATGGTTGAGGTCACCTCGAAGCCATATTCCATTGTGGTGAAGCTTCGTGGTTTTGTTGGGAGCCTCCAAGTTGTGGAGATAGCCCCAACCTTGTTTGTAAAGGTTCGGTTGCCGCCTTCAAGGGCACCACTAGTGGATTCACGGCACCTTGCATCGTGTGAGGGCGTGAGGAGAATACGGTGGCCCTAGTGGCTTCTTGGGGAGCATTGTGCCTCCACACCGCTCCAACAGAGACGTACTTCCCCTCAAAGGGAAGGAACTTCGGCAACACATCCTCGTCTCCACCGGTTCCACTTGTGGTTATTTCTTACCTTTACTTGTGCATGCTTTACTTGTTCAACTCCTATAGCATGCTTGTGTAGTTGTTATCCTTCTTTCCTTTAGTTGTCATCTTAGTAGAATATTTAGACAACTTACTTTGTCGTTTAATTTAACGTGGTTAAGAAAAGTTAAAAATTGTTAGTTGCCTATTCACCCCCCCCCCCCTCTAGTCAACCATATCAATCTTTTCAGTCGGCCCCCTCAGATCCAATCTGAGGAGGGGGCGGCGGCCAGGGGAGGGGGCTTGCCCCCAAGCCAAGGGGGGCGCCCCCCTTAGGGTTTCCCCCAACCCTAGGCGCATGGGCCCTAGGGGAGAAGGCGTCCAGCCCACTTAGGGGCTGATCCCTCTCCATATACATCCCATAGGGCCCTCCGGGGCAGGTGGACCCTCCCGGTGGACACTCGGAACCCCTTCGGTGGTCCTGGTACAATACCGGCACCCCCCCCCCCCAATTTTCCGGTGACCGTATAGTGACTTCCCATATATAAATCTTTACCTCCGGACCATTTCGGAAATCCTTGTGACGGCCGGGATCTCATCTGGGACTCCGAACAACATTCGGTAACCACGTACATACATTCCCTATAACCCTAGCATCATCTAACCTTAAGTGTGTAGACCCTACGGGTTCGGGAACCATGCAGACATGACCGAGACATCTCTCCGGCCAATAACCAACAGCGGGATCTGGATACCCATGTTGGCTCCCACATGTTCCACGATGATCTCATCGGATGAACCATGATGTCAAGGATTCAATCAATCCCGTATACAATTCCCTTTGTCTACCAGTATAGTACTTGCCCGAGATTCGATCGTCGGTATACCGATACCTTGTTCAATCTCATTAACGACAAGTCTCTTTACTCGTTCCGTAACACATCATCCCGTGACCAACCCCATAGTCACATTGAGCTCATTACGATGATATCTTACCGAGTGGGCCTAGAGATACCTCTCCGTCATACAGAGTGACAAATCCCAGTCTCGATTTGTGCCAACCCAACAGATGCTTTCGGGGATACCCATAGTGTACCTTTATAGCCACCCAGTTACGTTGTGACATTTGGCACACCCAAAGTATTCCTACGGCATCTGGGAGTTGCACAATCTCATGGTCTAAGGAAAGGATACTTGACATTGGAAAAGCTTTAGCATACGAACTACACGATCTTGTGCTAGGCTTAGGATTGGGTCTTGTCCATCACATCATTCTCCTAATGATGTGATCCCGTTATCAATGACATCCAATGTCCATGGTTAGGAAACCGTAACCATCTATTGATTAACGAGCTAGTTAACTAGAGGCTCACTAGGGACATGTTGTGGTCTATGTATTCACACATGTATTACGATTTCCGGATAATACAATTATAGCATGAACACTAGACAATCATCATGAACAAGGAAATATAATAATAACCATTTTATTATTGCCTCTAGGGCATATTTCCAACAGTCTCCCACTTGCACTAGAGTCAATAATCTAGTTACATTGTGATGTATTGAACACCCATAGAGTTCCGGTGTTGATCATGTTTTGCTCGTGGAAGAGGCTTAGTCAATGGATCTGCGACATTCAAATCCGTATGCACTTTACAAATATCTATGTCTCCATCTTGAATATAATTGCGAATGAAATTGAAACGCCGCTTGATGTGCTTGGTATTCTTGGGAAACCTGGGCTCCTTGGCAATGGCAATAGCTCCAGTGTTGTCTCAGAAGAGAGTCATCGGGTCTGACGCGCTTGGAATAACTCCTAGGTCGGTGATGAACTCCTTCATCCAGACTCCTCCCTGTGCTGCTTCGGAAGAAGCTATGTACTCCGCTTCACATGTAGATGCCGCCACAACGCTTTGCTTGCAACTGCACCAACTGACTGCCCCACCATTCAAAATATACACGTATCCGGTTTGTGACTTGGAGTCATCTGGATCTGTGTCGAAGCTAGCATCAACGTAACCCTTTACGACGAGCTATTTGTCACCTCCATAAACGAGAAACATATCCTTATTCTTTTTCAGGTACTTCAGGATGTTCTTGACCGCTATCCAGTGTTCCATTCCGGGATCACTTTGGTACCTCCCTACCAAACTTATGGCAAGGTTCACATCAGGTCTGGTACACAGCATGGCATACATAATAGAACTTATGGCTGAGGCATAGGGGATGACACTCATCTTTTCTCTATCTTCTGCCGAGGTGGGGCATTGAGCTGTGCTCAATCTCATACCTTGCAATACAGGCAAGAACCCTTTCTTGGACTGATCCATATTGAACTTCTTCAATATCTTGTCAAGGTATGTGCTTTGTGAAAGACCAATGAGGTGTCTTGATCTATCTCTATTGATCTTGATGCCTAATATGTAATCAGCTTCTCCAAGGTCCTTCATTGAAAAACACTTATTCAAGTAGGCCTTTATGCTTTCCAAGAGTTCTACATCATTTCTCATCAACAATATGTCATCCACATATAATATAAGAAATGCTACAAAGCTCCCACTCACTTCTTGTAAATACAGGCTTCTCCATAAGTCTGTATGAACCCAAACGCTTTGATCACCTCATCAAAGCGAATGTTCCAACTCCGAGATGCTTGCACCAGCCCATAGATGGAGCGTTGGAGCTTGCATACCTTGTTAGCATTCTTAGGATCGACAAAACCTTTCGGCTATATCATATACAATTCTTCCTTAAGGAAGCCGTTAAGGAATGCCGTTTTGACGTCCATTTGCCATATCTCATAATCATATAATGCGGCAATTACTAACATAATTCAGACGGACTTCAGCATCGCTATGGGAGAGAAAGTCTCATCGTAGTCAATCCCTTGAACTTGTCGATAACCCTTAGCGACAAGTCGAGCCTTATAGATGGTCACATTTCCATCCGCATCAGTATTCTTCTTAAAGATCCATTTATTTTCTATGGCTCGTCGATCATCGGTCAAGTCAACCAAAGTCCATACTTTGTTATCATACATGGATCCTATCTCGGATTTCATGGCTTCAAGCCATTTGTTGGAATCCGGTCCCGCCATCGCTTCTTCATAGTTCGAAGGTTCACTGTTGTCTAACAACATGATTTCTAGGACAGGGTTGTCATACCACTCTGGTGCGGAACGTGTCCTAGTGGACCTACGAAGTTCAGCAGTAACTTGATCCTAAGCTTCATGATCATTATCATTAACTTCCTCTCTAGTCGGTGCAGGCACCACAGAAACATCTTCCTGCGTTGTGCTACTTTCCGGTTCGAGAGGGGTGACAATCACCTCATCAAGTTCCACTTTCCTCCCACTTACTTCTTTCGAGAGAAACTCTTTCTCCAGAAAGGATCCATTCTTGGCAACAAAGACCTTACCTTCGGATCTTAGGTAGAAGGTATACCCAATAGTTTCCTTAGGGTATCCTATGAAGATGCATTTTTCCGATTTGGGTTCGAGCTTTTCAGGTTGAAGTTTCTTGACATAAGCATTGCATCCCCAAACTTTTAGAAACGACAACTTAGGTTTCTTTCCAAACCATAGTTCATACGGTGTCATCTCCACGGATTTAGATGGTGCCCTATTTAAAGTGAATGCGGCAGTCTCTAAAGCATAACCCCAAAAAGATAGCGTTAAGTCGGTAAGATACATCATATAACGCACCATGTCCAACAGAGTACGATTACGACGTTCGGACACACCGTTACACTGAGGTGTTCTAGGCGGCATCAATTCTGAAACCATTCCACATTTCCTTAGGTGCGTGCCAAATTCGTGACTTAAATATTCTCCTCCACGATCTGATCGTAAGAACTTTATTTTTCTGTCACGTTGAATCTCAACCTCATTCTGAAATTCCTTGAACTTTTCAAAGGTCTTTGACTTGTGTTCATCAAGTAGACATACCCATATCTACTTAAGTCATCAGTGAGGGTGAGAACATAACGATAGCCACCGCGAGATTCAATGCTCATTGGACCGCACACATCAGTATGTATGATTTCCAACAAGTTGGTTGCTCGCTCCATTGTTCCGGAGAACAGAGTCTTGGTCATCTTGCCCATGAGGCATGGTTCACACGTGTCAAATGATTCATAATCAAGAGACTCCAAAAGTCCATCTGCATGGAGCTTCTTCATACATTTGACACCAATATGTCCAAGGCGGCAGTGCCACAAGTATGTGGGACTATCATTATCAGCCTTACATCTTTTGGCATTACACTATGAATATGTGTAACATCACGTTCGAGATTTAATAAGAATGAACCATTGACCAGCGGGGCATGACCATAAAACAATGTTCATGCTCAAATCTGGTACTAAATAACAATTGTTGAGGTTTAAAACTAATCCCGAAGGTATATGTAGAGGTAGCATGCCGGCGGCGATCACATCGACCTTGGAACCATTCCCGACGCGCATCGTCACCTCATCCTTCGCCAGTCTCTGCTTATTCCGCATCTCCTGCTTTGAGTTACAAATGTGAGCAACTGCACCGGTATCAAATACACAGGGGCTACTATGAGCGCTGGTAAGGTACACATCAATAACATGTATATCACATATACCTTTGACGTTGCCGGCCTTCTTATCCACTAAGTATTTGGGGCAATTCCGCTTTCGGTGACCCATTCCCTTGTAATAAAAGCACTCAGTCTCACGCTTGGGTCCATTCTTTGGCTTCTTCTCGGCAACTGGCTTACTGGGCGCGGCAACTCCTTTGCCGTCCTTCTTGAAGTTCTTCTTACCCTTGCCTTTCTTGAACTTAGTGGTTTTATTCACCATCAACACTTGCTGTTCCTTTTTGATCTCCACCTCCGCTGATTTCAACATTGAATATACCTTGGGAATGGACTTCTCCATCCCTTGCATATTGAAATTCATCACAAAGCTCTTGTAGCTAGGTGGGAGCGACTGAAGGATTCTGTCAACGACCGCATCATTTGGGAGATTAACTCCCAGCTGAGACAATCCATTGTGCAACCCAGACATTTTGAGTATATGCTCGCTGACAGAACTATTCTCCTCCATCTTACAACTGTAGAACTTGTCGGAGACTTCATATCTCTCGACCGGGGCATGAGCTTGGAAAACCATTTTCAGCTTTTGGAACATCTCATATGCTCCGTGTTGCTCAAAACGCTTTTGGAGCCCTGATTCTAAGATGTAAATCATGCCGCACTGAACTAGGGAGTAATCATCACTATGCGATTGCCAGTCGTTCATAACGTCTTGAGTTCCAGGGAAAACGGGTGCGTCACCTAGCGGTGCTTCAAGGACATATGCTTTCTTGGCAGCTATGAGGATGATCCTCAAGTTACGGACCCAATCCATATAGTTGCTACCATTGTCTTTCAGCTTGGTTATCTCTAGGAACGCGTTGAAATTGAGGGCAACATTAGCATGGGCCATTTGATCTACAAGACATATTGTAAAGATTTTAGACTTTGTTCATGATAATTAAGTTCATCTAATCAAATTTAATGAACTCCCACTCAGATAGACATCTCTCTAGTCATCTAAGTGATACATGATTCGAATCGACCAGGCCGTGTCCGATCATCACGTGAGACGGACTAGTCATCAACGGTGAACATCTTCATGTTGATCATATCTTCTATACGACTCATGTTCGACCTTTCGGTCTTCCGTGTTCCGAGGCCATGTCTATACATGCTAGGCTCGTCAAGTCAACCCTAAGTGTATTGCGTGTCTAAACCTGGCTTACACCCATTGTATGCGAACATTAGCGCCTATCACACCCGATCATCACGTGGTGCTTCAGAACAACAAACCTTAGCGATGGTGCACAGTTAGGGGAACACAATTCTTGAAATTTTAGTGAGAGATCATCTTATTTATGCTACCGTCGTTCTAAGCAAATAAGATGTAAAACATGATAAACATCACATGCAATCAAATAGTGACATGATATGGCCAATATCATTTTGCTCCTTTTGATCTCCATCTTCGCGGCTCCATGATCATCATCGCCACCGGGATGACACCATGATCTCCATCATCGTGTCTTCATGAAGTTGTCTCGTCAAACGTTACTTTTACTACTATGGCTAATGGTTAGCAATAAACTAAAGTAATTACATGGCATTTCCAACGACACGCAGGTCATAAAATAAAATAAGACAACTCCTATGGCTCCTGCCGGTTGTCATACTCATCGACATGCAAGTCGTGATTCCTATTACAAGAACATGATCACTCTCATACAGCACATATATACATCATTCATCACATCCTTTTGGCCATATCACATCACACAGCACATGCTGCAAGAACAAGTTAGACGTCCTCTAATTGTTGTTGCAAGTTTTTACGTGGCTGCTATAGGTTTCTAGCAAGAACGTTTCTTACCTATGCCAAAACCACAACGTGATATGCCAATTTCTATTTACCCTTCATAAGGACCCTTTTAATCGAATCCAATCCGACTAAAGAGGGAGAGACAGACACCCGCTAGCCACCTTATGCAACTAGTGCATGTCAGTCGGTGGAACCTGTCTCACGTAAGCGTACGTGTAAGGTCGGTCCGGGCCGCTTCATCCCACAATGCCGCTGAATCAAGATAAGACTAGTAGCGACAAGTAAATTGACATAATCTACGCCCACAACAATCTTGTGTTCTACTCGTGCATAGTAACTACGCATAGACCTAGCTCTGATACCACTGTTGGGATCGTTGCAGAAATTCAAAAAATCTACGCATCACCAATATCTATCTATGGAGTTACTAGCAACGAGAGAGGAGTACATCTTCATACCTTTGAAGGTCGCGATACAGAAGCGTTGCAAGAACGCGGTTGGTGGAGTCGTACACGAAGCGATTCAGATCGCGGCCGAATCTGATCTAAGCACCGAACAACGGTGCCTTCGTGTTCAACACACGTGCAGCCCGGTGACGTCTCCCGCGCCTTGATCCAGCAAGGAGAGAGGGAGAGATTGGGGAAGACTCCTTCCAGCAGCACCACGATGGCGTGGTGGTGGTGGAGGAGCGTGGTTCTCCGGTAGGGCTTCGCCAAGCGCTACGGAAGGAGGAGGAGGAGTTGGAGAGGGCGCTACGGAAGGAGGAGGAGGAGTTGGAGAGGGGAGGGCTGCGCCAGGGTTCAGGTGCGACTGCCCTCCCACCCCCTCTCTTTGTATAGGGGCAAGGGAGAGGGTGGCCGGCCCCCTCAGATCCAATCTGAGGAGGGGCGGCGGCCAGGGGAGGTGGCTTGCCCCCCAAGCCAAGGGGGCGCCCCCTTAGGGTTTCCCCCAACCCTAGGCACATGGGCCCTAGGGGGGAAGGCGCCCAGCCCACTTAGGGGCTGGTTCCTCTCCATATACAACCCATAGGGCCCTCCGGGGTAGGTGGACCCTCCCGGTGGACCCCCGGAACCCCTTCGGTGGTCCCGGTACAATACCGGCAACCCCCTCCCCCCCCCCCCACGAACTTTTCCAGTGATCGTATAGTGACTTTCCATATATAAATCTTTACCTCCAAACCATTCCGGGACTCCTCGTGATGTCGGGGATCTCATCTGGGACTCCGAACAACATTCGGTAACCACGTACATACATTCCCTATAACCCTAGTGTCATTGAACCTTAAGTGTGTAGACCCTACGGGTTCGGGAACCATGCACACATGACCGAGACATCTCTCCGACCAATAACCAACAGTGGGATCTGGATACCCATGTTGGCTCCCACATGTTCCACGATGATCTCATCGGATGAACCACGATATCAAGGATTCAATCAACCCCGTATACTTTCGGTGTACTAAAGTAGGGGTACCTTAGTATCCCGAACTTGTGCACGGGCAGTTGCAGCGTCCCGCGGCAAGGCCTGCCGGGCGACCACCGAGGTCCATTATGATTCCTTTGGAGCCATTCAAGAACAAAGTATCCAAGGCAAGGAGACAAGGCCCCGGCAAGAGGAGCTTGCTGGGAAGGCCACTCAAGGCACAAAACCACTCAAAGCACAAGACCCTGGCAAGAGGAGCTTGCCGGGAAGGCCCTCCGAGGCATCTCAAGAAACTTGTCGTGACGCGCCACGCATCCCGGCAAGGACCGGTGAGCGACAAGCTCCCAGAAGCGACAAGATAGCGACCGCGGCAAGCTTCCACTCAGTACCCGCGCTCCAGCGCATCCACCCACGTGTCGCTCTGGGACCATCCAGGGCGCACGTGGCGGAAGGCTGTGCAGCCAGGGGTACACAATGGCAAGCAGCGATGACAAGGCCACCGCCGTGGCGAACGGTGGCGCCCTTGACGGCCACTTTTTGCACTGTTTGGGTGACGGCGACGGGCATTTAATGCCCTTGTCCCCTGCCGTCAGGGTTAGGTATGGAACACTGTTCCAACTACCACCCTTTTTACACTTTTACCCTCGTCTGCGCTGCCACCTGTCAGTGACCCCTTGAGCCTATAAAAGGAGGCCCATGTGCAACGTAGAGGGGGTTCCGATTCCGGTTAGACATTCGAACACTCTCACGCTCGGTCTCGAAGAGTAGTGTAGCTTCCAGCGCTCCCGAGCCAAGAACTCAATACAAATCAAAGCAGGAGTAGGGTTTTACGCATCCGTGCGGCCCGAACCTGGGTAAACTGCTCGTGTGCCTCGCCTCGATCTGCTCTTTGTGCAATCTCTGCCCCCTGCCATACCGAAAAGGGGCTCCGTCCCCATAGGTGTTCGTGGGTGGATCAGTTTCCCCAACATCTTTGGCGCGCCAGGTAGGGGCTGCGTCGAGATTGTGTGAACCTGATCCGGCATTCACACGAGCTAGAGCTTCATCATCATCATCAACATGTCGCCGAAGAAGAAGGCTTCGGAGGCAGCTGGTCCATCCGCGTCAATCCCACCACCGCCGGAGCCAACGGCTGGTGGGGTAGACGCCGGCGGAAGAACGGACGTCGACGAGGGAACTCACGGTGCTGCCAGGTCCAAGGGCAAGGCTGGCAGAGCCGGCTCCCACAACGACCGGGCGCACTCCAAGACCTCGGCATCCGTGCACGCACCGCACTCATCTCAGGAGGCGCGGGACCGGCAGCGTCCTGGTACTCATGGTACCATACGCTTGCTGGGCCAAGGTCAAGCTGGTGGATCTCGGGACGCTCAAGGCCAGCACGCACGCCAACACGCTGGCGCGAGCAAGGCACGGTCGCCTGGACGGGATACTGCTCCTTCTAACATACTTAGAAGTCCGAGCATATCCCGCTCCTCGCACCGTTCGCCACCGCTACCCGCCACTCCAGCAGAAGCTCTGGCACGAGCTCAACTGGTTCTAGACTTCCCTCCAGCGGCAGACAAGGCCGACGACTGGAGGGCCACCATCCAAAGTCGCATCGCCTTCGCCAACGGCGACACCCCGCGGCAACCAAGCACATCGCAGCCGCGGCAAGTCAGCCAGGCGCGGGCCGATGGCGACAAGACCGGTGGGGGTGCAACCACCGTGCACACTCCGCCCCAGAGGCCAAAATCGCCGACTCGCCGGATTAACATCGACGACGACTCCACTGCGTCATCGGATCCACGAGTTCGTCGCGATCAGTGTCAAGTTCTTCAAGATCGACAACGAGAAGACGCTCGTACCCGCATCGAGCGCCGAAGAGAAGCGCGGCGTCAATCAGACCAGCGCGCTAGGCCCGCTGTCGACATGCATGCGCCAGGGGGACCAGGCGACTTGCCGTACGCGGTAGGTTGTCCTGCATTCACTCGTGAGCTGCGGCAAGTCCAGTGGCCGAGCATGAAAAACTTCAAACCAGATGTGCCAGAGAAGTACGACGGCAAGACGCATCCGTCGGAGTTCCTCAGCATCTACACCATCGCGGTGCAAGCTGCCGGGGGACGAGACAAAAGATCCTCGCCAACTACTTCCCGCTGGTACTCAAACCCAACGTCATATCCTGGCTCATGCACTTGCCGGACAACTCCATTTCTTCTTGGGCAGACCTGTGCCATCAGTTTGTCGGCGCCTTTACAGGCGGCCACAAACCTCATGGCCAGGAGAGTGACCTTCACCTGCTCGCCCAGAAGGAAGGAGAGCCCCTGCGCAAGTATATCCAGAGATTCAGCCATGTTCAACACAACATCCCAGACATCCACCTTGCCGCGGTCATCAGCGCGTTCCATCAGAACATGCGTAACCGCGGGATGAGGGAGGAGATGGCGATGTGCAAGATCCGAGACGTCAGTGAGCTTTATGCCCTGGCCGACAAGTGTGCACGCGCTGAGGAGGGGAGGAAACTCCCCGGAGAGGATACAGGCGCAGGGGGTCTGACAGTGAGGATGCCGCCTCGGCAAAGAAAAATCGGCGGCGGAACAACAGGAAGAAGAAGAACAAAGAAGTGCTAGTCGTTGAGCAGTCCGGCAAGGAAGGTGGCGCCAAGAAAGCTCAAGTTGGTAGCTCCGGCAAGGAGACTGCCGCATGCACCAACTGCCAAGCTGTGGCGGCCGCCGACAAGCAGGACGGCACCGACAAGCAGTACTGCAAGATCCACCGCACCAAGGGTCACGACCTCCAGAACTACAAGAGAGTCGAGCAGCTTGTTGAGCAGCAGAAAGCCGAATACGAGTGGCGCGACAAGGAGAAGGCCCAGGGAGGTGGTGAAGGGTCCGGCAAGAAGCGGCCATTCAATGGCCGGGGAGGACGCCGCGGCAAGGTGACAGACCTCCCCGCGGCCGCGACAAGGATGAAGATGATGAAGACGACGAAGACATGGATGATGTTGAGAACAGTGAGCAGGAGTTCCAGAAAGCCATAGAAGTTTTGTGCGTTGACGGTGGTGCTTTTCTGCATACTTCTCACCGCCAACTCAAACAGTGGGCGCGGGAAGTTAATGCGGCAGAACCACCTGTCGAACCGCGCAAGCTTCTGAAGTGGTCCAGCAGGCCTATCATCTTTGACATTGAGGACCACCCTGATCGCACAACTACGGTCGGGTGCTTGCCGATGTTGGTTTCACCAACTATCTGCAACCTCAAGGTCACTAAGATGTTAGTGGACGGCGGGGCCGGCTTGAACATGATCTCCTCCGCTGTGCTTCACAAACTCCAAATCACTGACAGGGAGCTCGAAGAGACCGGCACATTCCAAGGAATAAACCCGGGAAGGAGCAAGCCGAAGGGGAAGATCACGCTGCCAGTGACGTTTGGCGGGGAGCTAAACTTCAGGACTGAGAAAGTCACTTTTGACGTTGCCGATTTTCCATCGCCTTACAATGGAATACTTGGCCGTCCAAAGCTCGCAAAGTTCATGGCAGCCTCCCACTATGCGTACAACATGTTGAAGATGCCAGGCCCGATAAGCGTCATCTCTGTCCCTAGCGACAAAAAGGACGCTCTTATCTGCGCCGACAAGATCTACCGGGAAGCAGCAGCCGCAGCAGATCGCAAGACACTTGCCGCTGAAGCTCCCGGGGGGGAGGAGAAGACCAAGTCCGGCAAGAGCTCTGGGGCCCACTCCGGCAAACGCACCTCTTCAGAGTGCTGCGCTGCCGTCGAGAACGTACCATCGAGCTCCACCGGCAAGTGTAAGAAGACGATGGCGGCTCCGCCAGAAACTAAGAAGGTGTCCGCCAAGGAGGACGGCACTGGTGGTACTTTCGCCATCAGTGCCATGCTTGACCCTAAATAGGAAAGCGCGCTCGTTGCTTTCCTGCGGGCGAACGTCGACGTGTTTGCATGGCAACCATCTGACATCCCCGGTGTTCCCAGGAAAGTGATTGAGCACAAGTTTGCCGTTTGTCCTCACGTGCGGCCCGTCAAGCAAAAAGTCAGGAAACAAGCAGTGGAGCGCCAATAATTCATAGCAGAAGAGATCAAGAAGTTGGAAGCAGCAGGCCTCGTCAGAGGAGTGCTCCATCCCACGTGGTTAGCCAATCCTGTAGTCGTGCATAAGGCAAACGGGAAATGGAGGCTTTGTATCGACTTCACTGATATGAATAAAGCTTGTCCCAAAGACCCATTTACCTTGCCATGCATTGACCAGATTGTTGACTCCACGGCCGGATGTGATTTGCTTTCATTTCTTGACGCATACTCAGGATATCATCAGATCTTCATGGCAGAAGAGGATGAGGAGAAGACCGCATTCATCACTCCATGTGGCACATACTGTTTCATACGGATGCCTTTTGGTTTGAAGAATGCTGGTTCAACATTTGCAAGATTAGTCCATACTGCCTTTGAGCCACAGATTCACAGAAATGTGGAAGCCTACATGGATGACATAGTGGTCAAGAGCAAGGACATGGCTGCCCTAATCCAAGATTTAGACGAAACTTTTGCAAATCTGCGCAAGATCCAGCTCAAGCTCAACCCCGAGAAGTGCGTGTTTGGAGTCCCTTCCAGCAAGCTTCTCGGGTTCTTTGTGTCTCAGAGGGGGATTGAAGCCAACCCCGACAAGATTAAATCCATTGAGCAGATTGAAGCACCCAAGCGCGTAAGGATGTGCGAATACTTGCCGGTTGCGTGGCTGCTCTGAGCAGGTTTATTTCTAAGTCTGCTGAGCGCGCCCTGCCGTTTTTCAAAATTTTGAAAAAGGCAAGTCCAATGCAATGGACTCCGGAAGCGGAGGCTGCGCTACAAGACTTGAAGAGGTACATGTCCTCCACTCCAATACTTGTCGCACCTAAACCGCAAGAGAAGTTGCTACTGTACCTAGCGGCAACCAATCAAGTGGTTAGTGCTGCGTTAGTGGCGGAGAGGGAGGCAGATGACGAGCCAGCGACCACGGCAAGTGCATCCAGCGACAAGCAGGGGGCTTCCCCGACAAGCTCTGGTCCCGACAAAGATGGGTCTGCGCAGGCGCAAGAAGAGATACGGAAGAAGATGGTGCAGCGCCCAGTTTACTTTGTTAGCTCCCTTCTGCAGGGGGCTAGGTCAAGGTACTCTGGTGTGCAGAAATTGCTTTTCGGCCTCCTCATGGCCTCGAGAAAGCTGCGCCAGTACTTCCAAGAACATGAGATCACAGTTGTCACTCGCTTTCCGCTGAAGAGGATACTGCACAATCCAGAAGCAACAGGCAGGATCGTTGAGTGGGCACTGGAACTGTCAAGCTTTGGCCTCAAGTTTGAGAGCACTTCAACTATCCAAAGCAGGGCCTTGGCAGAATTCATAGCAGGGTGGACGCCAACACCAGATGAAGAAATCCTAGAAACAAGCATCCCCGTCAAGGAAGCAAGCAAGGAATGGCTGATGTACTTTGATGGTGCCTTTTCGCTGCAAGGCGCCGGTGCCGGCGTGCTGCTTGTCGCACCCACTGGAGAGCACCTCAAGTACGTGGTCCAGATGCACTTTCCCAAGGAGCAAGCAACAAACAATACTGCAGAGTATGAGGGTTTGCTTGCCGGTCTCAGGATCGCGGCAGACCTTGGGATTAAGAAGCTCATTGTCAGGGGTGACTCGCAGCTTGTCGTCCGCCAAGTGAACAAGAATTATCACAGTCCGTTGATGGAAGCCTACGTCGATGAAGTGAGGAAGCTTGAAGAGCACTTTGACGGCCTACAGATGGAGCATGTCCCAAGAGCTCAGAACGACATCGCCGACGGCCTGTCAAAGTGCGCTGCGCTTAAGTTACCTATGGAACCAGGGATTTTTGTGCTCAAGCTGACTCAACCGTCTATAACACCATCAGCTAGAAAGACCAAGAAGAGGAAGTTGTTTCTGGTGACTATTTTCCGGCGGAGCTTCCCGAAGCCGCCGTCAAGAAGGTCCCCAAGATCAACGCCAAGAATGCTGAGGAGCAGTATGCTCCGGCAAGCCCTAGGGTTTGTTCCGTTGAAGCAAACGCTCCCGACAAGTTTTGCTCCGGCAAGCTTGCCGGGGAATGTCAGGCTCCGGCTGAGCCGCAGGTTCTTGCCATAGAAGCGGACGTTCCCGCAGCAGCACATGTGCCTTTAGTCCTTGTTGTCGAGCCACGAGCTCCAGCATGGGCACATCAGATTGTCCGTTTCCTTCAGACAAGAGAACTTCCCGAAGAGCAAGAAGAAGCTGAAAGAGTAGTCCGGCAGTCAAGTATGTACCAGTTTGTCGACAACACACTGTACAGAAGAAGACTCAACGGTGTGAAATTGAAGTGTATTCCCCGGGAAGACGGACAAAAGCTGTTGGCAGAGATACATGGAGGCATATGTGGTCACCACATTGGCGCAAGAGCACTTGCCGGCAAAGCATTCCGGCAAGGTTTCTTTTGGCCAGAAGCCCTGCAGGATGCAACTGCACAAGTAACCAAGTGTGAAGCGTGCCAGTTCCACTCCAAGCAGATACACCAACCGGCTCAATCTCTCCAGACGATCCCTTTATCCTAGCCATTTTTGGTCTGGGGGCTCGACATCCTCGGCCCCTTTCCCCGCGCAACCGGGGGCTTTGAGTACTTGTACGTTGCTATCAACAAGTTCACAAAGTGGCCGGAAGTGGAACCAGTGAGAAAGGTGACCGCACAGTCAGCAGTCAAGTTCTTCATGTCGATTGTTTGCCGTTTCGGGATTCCTAACAGGATCATCACCGACAACGGTACGCAATTTACGAGCCGCACCTTCATGCAGTACGTCAAAGATCTTGGCGCCAAGGTCTGCTTCGCTTCTGTTGCTCACCCGAGAAGCAACGGTCAAGCGGAGAGGGCAAATGCTGAAGTGTTGCGTGGCCTCAAGACCAGAACTTTCGACAGGCTGCACAAGTGCGGAAGAAACTGGATCGAGGAGCTGCCAGTGGTTCTTTGGTCGATCAGGACGACGCCAAATCGAGCCACTGGGCAGACACCTTTCGCTCTAGTCTATGGAGCAGAGGCAGTTCTCCCCACGGAACTCGTATACAGGTCACCTCGAGTGCTCCCTTATGATGAGCTCGAGCAAGAGCAGCTGCGGCAAGATGACGCGCTGCTCCTTGAGGAAGACCGTCTTCAGGCTGCTGTACGAGCTGCTCGCTACCAGCAAGCTTTGCGCCGCTATCATAGCCGCAAAGTTAACGCCAGAAGTCTCGAGGAAGGCGACCTTGTTCTTCGGCGCGTTCAGTCCGCCAAGAATTCCAACAAGTTGATGCCGAAGTAGGAAGGCCCTTACCGAGTGAAACGAGTCACTAGGCCTGGCGCTGTCCGCCTTGAGACCGAAGATGGCTTTCCGGTGAGCAACTCCTGGAACATTGAGCATCTTCGCAAGTTTTACTCATAAGGCGCGGTTGCCGTGACCCGCTCCGGCAACCACCTTTTGTACAAGTCTTGCCGCTGTTGCATGTAATCCTTTGTACAAAGCCGGGCGCAGATCCCGTGCATCAGTAAACTTATGTGCCCCGCACATCTTGTCATTTCATGCTTTCTATTTTCTTGCATGCATTATCTGACAAATTGTGCAGCACCTACCCCCGGTAAGCAATAACGAGCACAAAGGCTCCATATCTGTATTTTCTCTTCTTTCTTTTTTTTCTCAAGGAAAAGAAGGTTCCCTCGCACACAAGTTTGCCGGAGGGGGAGAGAAGATAGCGGTATGGACCAAGCGCCGTTCAAGAAAGCCTTGCCTTGCCGGGAAGCAAACAACACAAAAGCTAAGTTGCCAAAGTTTGAGCAATCAGATTTTTAAATTTTTAAGTTATCTTCCTTGAACGACCGTGCTTTGTATGGAAAACCTGTGCGCGGAGGAACCTACTCGTAGCTAGTTGCGCCCTTACTTTGTTTCGAATCCGCTCAACGACTTAAGTGTGCTGCGACTAGTGTCGCGCCCTTACTTTGTTTTAGAGCACGCCCAACAACTTAAGTGTGCTGCAACTAGTTGCGACAAGGTTTCTTGTCGGTAGCGGCACCGCCAGCAGGCTGCTGACGTTCCGCACTCAGCGCTCGCGGCTAAGGTGCCTGCGCCGGCAAGTTCCCTGAAAGCGTAGGGCAAAAACATACAAAGCAAAGGAATCAAGTAAAGGAAATAACGTTGCAATTACTACCCAAAACAGAGTTATATTACAAAGCAACTTGTCGCAGCTCTAATAGACTATTTTCATAACATGATTCACAGCGACAAGGAAGGAAGAAAATGAACAGCCTAGTCCGCGCGGTCGCCCTCGACCCTCTCGATGCCGCTCACCTTGTCCACAATAGGTGCGACAAGGGCCTTGAGCGCCTCCTGGTCGGCGTCCGGCGACAGGGACCTAAGGACGTTGGTGAGGTTGAGGCCCGGATTGCGGAAGGCCACCTTCATCAACACATTCTGCAGGGCTCCCGCGCAGAGCTTGCGCGACTCGTCTGCCAGCTGCTTTGGGATCTTCTCCCGGAGTTGCTGGAGGGTTGTCGCCACACCTCTGAAGAACAGAGTGAGCTTGGCGCTGGGGTGGAGGTCTTCGTCGGTAGAGTACCCGAGATACTCCGCCCCCAGCTGCTCCAACTCGTTGTCGATGTCTGTGGCGGCGTTGACGAGGCCTTCTGTCCAGTGCTCGACGGTCTGCCTAAAGTTATTCTGAGTGACGGCAGCACTCGCCAGCAATGCCTTCTCGGCCCTGATCTCCTCCTTCAGGGTCGCCTCCCGCTCCTTGGCGCCGTCCAGCGTCTCGGTTAGGGTGGTCATCTTCAGCTCGAGGTCCGCGTTGGAGTCCTTGGCGGCGGCGAGCTCCTTGCCCTTCTCGGAGAGGCGGACCTGTAGCTCGGAGTGGATGTGGGCGTCCTTCTCCTGCTCGACCTTGATTGCGGCGATTTCTTCGCCTCTCGCCTTGAGGTCGGCCTCGAGCTGCGCCACCTTCACCTCAAACTCCTTCTTGGCGGTCTCAGCGGACGCGGCAGCATCCTTTGCTTCCTGGAGAGCTCCGCCAAGTGATTGCTCGCGCGCGGCAAGTTCCTCCTCGTGATTGTCGAGGTTGACCTTCCGCTGCGCCAGCTCACCCTCCAGCGTGGACAGCTTCTCTGCAGCAAGCCGCTGCTGTTCCTCCACTTCAGCCTTCTCAAGGATGAAGGCCTGCTGCTCCCCGGCAAGTTGCTCCCGCTCCTCTGCCAAGGACCGGAGAGCTGCTTGGTTGATGGCCCGGAGCTCCTCCGCACGCTTCTCGATATCAGCTCCCGCCTTCACGGCAAGAGCCTCGCGGGACTCTAGCTTGGCCTGCCGGGCTCGGTAAAGCGACAGCAGCTTGTGCAGCAGCCGCTCCTCCTCAGGCTCGCTGCTGCTGCTCGGTGCGTCGACAAGCTTCAGCCCGGCAGAGGCAAGCACTTCTCCGTCGAAGACCTCTCCCTCGACCGGCGCCCTGGACATGGACGCCCAGGGTAGCTGGATGAAGACGTCGTCGGCGGCCTTTAAGTAGGCGCCTGGCTCGAGCTCGTCGGAGCTCGGGGCTGCGGCGGCGGCGGAGGGCTCGGCGGTCGATGTAGCGCCTGGCGCTCCTGCGGCCTCAGGGCCGTCAGTGCGATCGCTAGCCCCTTCGCCGGCCGGCGGCAGCCCTGGCGGCCTCTGCGTCGGCGGGATCGTCTGCACCGACCGTTTCTTCGGCAACGGCGGCGTCGTCAACAACGACCTCCGTCTCCATTGGCTCGGCTGCGGATGGGTCTGACGGAAGACAAGAAAAGAATAACAGTCAAGCAAATATCCAAAAAGAAGAATCGAAAGAAGAAAAGCCAAGGGAAGCTTGAAGCAAAGGGATTACCTGCGTGGGCCGGCTCCTCGGTGAGGTTCCTTGCCGGGGAGCTCTCCCTCGGCGGCGTGGTTGTAACTCCCGCCTCCGGAGGGCCGCTAGTGCTATCCCTCGCCGGAGTACTCGCCCTTGGCGGAGTATTCGCCTTTGGCGGAGGGCTCTCCCTTGCCGGAGAGCTTCCCCTTGGCTGTGTGGTTGAAGCGTGTGGCTCGTCGGGGGCGGTCTCCTGGCGCTCCTGGTGCTGCTGCTCTGCTCCTACACGAATCAACAAACAAGATGTCAGTAAAACAAGAAGCCCCCAAGCGCGCCTAACAGCGGAAAGAGAACCAAGAACTTACGCTGGGGGCTGCGCTGGGGGCTACCCTGAAGAACAGTTGCCGGGTCCGGCAAGTTTGTCACAGGCGCGCCCCCTGCTATCGCGGCGGGCTCGTCCTCGATGACAATCACCACGGCCTTGGCTCTCTTTGCCGCCCTCTGAGCCAGGGTTCTGCAAAAGGAACAGGTTTAGCGTGAGACAAAAGAGACACAAGACTAAACAGCGAAAATTGAAGAAATCCAAGAACAACAAGAACTTACTCTTCTTCTTCCTCGTCGGAGCTGAGCGCGGAGAAGTCAAAATCTGGCTCGCGCGCCCCAGTGCGAGGAGGCGGAGGAGTAGGCTCCCTTGGCTGCTTGGCGGGAGCAGGGACGGTGGTCTAAGACGACCCCGCTCCGGCTGCCGCCGAGGCGTGGGGAGCGGCAGGGGTAGAAGCGGTGGTCCGAGAAGACCCCGCTCCAGTTGCTGCAGAGGCACGAGGCGCTCCCGCGGCAACCGCGCTTGCCGCGGTGGCGCGTGTCGTGCGTCGCGGCGGCTGTTGACCCGTCTGCCGCTCCGTCGCGTCCCCGGTCTTGCGGAGACGCCTCCTTGGCGGAGCTGGAGGCTCTGCTGGTGGTGGCGAGCTACCTGAGGACGAGGAAGAAGAGGAGCCGATCTCCAGTGAGCCGCTCGTGTCCCCAACGGGCCCGCTCGACTCGGCGCCCTGCTCAGCGGGCCCGCTCGACTCGACACCCTGCTCGGCGGGCTCGTTTGGCTCGGCATCTTGTCCGGCAGGCTTCCCCGAGTTGAGAAACGCTTCTCGCTCGGCAAGGCTTGCCGCCTCCGCTGCCTCCGCCTCCTCCACGGTGTATCCGAATTCGCCCGCAGCCGCGGCTGCCGCCGCCTCTTCCAGCCTGGTGGCGATGTACGCCATCTCCTGGTCGGTGGTGTCGTGGGTGAGGCCCTTCTTCTCGTTGGAGCAGATCGGCATTTCTTCTACATTGTCAAAGAACTGCTGCACGGCTTCGTCGGTAGGCTCTTGCCAAGTGGGGTCGATCACGTGCGAGTCGCACAGCGGCATCATCGCGCGGATGCGGCTGAGTGTAGAGTTGTTGCACGGCGGAACTACGCCCCTCGGCAACCTGAACCATTCGGGATGGTCGAGGTCGTACTTGAATAGCTCCTGAAGCATCGCGTTGAGCTCCAGGACAGTGAAGTTGTAATTGAGGCCCGGGCGCAGCCTCATGATATCTGCCGTGTTCTCAAACTCCCAGGCGGGCCTCTTCCTCTCCTACGGGGGGGGGTGATTTGGCGGCGAAGAAAGTCTGCGCCAACTGCGCCTACAGTCAGCCCGGCAAGCCTGAGGCGAAGGATCCGGGTAGTGGCAATCTTCAGTCTACTATCCTCCGGGGCAAAGTCGCTCCAGTCGTTGCCGCATACCACTGGGGCTTGGCGTCGGGCGGTGAATGGCTGCAGTTCCTCCTCGATGATCCAACACCAATTGGCTCTCCACTCATCCCACTTGCCGCGGAGCTCTCCCAATAGATAAGCCTCCTTCTTGTGGGTCCTCGAGATCCAGGAGATTCCGCCAGATAGAGGCTCTCCCCTCTCAACTCGGGGCGTAAAGTAATGGCGGAAAAGAGCGACATTGGGGAAGACTCCGACAAAGTTTTCGCACAGATGTGCGAAAACTGCAATGGTGAGAACGGCGTTGGGGGTGAAGTCAAGGAGGTGGAACCCGTAGGTGTTCATGATATCGCAGAAGAATTCGGAGAAGGGCGGGCAGAGCCCGCAGTAGAAGAACGGGGTGAAGAATGCGTATCCATTCGGAAACATTTCGCAAGCAATGGCCGGGAGTACCTTGGTGCGCGGATGCGCCCGCGTCTCCCCCGACCAGAAAAGGTAGAACTTCTCCCTCAGCTCCCTCGCGACAAGCTTGGGGGGGAAGACCGCCTTCTTCTTCCGCATCGCCGCGAGCCGCAGCGCCTCGGCCGACTTCACGGTCTTCCCCTTCTCGCCTTTCGGGGCCATGGCGGAAGCGATGAGGAAGGTCGACGGTGTTGGTGGTGCTGGTGGCGACAGGGGGCGGAGCGCTGCTCTCTTTCAAGCTTTGGGAAGGAGGGGAGCGGCGGAGTTTTCTTGAGGATTGAAGCAAGCAACGGGCGGATGGACGAACTACCCCTGTTTCCCCTGCTTATAAGGGGGGAGGGGGCGGACGTTCCGCATTTCCAATTAAAGAAACCACCCACGATCTCTCCCACGACGCTGCGATCGACGCGTGCCCTTAGGGGAGGGCGCGGTGGATACGGAGAAAGATTCGGCGTAAACCAGGCCGCGCGTGCCCGTGCACTGTTTTGGGCCTGGCCCAACAGCGCTCGGCACCGCGTATGGCCCAGGCCCGGGGGCTCCTGTCGGTGTACTAAAGTAGGGGTACCTTAGTATCCCGAACTTGTGCACGGGCAGTTGCAGCGTCCCGCGGCAAGGCCTGCCGGGCGACCACCGAGGTCCATTATGATTCCTTTGGAGCCATTGAAGAACAAAGTATCCAAGGCAAGGAGACAAGGCCCCGGCAAGAGGAGCTTGCCGGGAAGGCCACTCAAGGCACAAAACCACTCAAAGCACAAGACCCTGGCAAGAGGAGCTTGCCGGGAAGGCCCTCCGAGGCATCTCAAGAAACTTGCCGCGACGCGCCACGCGTCCCGGCAAGGACCGGTGAGCGACAAGCTCCCAGAAGCGACAAGATAGCGACCGCGGCAAGCTTCCACTCAGTACCCGCGCTCCAGCGCATCCACCCACGTGTCGCTCTGGGACCATCTAGGGCGCACGTGGCGCAAGGTTGTGCAGCCAGAGGTACACGGTGGCAAGCAGCAATGACAAGGCCACCGCCGTGGCGGACGGTGGCGCCCCTGACGGCCACTTTTTGCACTGTTTGGGCGACGGCGACGGGCATTTAATGCCCTTGTCCCCTGTCGTCAGGGTTAGGTATGGAACACTATTCCAACTACCACCCTTTTTACACTTTTACCCTCGTCTGCGTTGCCACCTGTCAGTGACCCCTTGAGCCTATAAAAGGAGGCCCATGCGCAACGTAGAGGGGGTTCCGATTCCGGTTAGACATTCGAACACTTTCACGCTCGGTCTCGAAGAGTACTGCAGCTTCCAGCGCTCCCGAGCCAAGAACTCAATACAAATCAAAGCAGGAGTAGGGTTTTACGCATCCGTGCGGCCCGAACCTGGGTAAACTGCTCGTGTGCCTCGCCTCGATCTGCTCTTTGTGCAATCTCCGCCCCCTGCCGTATCGAAAAGGGGCTCCGTCCCCATAGGTGTTCGTGGGTGGATCAGTTTCCCCGACATATACAATTCCCTTTGTCTACCGGTATAGTACTTGCCCGAGATCAGGGTCGTACCTTTAAAATTCGGGGCCCCGTGCAATATCAAAATTAGGCCCTATATTTTAAAAATATAATATTTTGTATAAATTATTGAGATGGTACAGATTTTTCAGTCAATTCACATTTGATATTAAAATGTAAAATTACACAAAAAGAAAATATTAATGAAATATCAGAAAGAAGAAAAATGACCAGAGTAGAAACTAATCAGAGGGGTGAAAGGTCGGAGACCATGAATGGCAGCACATGGGATCAGATCGCTCTACTAAGAGCCATGCAGTGAATGAGAGACAAAAATACACACAGAGATAGACGTGAGGTTGGCCGAATTTTAGGGGGAGTCCGTTTCATTTGTTTCGCTCCTAAAAGCCAATTAAGTACCTAATCTCTTGACCAGTAATACTACTAATTCTGATTTTGGGGCCCCTAGAATTTGGAGGCCCTGTGCAACCGCTCCGGTTGCACATGCCAACATACGGGCCTGCCCGAGATTCGATCGTCGGTATACCGATACCTTGTTCAATCTTGTTACCGGCAAGTCTCTTTACTCGTTCTATAACACATCATCCCGTGACCAACCCCTTAGTCACATTGAGCTCATTACGATGATGTCTTACTGAGTGGGCCCAGAGATACCTCTCCGTCGTACGGAGTGACAAATCCTAGTCTCGATTCGTACCAACCCAACAGATGCTTTCGGGGATAACCGTAGTGTACCTTTATAGCCACCTAATTACGTTGTGACGTTTGGCACACCCAAAGTATTCCTACGGCATCCGGGATTTGCACAATCTCATGATCTAAGGAAAGGATACTTGACATTGGAAAAGCTTTAGCATACGAACTACACGATCTTGTGCTAGGCTGAGGATTGGGTCTTGTCCATCACATCATTCTCCTAATTATGTGATCCCGTTATCAATGACATCCAATGTCCATGGTCAGGAAACCGTAACAATCTATTGACCAACGAGCTAGTTAACTAGAGGCTCACTAGGGACATGTTGTGGTCTATGTATTCACACATGTATTACGATTTTCAAATAATACAATTATAGCATGAACACTAGACAATCATCATGAACAAGGAAATATAATAATAACCATTTTATTATTGCCTCTAGGGCATATTTCCAACAACTGGTTCGGTTGCTCATATTTGTAACTCGAAACAGGGGCTACGGATTAAAAGGAGATTGGCTAAGGACGAGGTGACGATGCGTGTGGGAAATGGTTCCAAAGTAGATGTGAGCGCTGTCGGCACGCTACCTCTACATCTACCTTCAAGATTAGTTTTAGACCTGAATATTGTTATTTGGTGCCAGCGTCGAGCATGAACATTATATCTGGATCTTGTTTGTTGCGAGACGGTTATTCATTTAAATCAGAGAATAATGGTTGTTCCATTTATATGAGTAATATCTTTTGTGGTCATGCACCCTTGACGAGTGGTCTATTTTTGTTGAATCTCGATCGTGGTGATACACATATTCATAATATTGATGCCAAAAGAAGCAAAGTTAATAATGATAGTGCAACATATTTGTGGCACTGCCGTTTTGGTCATATTGGTGTAAAGCACATGAAGAAACTCCATGCAAATGGGCTTTTGGAATCACTTGATTATGAATAATTTGATACTTGCGAACCATGCCTCATGGGTAAGATGACTAAAACTCTGTTCTCTGGAACAATGGAGCGAGCAACTGACTTATTGGAAATAATACATACTGATGTATGCGGTCCAATGAGTGTCGAGGCTCGCGGCGGGTATCATTATTTTCTGACCTTCACATATGATTTGAGCATATATGGGTATATCTACTTGATGAAACCCAAGTCTCATGGGTAAGATGACTAAAACTCTGTTATCTGGAACAATGGAGCGAGCAACTGACTTATTGGAAATAATACATACTGATGTACGCGGTCCAATGAGTGTCGAGGCTCGCGGCGGGTATCGTTATTTTCTGACCTTCACATATGATTTGAGCATATATGGGTATATCTACTTGATGAAACACAAGTCTGAAACAGTTCAAAAGTTCAAAGAATTTCAGAGTGAACTAGAGAATCATCATAACAAGAAAATAAAGTTTCTACGATCTAATCGCGGAGGCGGATATTTGAGTTACGAGTTTGGTCTTCAGTTAAAACAATGTGAAATGGTTTCGCAACTCACGCCACGTGGAACACCACGGCGTAATGGTGTGTTCGAACATCGTAACCGTACTTTATTAGATATGGTGCGATCTATAATGTGTCTTACCGATTACCACTATCGTTTTGGGGTTATGCATTAGAGATAGTTGCATTCACGTTAAATAGGGCACCATCTAAATCCGTTGAGACGACACCGTATGAACTATGGTTTGGCAAGAAACCTAAAGTGTCGTTTCATAAAGTTTGGGGTTGCGGTGCTGATGTGAAAAGCTTCAGCCTGTTAAGCTCGAACCCAAATTGGAGAAGTGTGTCTTCATAGGATATGCAAAAGAAGTTGTTGGGCACACCTTCTATCACAGATCCGAAGGCAAGACCTTTGTTGCTAAGAATGGATCCTTTCTAGAGAAGGAATTTCTCTCGAAAGAAGTGAGTAGGAGGAAAGTAGAACTTGATGAGGTAACTGTACCTTCTCTCAAATTGGAAAATAGCTCATCACAGAAAATCGTTCACGTGATGCCTGCACCAATTATTGAGGAAGCTAAGGATGATGATCATGGAACTTCAGATCAAGTTACTACCTAACCTCGGAGGTCAACCAGAGTATGTTCCGCACCAAAGTGGTACGATAATCATGTTCTGGAAGTCATGTTACTAGACCATGAAGAACTATGAGGAAGCGATGATGACCCCAGATTCCGCAAAATGGCTTGAGGCCATAAAATTTGAAATGAAATCCATGTATGAGAACAAAGTGTGGACTTTGGTTGACCTGTCCGATGATCGGCAAGCCATTGAAAATAAATGGATCTTCAAGAAGACGACTGATGCCGATGGTAATGTTACTGTCTACAAAGCTCGACTTGTTGCGAAAGGTTTTCGACAAGTTCAAGGAGTTGACTACGATGAGACTTTCTCAACCGTAGCGATGCTTAAGTCTGTCTGAATCATGTTAGAAATTACAGCATTTATGATTATGAAATCCGGCAAATGGATGTAAAAACTGCATTCCTTAATGGATTTCTCAAAGAAGAGTTGTATATGATGCAACTAGAAGGTTTTGTCGATCCTGAAGGTGCTAACAAAGTGTGCAAGCTCCAGTGATCCATATATGGACTGGTGCAAGCATCTCGGAGCTGGATATACGCTTTAACGAGGTGATCAAAGCATATGGTTTTATACAGACTTTCGGAGAAGCCTATATTTACAAGAAAGTGAGTGGGAGCTCTATAGCATTTCTGATATTATATGTGGATGACATATTGTTGATTGAAAATGATGTAGAATTTCTGGATGGCATAAAAGGATACTTGAATAAGATTTTTTCAATGAAAGACCTCGGTGAAGCTGCTCATATATTGGGCATTAAGATCTATAGAGATAGATCAAGACGCTTAATTGGACTTTCACAAAGCAAATACCTTGATAAAGTTTTGAAGAATTTCAAAATGGATCAGTCAAAGAAAGGGTTCTTACCTGTGTTACAAGGTGTGAAGTTGAGTCAGACTCAATGCCCGACCACTACAGAAGATAAAGAGAAAATGTAATTCATTCCCTATGCATCAACCATAGGTTCTATCATGTATGCAATGTTGTGTGCCAGACCTGATGTGTGCCTTGTTATAAGTCTAGCAGGGAGGTACCAAAGTAATCCAGGAGTGGATCACTGGACAGCAGTCAAGAACATCCTGAAGTACCTGAAAAGGACCAAGGATATGATTCTCGTTTATGGAGGTGACAAAGAGCTCGACGTAAATGGTTACGTCGATGCTAGCTTTGACACTGATCCGGATGACTTTAAGTCACAAACCGGATACGTATTTTTGTTGAACGGTGCAGCTGTTAGTTGGTGCAGTTTCAAGCAGAGCGTCATGGCGGGATCTACGTGTGAAGCGGAGTATATAGCTGCTTCGGAAGCAGCAAATGAAGGAGTCTGTATGAAGGAGTTTATATCCGATCTAGGTGTAATACCTAGTGCATCCGGTCCAATGAAAATCTTTTGTGACAACACTGGAGCAATTGCCTTGGCGAAGGAATCTAGGTTTCACAAGAGAACTAAGCACATCAAGAGACGCTTCAACTCTATCCGCGATCAAGTCAAGGAGGGAGACATAGAGATTTGCAAGATACATACGGATCTGAATGTTGCAATAGCATTGACTAAACCTCTTCCACGAGCAAAATATGATCAGCATCAAGACTCCATGGGTGTTAGAATCATTATAAATTGTTGACGCTAGTGCAAGTGGGAGACTGAAGGAAATATGCCCTAGAGGCAACAATAAAGTTGTTATTTATATTTCCTTATATCATGATAAAGTCGTTTATTCATGCTAGAATTGTATTAACCGGAAACTTGATACATGTGTGGATCCATAGACAAAACTCAGTGTCCCTAGTAAAGCCTCTACTAGACTAGCTCGTTAATAATAGGTGGTTCAGTTTCCTAACCATAGACATGTGTTGTCATTTGATTAATGGGATCACATCATTAGGAGAATGATGTGATGGACATGACCCATCCGTTAGCTTAGCGTATTGATCGTTTAGTTTTATCGCTACTGCTTTCTTCATGTCAAATACATATTCCTCAGACTATGAGATTATGCAACTTCCGGATTGTTGGGGAATGTAGTATTTCAAAAAAATCCTACGATCACGCAAGATCTATCTAGGAGAAGCATACCAACAAGCGGGAGAGTGTGTCCACGTAACCTCGTAGACCGAATGCGGAAGTATTTAGTAACATGGTTGATGTATTCGAACGTCTTCGCGATCCAACCGATCAAGCACCGAACGCACAGCACCTCTACGATATGCACACGTTGAGCTCGATGACGTCCCTCGAACTCTTGATCCTGTTGAGGCCGAGGGAGAGTTTCGTCAGCACGTCGGCGTGGTGACGGTGTTGATGAAGTTACCGACGCAGGGCTTTGCCTAAGCACTGCGACAATATAACCAAGGTGGGTAACAGTGGAGGGGGCACCGCACACGGCTAAAACAATTGTCAACTTATGTGTTCTAGGGTGCCCCCCTACCCCCGTATATAAAGGAGGAAGGGGAGGCCGGCCGGCCCCTATAGGTGCGCCCCAGGAGGGGGAGTCCTACTAGGAATAGGAATCCAATTCCTAGTAGGAGTCCACCAAGAGGGAGAGAGGGGGAAGGAAGGAGAGGGAGAGGGGGAAGGAAAGGGGGCGCCACCCCCCCCCCCCTTCCTAGTCCAATTAGGACCCAAGGGGAGGGGGCGTGCGGCCTGCCCTAGCCGCCCCTCTCTCTCTCCAATAAGGCCCATGTGGCCCATTAGTTCCCTCGGGGGGTTCCGATAACCCTCCGGCACTTTGGTTCTATCCGAAACTTCTCTGGAACACTTTCGGTGTCCAAATATAGTCGTCATATATATATCCATCTTTATATCTCAACCATTTCGAGACTCCTCGTAATGTCCGTGGTATCATCCGGGACTCCGAACAACCTTCGGTACATCAAAACACATAAACTCATAATATCGATCGTCATCGAATGTTAAGCGTGCGGATCCTACGGGTTCGAGAACTATGTAGACATGACCAAGACTCATCTCCGGTCAATAACCAATAGCGTAACATGGATGCTCATATTGGTTTCTACATATTATACGAAGAACTTTATCGGTCAAACCTCACAATAACACACGTTATTCCCTTTGTCATCGGTATGTTACTTGCCCGAGATTCGATCATCGGTATCATCATACCTAGTTCAATCTCATTATCGGCAAGTCTCTTTACTCGTTCCGTAATACATCATCTCGTGACTAACTCATTAGTCATTTGCTTGCAAGGCTTATTATGATGTGTATTACCGAGAGGGCCCAGAGATACCTCTCCTACACTCGGAGTGACAAATCCTAATCTCGATCTATGCCAACACCACAAACACTTTCGGAAACACCTGTAGAGCATCTTTATAATCACCCAGTTACGTTGTGACGTTTTATAGCACACAAGGTGTTCCTCCGGTATCCGGGAGTTACATAATCTCATAGTCAGAGGAACATGTATAAGTCATGAAGAAAGCAATGGCAGTAAAACTAAACGATCATAGTGCTAAGCTAACAGATGGGTCGTGTACATAACATCATTCTCATAATGATGTGATCCCGTTGATCAAATGACAACACATGTCTATAGTTAGGAAACATAACCATCTTTGATTAACGAGCTAGTCTAGTAGAGGCTTACTAGGGACACTCTGTTTTGTCTATGTATTCACACATGTATCAAGTTTCCGATTAATACAATTCTATCACGAATAAAAGACATTTATCATGATATATAGCGAAATATAAATAACAACTTTATTATTGCCTCTAGGGCATATTTTGTGACACCCCGAGATCGGTGCGCCAGGTGTCAGCCAGTTATTCGTTGTCAGTGCCATGTCATCTGCTTGCGTGTGCATCCTTGCCTTGTCCTCGTGTGTGTTGCATCATCATGTTTTCAAAACATGCATCCGTCCGAGTCCGCCCGTCCTTTCCATTGTCCGTTCTGAGTCCAGACACACTCACACGTGCCCGCGGCGCCTCCGAATATTTATTTTATGAGTGGCCAAAAAACGTTCTCGGAATGGGTTGAAACTTGGCGTGTGGTCTTATTATAGCATAGGTAGACCGCCTGTCAAATTTCGTCGCATTCAGAGTCCGTTTGATAGCCCAGCGGATATATATAGCGGCACTAGTCGCCGGTTATTTCGTCGGACGTTTTCGGTCTCCGGAAACCCCGCGGGCCTCTTTTCCCTTCTCCCCTTGTAGCCTGAAACCTCTTCTACACAGCCCACTAACCTCCCCTAGGCCCATCCTACCTCACCTCGCGATCGGATCCGTCGGATCGCGATCGGAGGGCTCAAAAACCCATCCAAACCCCCAAACCCTAGTCCCCATGTCTACTTATAGACCCCCCCCCCATGCCAAATTTGTAGTCACCTCATTCGAATTTTTCAATCGTTCTGGTGCACTTTATCTCTTTCAAACATCCTTTTCAACAGTGTTTTCTCTTCGGTGGGCTCATAACCCACATGTCTTTTCCCAGGATCTTACCTGACTCTTCTAATTTTCTGGAGTGATCCGAAATTCTTTTCAAATGTGACGTAAGTATGGATTCCATCAGTCACATGCCTTCTCCAAGATCGCTTTCAATTCTTTTCAGCAATGGTTCAACCTTTCTTCTCTTCATTCATCCGGAGTAGTTCATGAAGTCTTTTCTATTGTGTTCCTCCGAAGGCCATCTTTCTAGAAGATTTCTTCATTCTCAGTTTTCAACTTCGTCCTCCAAATATTCTTCATTGATGCCTCTTCGTTCGTCTCACATTCTTTCCGGTGCTTCGTTCAAGTATTCTTTAATCAGTTCACGATCTCTTCGTTCTCGTCATTTTAATTTTACTCAAGTGCTTTATTCTTCCTGGAGATTCATTCTCTTGTGTTCACTCAATTTCAATTCTTACGGTGGGTTGTTCTCCTTCATCACTCGATTTTAATTCTTTACGATGGTTTGTTCTTTTCTTCACTCGGCTTCAATTCTTACGGTGATTCGCTCAACAGTTCTTTTCCGGTGCTATCATATCTATTCATTCGTTCATTCCAATCCTACCGATGTTTCATGAAGATTTTTGCAAGTTCGCGATATATCCCTTTTTAATCATTTCAACGAGAATAAGTAGTATGTGAATCCATTGCTTCTCTTCAAGTTAATTGGTGGAGGATAAGCATAACATAATTCTTATTCATTCTCGTCATGTTGATTAATCCCTTCCTTCGGAGTTTATTCTTGATGAATAAATTCTAGTTCCTAGTGTTTTATTCTTTTCTTCCCGGAGTTCATAGTTTCTCGGCCTTTTCATCGGAACCCCGTCTAAATCATCACAACGCTTTATTCTTATTCTTGAATCCTTCACTTCTATATCATCGTCCTTTTTCCTACCGGAGTTCTTCTTGGTGGTTCTCAATCATTTAATTCATTCTTCAAACGTTCAGCTAATTCTTCTTGAGCAGCTCAAGCATTATTCTTTTGCCTCTCAAGTACAAAATTCTCCGTATTCTTTTGAAGTGGAGTTTTGCATTTCTTCCTCCGTCTCATCTATTCAATCTTTTGGTTGCGGCATAATTCACCTCAAGTCTTGAGATGTTTAAACATGCCCAAACCAAGCTTACTCTTTTGTTGTTGATTTTCTCAATAACTCCGTTCAAACCTTTCCCTTCAAGATCCTCTTTCGAATTCATTCGTCATGGAAGTTGTCATCTCCTTCTCCATTCTTTTAATTCCATTATTTCAATTCTTATGGAGGCATTGTGTTGTTGCTCTCATCGAGTATCATTTCATCTCTTCAAGTTCTCGTTCCATTCCATTCGTGTTCAACTGGTGTGCTATTCCTTTCATTTTCAGTCGGAGTGCCGCCCAAATTACTTCGTTCAAATTCCTTTCTATTTCTTATTAACCGGAGTGTTTTCGAATTCATTCTTGTTCCTTTAACTCGTGCTTCGTATCCTTATCCTCTTGGTTCTCGTCTTATGCTTTGCTACCTCATTTTATCGAAGCTTCTCGTTCTCGTTCATCTCCAGTATATTCTTTCTTTCGAAGTGGCTCAACCTCTCAATATTCCTTGGTTTCACTCTTTTGTCCTTGAAGAACTTCGTCCTTCCTTTTTTTCCTCTCCTGTCTCGTTCCTAAGATCTCGGGACGAGATCTCTTGTTAGTAGGGGAGTGTTGTGACACCCCGAGACCGGTGCGCCAGGTGTCAGTCAGTTATTCGTTGTCAGTGCCATGTCATCTGCTTGCGTGTACATCCTTGCCTTGTCATCGTGTGTGTTGCATCATCATGTTTTAAAAACTTGCATCCGTCCCAGTCCGCCCGTCCTTTCCATTGTCCGTTCTGAGTCCAGACACACTCACACGCGCCCGCGGCGCCTCCGAATAATTATTTTATGAGTGGCCAAAAAACGTTCTCGGAATGGGTTGAAACTTGGCGTGTGGTCTTATTATAGCATAGGTAGACCGCCTGTCAAATTTCATCGCATTCGGAGTCCGTTTGATAGCCCAACGGATATATATATAGCGGCACTAGTCGCCGGTTATTTCGTCGGACGTTTTCGGTCTCCGAAAACCCCGCGGGCCTCTTTTCCCTTCTCCCCTCGTAGCCCGAAACCTCTTCTACACAGCCCACTAACCTCCCCTAGGCCCATCCTACCTCACCTCGCGATCGGATCCGTCGGATCGCGATCGGAGGGCTCAAAAACCCCTCCAAACCCCCAAACCCTAGTCCCCATGTCTATTTATAGACCGCCCCCCCCCCCCATGCCAAATTTGGCATCCCTAACCCTTCCCTAACCTCCAGCCATCAGCCTCCCCTCAAAATCCGCGCCTGGCCAGCCCACTGCCGCCAAGTGGCACGCCTCCATTGGCTTGAGTCGCCGTTCCAGCCGGCCGCAGCCACTCAGGCTGCGACACGTCGCCTCCCCGCCACCAAGTCAGCCCGCCTCCACCTCGCGCGGCCCGCCAGGCTTGGGCGCGGCCCGCCCGAGCCAGATCGGGCCCGAGCCAGCCGCCCGTCCGCTCTGCCACCCGCGTCCTTCGATCGAGCTCCAGATCGAGAGCTCCAGCGCCCCGCCGCCGCACTGCTGGCCCGAGCCCCGCCGCTGCGGTCCCTCTGGTGACCCAGACGTCGAGCGCCGTCGCGCATGCCCAGATCCGCGGCCAGCCTCGTCGTTTTCGCGCCTCCCCGCCGGCGAGCTCGGAGCTCCTCACCGTCGGCCTTCCCCGTGCGTTGAACCTGCCGCCGCCGGCCATCCTCGTCACCTCCGCCGCTGGGAGCTCGTCGCCGGTTGTCCCTGTTCCGCCTCGGGTCAGATCCGGTGGCGCCGCCCCGGATTCGTCGTTCCCCTGCTGCTGCAAGCCTCGCCGGTGTCCCACGCTTCCGCCGGTGTTGCTGTCGTGGGGGCCCTGCCGCCCGTCCCCGCGAGAACCACCGGGCCGGACGGTTCGACTGAACTGGGCCGGTCTGACCGAACCGTCGCCCGAGCCGTCCCACTGAACCGCCGCGCACCTGCACACAGCCGTCCCGGGACACCCTCATCCGCCGATCCAAACGCGCCCTGGGGGCCCGGATCTCATCGTCCCGGGTCCGCTCGATCCTGTTTTCCCGAGGTGCTGTTTTTTTTGGCTAAGTCATTTTCCTGATGCATATAATGTTGCTATGTTTGCATGGTGATAACTTTTCGTGTGGTGATCCAAATTGGGTGAATGATATGTCAAAATGACCGTGGTGAAGTGCTCTATGTTTTGTTCCATTGTGTCATGCTTGTTTGAGTCCATCTAGTTGTCTTAATCTTCGTGACAAGAGTGCTACTTGATATAAACTGTTGCTACTTGTTATTTTGTTGCCATGTTTGAGATGTGATAACTTGGTGCATGTTTATCCAAATGATGCAAATGATATGTCAAAATGTTCATTATGAAGTGTACTACATGATGCTTGTTTGAGTTCATATTTCCATGTTAATCTCTTTGCAAAAGTGCATGTGGCTGTTAGGTTTTGTAACTTGTTACGAGATGCCTAGTTGAGGAGCTCGTTGCTATTGTTGTGTTTGTCCCCATGTCACATGCCCATATGTTTTAGATTCTCCATCATGTGTTCTTTGCTGTGGTGCAAACCATCTGCTATGTTATGCCTTGAGGTGACTTAAACATGCTCGCAAACATGCCATGATAATGTTACTGTTTTAACACTTAGTGAAATTTCACCAAGTCTGGAATCTGTAATATCCTGATGCTATGTTTGCTTGATGCCCTAGGCAAATCCATGTTAGTTTTGGGGTGGCCATTGATCATTCCTTGTTGTATATGTTATTGTCTATTGATCCATGCCCTCACTTGCACTTTTGGCCTGCTGTAGCGTATTTAATTCTTGCTCCCAAGTTGCTATAAAATATTACTGTCGGGTTTTTAACGTCATGATCAAAATGTTGTAGCTTGTTGCTATTGATCCATGCCTCCTATGGAGTTTCTCCAATGGAGTTGTTTGCTGTAGGATATGTCTACTTCATGTCCATGCTTCTTGTCACCATGTTTGAGTGTTGTAGAGTATATATTTTTTGCTCCAAATTTGCTATGTGGCTGTTAACTTCAGCTTGTTGTTATATCTTGTTTCATGTGTATCTTTTAGCCCGTTGCTCCGTTTTGAGTGTGTCCTATATGAAACTTGTGTGATTTTGCATGTAGATTCATAATATCATCTTGTTAACATGTTTGGAGTATGTTTGCTTGATGTTTGGGTGCATCTTGCACCGTTTCCATGTTTAACTTGTTTTGCTCATATCTTCTAGACCGTAGCTCCGAATTAAAAAAACTTTATATGAAACTTGACTAGAATTTCGTGTAGATCATCATGGTGCATGTTAACCTGCTGCTTAACAACTTTAACTTAAGGTTTGTTCAGATATGAATAATTTCAAGTTATGCATATGAGGGCTTACCGGATTTGATATATGTAGTTCTCGGCCTCATTTAAACTTGTTGACTTGTGTTGTTTTCCTGTGCTTCCTACCTTGCCATGTATTGCATCCTATATAGACTTGTCTTGCATCATACTTGCTCGAGCATATTGTCATGTTCTTGTGTGCTTCCTACCTTGCCATGTATTGCTTCCTGTATAGACTTGTCATGCATCTTACCTTGCCATGTATTGCATCATATATAGACTTGTGTTGTTCTTGTGTGCTTCCTACCTTGCCATGTATTGCTTCCTGTATAGACTTGTCATGCATCATACCTTGCCATGTATTGCATCATATATAGACTTGTGTTGTTTTTCTGTGCTTCCTACCTTGCCATGTTTTGCTTCCTGTATAGACTTGTAGTGCATCATATATAGAATTGTCTTGCATCATACTTGGTTGATCATATTGTCATGTCTCGTGTGGTGTGTTTACCGTGTTGCTTGCTTCTTCTCGTTAGTGCTTGTTCCGTTGCGTTCGTGAGGATTCGTTCATCTACCCGTGGTTCTACTTCAAGGCTTCTTCTTCGTCTTCTTCATGGATCCGTTCCTCTTCCTTGCGGGATCTCAGGCAAGATGACCATACCCTTGGATACCTTTACTATCATGGCTTTTGCTTAGTTGTCTCGATGCTATCGTTATATGTCGCGCTACCCATCTTATTGTCAGCCCCTCTCCTTGTCGCCATGAAACCTCTAACCTTTGGCACCTTCCTAGCAAAACCATTGTTTGGCTATGTTACCCGCTTGCTCAGCCCCTCTTATAACGTTGTTAGTTGCAGGTGAAGATGAAGATCGTTCCATGTTGGAACTTGTTGTTGGAATATCACGATATCTATTATTATTATTAACACACCTATATAGTGGGCATGGGTGGAAGGCTTGGCCTTTTGCTCGGTGTTTTGTTCCACTCATGCCACCTTAGGCGCCGATAAACCGGCATTATGTTCCTTGATTTTACGTTCCTTACACGGTTGGGTATATGGGGACCCCTTGACACTTCGTCTTTGAATAAAACTCCCCCAGCAAGGCCCAACATTGGTTTTAATTTGCTCATAATAACAACTTAATTAATTAAGTAATTGCATAGGGAGTTAGCGCTACCCGAGATTCTTCTACATAGCAGGGGGGCAGTGTTGATGGTGTTGGTCCCAAACGGGCAACCTGCGGGGCCGCCTTGGGGAAACTTGAGGTATCTGGCATACCTGTAGCTTGTCCCATCCAGACGTGGCCTGAGATGAGATACCCGCGGCTACTATCAGGGTGTCGGCACGCCGGGAGGTCTTGCTGAACTTGTTTTACCATTGTCGAAATGTCTTGTGCACCGGGATGCCGAGCCTGATCGGATTGTCCCTAAGATAAGGGGTGATAATATTATATTTATCACTTCAGCTGATCGTGAGAGCTTGTGATGGGCTAAGTTGGGACACCCATGCAGGGTTATGATCTTTCGAAAGCCGTGCCCGCGGTTATGTGGCAGATTGGAATTTGTTAATGTTCGGTTGTAGAAAACTTGACAGAGGATCCAAAGTAAAACACACAACTGTGTGAGTAACCGTGACTGTCTCTTTTCACTTTGAGAAGAGAACACGGTGGGGTTATGTTTGACTCGTAGGTAGTTCAGGATCTTTAGCGATCACTACTAGTTGGCGACCATTTGCATAGAGGCTCATCATATTCTTGTACTCGTAAGTTAGCCACCATATATTTGCTTAGCCGCTGCTGCAACCTCACCACTTTACCTCTTCCTACCCATTAAGCTTTGATAGTCTTGTTACCCATGGTTATGGGATTTCTGAGTCCTCGTGGCTCACAAATACTACAACAATAGTTGCAGGTGCAGGTTTCCGATGTCTTAACGTGAGAGCGATGATCGTTGTGTTGGAGTTCTTTCTTCTTCTTCTTCTTCAGTCTTGGGTTAGGTTCCGGGTCGGCAGCCTGGGATAGCAGATGGATGTCGTGTGCTTTTCATGTTTGTATCCGTAGCTGGATACCTTGTATTGATGTTGTTGTATTCATGTGACTTGTATGTATTGTTGTATCCCCCATGTATGTATGTAATGGTACGTTGTAATGATATCCATCTTGCTAAGTGCACGAAATGCAGTTGTGCCCCAATCACGTAAGTGTCACGTGATCGGGATAGAATCGCATCTTGGGCCTGACAAGTTGGTATCAGAGCCTCGACCGACCATAGGAGTCCCCTTGATTGATCGTATCTTGGCCGTCGTTGAGTCTAGCAGAAACTTTTCGGAGTCTAGTTATATCAGAGAGGAGGAATTCTTTTTACTTCCCTGCCCCTTCGTCGCTCTGGTGAGGAATCTTGACATAGGTGTTTTGAATTACTCCTCTTCCCCTTCAATTTTTTTGGATCACGTGGTTAGTTTCTCGTTCGTTGCGTTGTTAGTTCTTTCATCTGGTGCATCTCTCGTCAAGTGGATTCAACCCTCTTCTTCTTTGTAAGTTCAATCCTCAGTTCTTTTCAACCGACGGTGTTTTCCCCGTCCGTTGTGGTCTTTCTTTGTCCCACCCGCTCACCCTTTTGCTTCTCGGACCGGAGTCCTTAATCGAGTATCCACCTTACTCGTGTGAATCCTTTACATTCTTCCCCAATTATTTCAACTGGTAAATTCTCCTCTCGTTCGATTTTCTTCATCTCTTTTCTTTTCCGGTGGATTCAACACAACTAGTCGGTATTGTTCATATTCTTTTCCCTCGGCTCGGATATTCCCCTTGCTCGTTCACCTCTTGCCATTTAATTATTCCGGAGTTCCAAAGAAACCTCAGGATATTCGTCTGTCTTCTAATTAAATCAAGTTAGTCACCTCATTCGAGTTTTTCAATCGTTCCGGTGCATTTTATCTCTTTCAAACATCCTTTTCAACGGTGTTTTCTCTTCGGTGGGCTCATAACCCACAGGTCTTTTCCCAGGATCTTACCTGACTCTTCTAATTTTCCGGAGTGATCCGAAATTCTTTTCAAATGTGACGTAAGTATGGATTCCATCAGTCCCATGCCTTCTCCAAGATCGCTTTCAATTCTTTTCAGCAGTGGTTCAACCTTTCTTCTCTTCATTCATCCGGAGTAGTTCATGAAGTCTTTTCTATTGTGTTCCTCCGAAGGCCATCTTTTCAGAAGATTTCTTCATTCTCAGTTTTCAACTTCGTCCTCCAAATATTCTTCATTGATGCCTCTTAGTTCGTCTCACATTCTTTCCGGTGCTTCATTCAAGTATTCTTTAATCAGTTCACGATCTCTTCGTTCTCGTCATTTTAATTTTCCTCAAGTGCTTTATTCTTCCTGGAGATTCATTCTCTTGTGTTCACTCAATTTCAATTCTTACGGTGGGTTGTTCTCCTTCATCACTCGATTTTAATTCTTTACGATGGTTCGTTCTTTTCTTCACTCGGCTTCAATTCTTACGGTGATTCGCTCAACAGTTCTTTTCCGGTGCTATCATATCTATTCATTCGTTCATTCCAATCCTACCGGTGTTTCATGAAGATTTTCGCAAGTTTGTGATATATCCCTTTTTACGGTCGAAATGTCTTGTGCACCGGGATGCCGAGCCTGATCGGATTGTCCCTAAGATAAGGGGTGATAATATTATATTTATCACTTCAGCTGATCGTGAGAGCTTGTGATGGGCTAAGTTGGGACACCCCTCCAGGGTTATGATCTTTCGAAAGCCGTGCCCGCGGTTATGTGGCAGATTGGAATTTGTTAATGTCCGGTTGTAGAAAACTTGACAGAGGATCCGAAGTAAAACACACAACTGTGTGAGTAACCGTGACTGTCTCTTATCACTTTGAGAAGAGAACACGGTGGGGTTATGTTTGACTCGTAGGTAGTTCAGAATCTTTAGCGATCACTACTAGTTGGCGACCGTTTGCGTAGAGGCTCATCATATTCTTGTACTCGTAAGTTAGCCACCATATATTTGCTTAGCCGCTGCTGCAACCTCACCACTTTACCTCTTCCTACCCATTAAACTTTGATAGTCTTGTTACCCATGGTTATGGGATTGTGAGTCCTCGTGGCTCACAAATACTACAACAACAGTTGCAGGTGCAGGTTTCCGATGTCTTGACGTGAGAGCGATGATCGTTGTGTTGGAGTTCTTTCTTCTTCTTCTTCTTCAGTCTTGGGTTAGTTTCCGGGTCGTGAGCCTGGGATAGCAGATGGATGTCGTGTGCTTTTCATGTTTGTATCCGTAGGCGGATACCTTGTATTGATGTTGTTGTATTCATGTGACTTGTATGTATTGTTGTATCGCCCATGTATGTATGTATGTAATGGTACGTTGTAATGATATCCATCTTGCTAAGCGCCCGAAATGCGGTTGTGCCCCAATCACATAAGTGTCACGTGATCGGGATAGAATCACATCTTGGGCCTGACATATTTCCTTCAGTCTCCCAGTTGCACTAGAGTCAATAATCTAGATTACACAGTAATGATTCTAACACCCATGGAGTCTTGGTACTGATCATGTTTTGCTCGTGGAAGAGGCTTAGTCAATGGGTCTGCAACATTCAGATCCATATGTACCTTGCAAATTTCTATGTCTCCCTCCTTGACTTGATCACGGATGGAATTGAAGCGTCTCTTGATGTGCTTGGTTCTCTTGTGAAACCTGGATTCCTTCGCCAAGGCTATTGCTCCAGTGTTTTCACAAAAGATTTTCATTGGACCCGATGCACTAGGTATTACACCTAGATCGGATATGAACTCCTTCATCCAGACTCCTTCATTTGCTACTTCCGAAGCAGCTATGTACTCCGCTTCACATGTAGATCCCGCACGACGCTCTTCTTGGAACTGCACCAACTGATACCTCCACCGTTCAACAAAAATACATATCCGGTTTGTGACTTAGAGTCATCCGGATTAGTGTCAAAGCTTGAATCGACGTAACCGTTAACGACGAGCTCTTTGTCACCTCCATAAACGAGAAACATATCCTTTGTCCTTTTCACGTATTTCAGGATGTTCTTGACCGCTGTCCAGTGATCCACTCCTGGATTACTTTGGTACCTCCGTGCTAAACTTATAGCAAGGCACACATCAGGTCTGGTACACAGCTAAAGCATAGGGAATGACTTTCATTTTCTCTCTATCTTCTGCAGTGTTCGGGCATTGAGTCTTACTCAACTTCTCACCGTGTAACACAGGCAAGAACCCTTTCTTCGACTGGTCCATTTTGAACTTCTTCAAAACTTTATCAAGGTATGTGCTTTGTGAAAGTCCAATTAAGCGTCTTGATCTATCTCTATAGATCTTGATGCCCAATATATAAGCAGCTTCACCGAGGTCTTTCATTGAAAAATTCTTATTCAAGCATCCTTTTATGCCATCCAGAAATTCTATATCATTTCCACTCAACAATATGTCATCCACATATAATATCAGAAATGCTACAGAGATGTCACTCACTTTCTTGTAAATACAGGCTTCTCCAAAAGTCTATATAAAACCATAAGCTTTGATCACCTCATCAAAGCGTATATTCCAACTCCGAGATGCTTGCACTAGTCCATAGATGGATCGCTGGAGTTTGCACACTTTTTAAGCACCTTTAGGATTGACAAAACCTTCTGGTTGCATCATATACAACTCTTCTTTGATATATCCATTAAGGAATACAATTTTGACATCCATTTGCTAGATTTCATAATCATAAAATACGGCAATTGCTAACATTATTCGGACAGGCCTTTTATTATTTGGTTGCAGGGTTGTTTTAGAGAGACCATCTTCATCCTACACCCCTACGGATGTAACATTCCAAATTTTCAATTTGGAATGTCATACATAGATCATAATTGCATTTGCATATTTTTGCATTTTTGTTCGTGACGTTCCTCGAAAATTCTAAGCAACTCAAGGACCTACGGAGAGAGTTGGGGATTTTACCGTTTTCGTATTTGAGTTCGCTCGAATACCGGTACGAGGACAGTGTGATTCTAATTATTTTTCTCTCCTAAAAATATTTCTAAATAAAATAAATAAGTGGAGATAATATGACTTCTCCAAAATAATAGAAATGTTAGAGGAAAAATATTAAAATCACTTTTGGTATTTTTCTGGATTTATTTTCGGATTTATTTGCATAGGAAAAATACGCGTTTTTCAAAATTGCATTTAGGTCCGGAAAAATTGTTCACCTTGTCCTAAATATTATTAGAGGACGGTGAAAATTTATTTCAGGAATTTTGGAGTCCGTTTGATATTTATTTCGTTAGTTTTATTGCACCGGGAATCTATTTAAAAAAAAGGAACCGACTAGGAGTCGTTTTAGCCCGGGACTCCGGGCTTTATATAGTGCCAGGCCGGCCCGATTTCGCCAGCCAGCCCACCCGCGCCTAACCCTAACCCTAAGCCGCCGCCACCCGCGCCCCGCCGCCGCCGCCGCTGCCGCGCCCCGTCGCCGCTGCTGCGCCCCGCCGCCGCCGCCGCCACCCCCGCCGCCGGACGCCGCCGCCCCGCCGCCCACCTCGCCGGAGCCGCCGCCCTCGCCGGAGTTGAGGTAGATGTCGCGGTAGATATTTTTTTATATGTTCTTTTTCTTTGAAAAGATCAGATCGGTTTTTATAAAAAAATAAACTAGATCTATTTTTTTCGGTTTAGATCGTTTTTTCGCCGGTTTAGCTAAATAGAGGACGTTCGTCCGTACGTTCATTTTAAGGAACAGTTTTCATTATTAATCGCAGACAGCGAACGTTCGTTCGTTAACCTGTTCGTCGTTTTTCTTTTTCGGGGTATTTTATCCGCGATTTTTCCGATCGCGATTTCTGCCCTGATCTTGTTTTTCGTTTTTCTTTTCGCTCGAGAGTCGGAATCAGGTGATTCAAAATCCCAGATCTTCGTCTCGAAGCCCTCTTTACGTTTAACCAACTTGAAAAAAGTTTTGGCTACTGTAAAATTTGACTTTAGGCCAACTAGTAATTCGGAGCTCGTTTCTTTTGCAGTTTGAGTTTCGTTGCTTCTTTCGAGTTGATTCTTTTTGCAAACCGGAGTTCTTAAGTTGAACTTTCTGGTTAGATCTCTTATTTGAGTTTTACCCGTGCATTAGTTAAGTACTTATTGTATGCTTGTTGTTTGATTGCGATAGAGTACCCGGAGTGCGCCGCTTGCTACTTTGAGTCTCTAGGTTTTGCGGATCATCATCAAGGCAAGTAACACTTTGATCATGCTTTCCAATTACCCAGTTTTCATTGAATTAGCCAAACCCCTCACACATTGCATGAGTAGGATCAATTAACTTGTGGGATTGGGAAGTAGTTTGAGGTAGTACCTATTACCTGCATTACATTCAAACCCCTGGGAGTTACTTCTACGTTTGCTGTTAGGACATGCTATGCTCGTAGACGTGGTTTGGGTTTGAGTGAAATCCATGACAGATGTGAGTTGTTAATTAACGGTTCAACTTAAGGTGGCAACTTTAATACACATCTGGGTGGATTGAGGCACTTGGATATTCCAGGATTGCCTGTTTTTCTTTTGGACCGCCACCCAGGCTCAAAGGGATCATGAGATTTTTCATGCTAGAAACTTCCGTGTGCAGCCACATGCCAATATGGGCTCTGGCATAGTTGAGTAAGTTGTGGGAAACCTTTCCATGATGGGCTAGCAGATGTAGTTGGGTTTTGTAGGTGTACCGGCCTATCTATCTGGTTAAGGGGACCTCTTCGGAAAGACTGTGTCTCGGTCATCCGTTTCTCAAACACCATGCAGTGCGAGAAACCAAACGGAGGCGATCAAGTCTTGTGGGGAAAGTGCACAAACCTCTGCAGAGTGTACAAATTGATCATGATTAGCCGTGTCCCCGGTTATGGACATCTTGAGTATCTGGTACTTGGATTATCATGTGCATCTCAACATGTTACTTTAAATTAATTTTGTTGGGTTTAATGATTACTTTTAATTGGGGTTGAGAGGATGTCTATCTTCTCAACGATGTTTCAACTACCATGATAGTTAATTAAAATACATTCCTTTGAAGTAGGGAAAAATTGGCTTTACGCAAAAACCTAACTATAGAGCTTTCCACCAGCCAAATATTGCATATAGTATAGGCTTACTCTCATTGCATCTCTTGTGTTACCTTGCCAGCATATTCCATGTGCTGACCCGTTTTTCGGGCTACAACGTTTCATGTTGCAGACTTTTCAGACGACGAGTAAGATGCCCTTTTTAGGTCGTGGTTCTATACTCAGTGATGCCGCTGGAGTTGATGGACTCACTTATCTTCCAAGCCTTCCGCTGTTATCATATTAGATGGCCTTCAGCCATGATTTGTGTAATAAATTCATCGTTGGACTATCGATGTAATAAGTGTGTGATTGCTACTCTCTTATAAATCCTTCGAGTACCATGCGTGTCAGCATTACTGATCCAGGGATGACACTGATGCATGGAGATCAGACTGTTTGAGGTCTGGTCGCTACAAAGATGGTATCAGAGCACACGCTGACTGTAGGACATGACCACTAAGACAAGCCCTAGAACACATTCCACTCTTCTCTCTTTTGACTCCTCATCTTTTCTATTCTTTAGGATGGTGGAAGCAAAGCACAAGTTCATGCAACCAGATGATGATACACCTTTTGGACGACACCTGAAGGAGGTCACCAGATATCTACACATTGGATTACCAAGTTTCACTGGAACCTACAATGCCACTCTACCTGAGGAGGAGCGTTGGTTGATTCAAGCTCAAGTTCCAGGAAGGACGTATGCACCCGTCACCCCACTCATAGCATTTTCCTTTAATGCACCTACATGGAGCCTAGGAAGAAGTATGGCAGCCCACATTGCTATGGGAAGGATTGGAGAAGTCTACAAATAGGAGTTAAAGGACACCATCTACCAGATTTGTGGACTCCGAGATGAGAATTGGGATATGATCAGCACTAGGAAGGGTATATCCATTGCGGCATTCATCCAGGAGTTGAACCACCACATTCGACGCCAAGAGCACCAGATGTGTGCTGGGATGATAGATTTGAAGAAGGCCCTAAATAGGAATTTGGAGTTAAAGGAAGAACTCAAATCTACACGCGACGGATATGAGGAGGAGATGAAGATACTTGTGGAGAAGAATGATGATTTGACCCGGAAGTTAGGGATACTCATGGGAGAAGAAGACGAGGAAGAAGAACCCAAGGAGATTCCACCGGAAGATTATATCATCATAGATGACATGGATTCGGAAGCTGAAGATGAAGCTGGGGCAGATATTATGGAATCCTCTGCCAGTCAATATTTTTAGATGACCACCCTATGACTAGTAGTATACCTCCATATATTATTTAGAGCACTTTTGTAAACGATCGTTAGATTTGTAAGACCTAGTTTGAAATTGATTGGTGTGATATGATTGTGTGTTTGTCTCATGTGCATATGGGTAGTGATTTTCCCTTAGACCTCTATTCTATTCTAATCTCTTCCCTCTACACCCATCAGATGCCTCCAAGATGTGAATTCGAGTTTCCCCCTAAGCTCACTCAGTTGAACCAGCAGCAGAACACCCTAATGCAACTTCTTGTCCAGAACACCTAGAACAATCAGAACAACAACAACAACCCTCCACCACCCCCACCTGTGGACAACCTGACACGTTTCTTAAGGTTGCAACCACCTGTGTTTGCTAGCAGCATCGAACCAATTGTGGCTGATGACTGGCTACGCAAGATTGGAAGGGATTTGACCACCGCCAATTGCTCGGATGCTGAGAAGGTGCGATTTGCCGCACACCAGATGTCTGGACCAGCCGCAGCATGGTGGGAAAATTACACAGTCACTTATCCCGTAGCCAATGTGACTTGGGATCAGTTTCAGCAAGCTTTTCGTACTGCCCATGTCTCGACTGGAGCCATGAGTATGAAGAAGCAGGAGTTTCGCAACTTGCCAAGGAAATCGTACAGTAGCCCAGTACGTGGATGAGTTTAGTATCCTATCTCGTTATGCCCCAGATGATGTGGCTACAGATGCCAAGAAGAAGGAGAGATTTATGGAAGGGATGAATGATGAGATGAGTGTACAGTTGATGGTGGCAACTTTCAATAACTATCAGGAGTTGGTTGACCGAGCCCTGATGATTGAAAGGAAGCATCAACAGATTGAGAGTCGCAAGAGGAAGTATGGGCAAGGGAACTATAATTCTGGAGCTCAGCAGAAGCCTCGCTTTACCCCTAAAGCAGTAGGACAGTTTCAGCATACCCATGGAGGAAGTAGCTCACACAACCACAATGGCACCAAGAATGGGAATGGAAATGGGAATGGAACCAATGGAAACCAGAACCGCCCTGCACCGTCCACACCCACCAAGAGGGATTTTAGCCATGTCACTTGTTACAAGTGCGGGAAGACTGGACATTATGCCAATGAATGCCCAGAAGTTAAGAATGGGAACGGCAATGGAAGTGCCGGGAAGAAGCCCAGCCCGTTCAACAAAGGACAAGTGAACCACATGACCGTGGAGGAGGTAGAAGAGCAACCAGATGCTGTTGTCGGTAAGTTTTTGGTTAAGACCTTTACCGCAATAGTTCTTTTCGATGCTGGTGCATCGCATTCATACATTTCAAGGGGATTCGTAAATAGACATAGGATGTCCACCCGAGTTCTTAAGACCCCCATGTTAGTAAGTTCACCTGGAGTAGATTATATGGCACACCAAGGATGTTTTCAGACGCCATTGACCATAGGACGCCACACTTTCCCCTCTGACCTAATAGTTCTCGAGTCACAAGGATTGTATGTGATATTAGGTATGGATTGGTTATCACAGTATGGAGGTAGCATTGATTGTGCTAGTAAGTCTATTTTGCTCACCACCCCGGAGGGAAAAAGGATTAAGTATGTATCTAGGCATTCGCCTACAAGGACTCAAGTACATTCTCTCACGGGAGTTGTTCAGGAGGAAGTGCCAGTAGTGAAGGATTTTCCGGATGTGTTTCCAGAGGAGTTACCTGGCATGCCACCGGATAGAGACATAGAGTTTTTGATTGAACTTTTGCGAGGCACCGGACCAATTTCTAAGAGACCATATAGGGTGCCCGCAAAGGATATGGAGGAGATTAAGAAGCAGATTAAGGAGTTACTGGATAAAGGATTCATACGCCCAAGTTCTTCGCCTTGGGGTTCGCCAGTACTTCTAGTGGAGAAGAAGGATGGATCGTTAAGAATGGTTGTTGATTACCGAAGATTGAATGAAGTAACGATCAAGAACAAGTACCCGTTGCCAATGATCAATGATCTGTTCGATAGATTGCAAGGAGCTAAGGTCTTTTCTAAGATCGATCTGTGATCAGGGTACCATCAATTGAAGATTCGAGAGCAAGATATCCCTAAGACAACCTTTACCACTAGGTATGGGTTGTATGAGTATACCGTCATGTCGTTTGGTCTGACAAACGCACCGGCTTACTTTATGAACCTGATGAACAAAGTGTTTATGGAGTATTTGGATAAGTTTGTCGTGGTGTTCATAGATGATATTTTGATCTTCTCGATGGATGAAGAGGAGCATAAGGAACATTTGTGTTTGGTATTAGAGAAGCTCAGAGGGCATCAGTTGTATGCCAAGTTTAGCAAATGTGAGTTTTGGTTGAAGGAAGTCGGATTCCTCGGACATGTTATATCCGGAGAAGGAATAGCAGTAGATCCCGCCAAGGTGGAGACTGTGACCAATTGGGAAGCACCGATGACCGTTGGAGAGATCCGGAGTTTTCTTGGACTCGCAGGATACTACCGTAGATTTATCGAGAATTTCTCGAAGATTGCCAAGCCAATGACGGAGTTGTTGAAGAAGGAAACCAAGTTCAGTTGGACCGAAGAATGTGAGACTAGTTTCCAGGAGTTGAAGAAAAGGTTGGTATCATCCCCTGTGTTGATCCTGCCAGATCAACATAAGGATTATGAGGTGTACTGCGACGCTTCACGTCGAGGACTTGGAGCAGTTCTTATGCAGGAAGGAAGAGTTGTTTCATATGCTTCACGACAACTAAAGCCTCATGAGATGAACTATGCTACCCACGATTTGGAGTTAGCAGCCATAGTGCATGCATTGAAGACGTGGAGACATTTTCTCATAGGAAACCATTGTGAAGTATATACGGATCACAAGAGTCTGAAGTATATATTCACTCAGAAGGAGTTGAATCTTAGGCAAAGGAGATGGCTGGAACTCATTAAGGATTATGACATGCGATTGCATTATCACCCCGGAAAGGCTAACGTAGTAGCGGATGCGCTAAGCCGTAAGAGCCATGTCAATACCCTAATGATGGAAGAGTTTCCAAAGGAGCTAGCCGAGGACCTACGAGAACTACGTTTGGAGATAGTTCCGAGAGGCTATGTAGCAACACTAGAAATCCAGTCTACCCTGGTGGATAAAATCAGGAAAGCTCAGAAAGCTGACAAAGAGATTGTCGCTATAAAGGAGAAGATGAGCGAAGGAAAAGCTAAAGGTTTTCGTGAGGATGAGCACGACACCTTGTTGTTTGAGGATCGAATCTATGTGCCCAATGACCCGAAGATTAGGAAGTTGATTTTACAGGAGGCCCATGATTCACCATACTAGATTCACCCAGGAAATACTAAGATGTATTTGGATTTGAAGGGTATTTTCTGGTGGACCGGTATGAAGAAGGATATTGCGGAGTATGTAGCATTTTGTGATGTGTGTCAGAAGGTAAAGTCAGAACATCAGAAGCCAGCAGGATTGTTACAACCAATGCTAATACCCGAATGGAAGTGGGAAAAGCTTGGTATGGATTTTATCACCGGATTGCCCAGGACCAAAGCAGGGTATGATTCAATCTGGGTAGTAGTAGACCGATTGACGAAGGTAGCCCACTTTATTCCGGTGAAAACCACATATACCAGTGCGAAGTTGGCTAAGATATACATGACCATAATTGTATGTCTGCATGGAGTTTCGAGGAGTATTGTATCTGATAGAGGAACCCAGTTTACCTCAAAGTTCTGAATCAGTTACATGAAACCTTGGGAACCAGGCTAGAGTTTAGCACAGCGTTTCATCCGCAGACCGATGGACAGACGGAGAGAGTCAATCAGATTCTAGAGGATATGTTGAGAGCCTGTGCATTAGACTATGGATCTAGTTGGGATGACAACTTGCCTTACGCAGAGTTCTCATACAACAATAGTTACCAGGCCAGTTTGAAGATGGCACCGTTTGAGGCATTATATGGAAGGAGATGCCGAACACCGTTGTCATGGGATGAAGTTGGAGACCGACAGTTGTTTGGACCAGACTTAATCAAAGAGTCTGAGGAGAAAGTGAAGTTAATCCGAGATAGACTGAAGGTAACTCAGTCCAGGCAGAAGAGTTACGCCGACTCGAAGCGCAAGGAGATATACTATGAGATCGGAGACAGAGCGTACTTGAGGGTATCGCCTCTGCGAGGAGTTAAACGTTTCGGAGTTAAAGGGAAGTTAGCCCCGAGATTTGTTGGACCTTACCGTGTTTTGGAACGCATGGGAGAGGTTGCCTATAAGTTGGAGTTGCCCGAAGGATTGTCAGGAGTGCACGACGTGTTTCACGTTTTGCAACTGAAGAAGTGCCATGCGGAGATGGCCGATATACCACTTAGAGACACAGTACCCCTGGAAGCAATTCAGTTGGACAGTGACCTGACCTACGAGGAGAAGCCCGTTAAGATTCTCGAAATTTCGAGTAGAGTTACCCGTAACAAGGTTATCAAGTTTTGCAAAGTTCAGTGGAGTCATCACACCGAGGAAGAAGCCACCTAGGAGCGAGAAGATGATCTACGCAAGGACCACCCACACCTATTCTCTAGCCAAGCGGAATCTCGAGGGTGAGATTCATTCTAAGGGGGTAGGTTTGTAACATCCCAAATTTTCAATTTGGAATGTTATACATAGATCATAATTGCATTTGCATATTTTTGCATTTTTGTTCATGACGTTCCTCGAAAATTCTAAGCAACTCAAGGACCTACGGAGAGAGTTGGGGATTTTACCGTTTTCGTATTTGAGTTCGCTCGAATAACGGTACGAGGACAGTGTGATTCTAATTATTTTTCTCTGCTAAAAATATTTCTAAATAAAATAAATGAGCGGAGATAATATGACTTCTCCAAAATAATAGAAATATCGGAGGAAAATATTAAAATCACTTTTGGTATTTTTCTGGATTTATTTTCGGATTTATTTGCATAGGAAAAATACGCGTTTTTCAAAAATGCATTTAGGTCCGGGAAAAATGTTCACCTTGTCCTAAATATTATTAGAGGACGGTGAAAATTTATTTCAGGAATTTTGGAGTCCGTTTGATATTTATTTCGTTAGTTTTATTGCGCCGGGAATCTATTTTTAAAAAAAAGGAACCGACTAGGAGTCGTTTTAGCCCGGGACTCCGGGCATTATATAGCGCCAGGCAGGCCCGATTTCGCCACCCAGCCCACCCGCGCCTAACCCTAACCCTAAGCCGCCGCCACCCGCGCCCCGCCGCCGCCGCCGCTGCCGCGCCCCACCGCCGGACGCCGCCGCCCCGCCGCCCACCTCGCCGGAGTTGAGGTAGACGCCGCGGTAGATATTTTTTTATATGTTTTTTTTCTTTGAAAAGATCAGATCGGTTTTTATAAAAAAAAAACCTAGATCTGTTTTTTTCGGTTTAGATCGGTTTTTCGCCGGTTTAGCTAAATAGAGGACGTTCGTCCGTACGTTCGTTTTAACGAACAGTTTTCGTTAGTTAATCGCAGACAGCGAACGTTCGTTCGTTAGCCTGTTCGTCGTTTTTCTTTTTCGGGGTATTTTATCCGCGATTTTTCCGATCGCGATTTCTGCCCTGATCTTGTTTTTCGTTTTTCTTTTCGCTCGAGAGTCGGAATCAGGTGATTCAAAATCCCAGATCTTCGTCTCGAAGCCCTCTTTACGTTTAACCAACTTGAACAAAGTTTTGGCTACTGTAAAATTTGACTTTAGTCCAACTAGTAATTCAGAGCTCGTTTCTTTTGCAGTTTGAGTTTCGTTGTTTCTTTCGAGTTGATTCTTTTTGCAAACCGGAGTTCTTAAGTTGAACTTTCTGGTTAGATCTCTTATTTGAGTTTTACCCATGCATTAGTTAAGTACTTATTGTATGCTTGTTGTTTGACTGCGATAGAGTACCCGGAGTGCGCCGCTTGCTACTTTGAGTCTCTAGGTTTTGCGGATCATCAGCAAGGCAAGTAACACTTTGATCATGCTTTCCAATTACCCAGTTTTCATTGCATTAGCCAAACCCCTCACACATCGCATGACTAGGATCAATTAACTTGTGGGATTGGGAAGTAGTTTGAGGTAGTACCTATTACCTGCATTACATTCAAACCCCTGGGAGTTACTTCTACGTTTGCTGTTAGGACATGCTATGCTCGTAGACGTGGTTTGGGTTTGAGTGAAATCCATGACAGATGTGAGTTGTTAATTAATGGTTCAACTTAAGGTGGCAACTTTAATACACATCTGGGTGGATTGAGGCACTTGGATATTCCAGGATTGCCTGTTTTTCTTTTGGACCGCCACCCAGGCTCAAAGGGATCATGAGATTTTTCATGCTAGAAACTTCCGTGTGCAGCCACATGCCAATATGGGCTCTGGCATAGTTGAGTAAGTTGTGGGAAACCTTTCCATGATGGGCTAGCAGATGTAGTTGGGTTTTGTAGGTGTACCGGCCTATCTATCTGGTTAAGGGGACCTCTTCGGAAAGACTGTGTCTCGGTCATCCGTTTCTCAAACACCATGCAGTGCGCGAAACCAAACGGAGGCGATCGAGTCTTCTGGGGAAAGTGCACAAACCTCTGCAGAGTGTACAAACTGATCATGATTAGCCGTGTCCCAGGTTATGGACATCTTGAGTATCTGGTACTTGGATTATCATGCGCATCTCAACATGTTACTTTAAATTAATTTTGTTGGGTTTAATGATTACTTTTAATTGGGGTTGAGAGGATGTCTATCTTCTCAACGATGTTTCAACTACCATGATAGTTAATTAAAATACATTCCTTTGAAGTAGGGAAAAATTGGCTTTACGCAAAAACCTAACCATAGAGCTTTCCACCAGCCAAATATTGCATATAGTATAGGCTTACTTTCATTGCATCTCTTGTGTTACCTTGCCAGCATATTCCATGTGCTGACCCGTTTTTTGGGCTGCAACGTTTCATGTTGCAGACTTTTCAGACGACGAGTAAGATGCCCTTTTTAGGTCGTGGTTCTATACTCAGTGATGCCGCTGGAGTTGATGGACTCACTTATCTTCCAAGCCTTCCGCTGTTATCATATTAGATGGCCTTCAGCCATGATTTGTGTAATAAATTCATCGTTGGACTATCGATGTAATAAGTGTGTGATTGCTACTCTCTTATAAATCCTTCGAGTACCATGCGTGTCAGCATTACTGATCCAGGGATGACACTGATGCATGGAGATCAGACTGTTTGAGGTCTGGTCGCTACAACGGATTGATAAACCTTAGGTCATCCACTTGTGGGAAAATTGCTACTGTCCTACAAAACTAAGCGCTTGGAGGCCCAACATGTGTCTACCTTGTTCCTGTTGGGAACATAGTATTTCAAAAACTTTACCTACAATCACGCAAGATCTATCTAGGAGAAGCATAACAACGAGCGGGAGAGTGTGTCCACGTACCCTCGTAGACCGAAAGCGAAAGCGTTGAGTAACGTGGTTGAGGTAGTCGAACGTCTTCACGATCCAACCGATCCAAGGATTGAACGTACGACACCTCTGCGTTCAGCACACGTTCAACTCGATGACATCCCACGAACTCTTGATCCGGTTGAGTGTCGTGGGAGAGTTTTGTCAGCACGACGGTGTGGTGACGGTGATGATGAAGTTACCGGAGCAGGGCTTCGCTTAAGCACTACAACGATATGTACGATGTATGTAACTGTGGAGGGGGGCACCACACGTGGCTAGGAACAATTGATGTGTGTCCAAGGGGTGTCCTCCCCACGTATATAAAGGAGGGAGAGGGAGGAGGCGGCGAGCCTAGGAGGGGGCGCATCGAGGGGGAGTCCTACTCCCACTAGGAGTAGGACTCCCCTTTCATAGTAGGAGTAGGAGAAGGGAGAAGGGAAGGAGAGAAGGAAGGAGGGGGCGCGCGGCCCAGCTCTAGGCAGCCCCTCTCTCTCTCCCCCCTAAAGCCCAATAAGGCCCATATACTCCCCGGGGGGTTCCGGTAACCTCCCGGTACTCTGGTATTTATCCGGCGACCCCCGGAACCCTTCTCGTGTCCGAATATAACCTTCCAATATATCAATCTTTATGTCTTTACCATTTCGAGACTCCTCTTCATGTCTGTGGTCACATCCGGGACTCCGAACTACCTTCGGTGCATAAAAACACATAAACTCATAATACCGATCGTCACCAAACGTTAAGCGTGCAGACCCTATGGGTTCGAGAACTATGTAGACATGACCGAGAATCATCTCTGGTCAATAACCAATAGCGGAACCTGGATGCTCATATTGGTTCCCACATATTCTACGAAGATCTTTATCGGTCAAACCGCATAACAACATACGTCGTTCCCTTCGTCATCGGTATGTTACTTGCCCGAGATTCGATCGTTGGTATCATCATACCTAGTTCAATCTCGTCACAGGCGAGTCTCTTTACTCGTTCCGTAATACATCATCTCATGACTAACTCATTAGTTGTTTGCTTGCAAGGCTTATTATGATGTGTATTACCGAGAGGGCCCAGAGATACCTCTCCCACACTCGGAGTGACAAATCATATTCTCGATCGATGCCAACACCACAAACACCTTCGAAGGCACCTGTAGAACATCTTTATAATCACACAGTTACGTTGTGACATTTGATAGCACACAAGTTGTTCCTCCGGTATTCGGGAGTTGCATAATCTCATCGTCATAGGAACATGTATAAGTCATGAAGAAAGCAATAGCAGAAAAAACTAAACGATCATATGGCTAAGCTAACGGATGGGTCTTGTCCATCACATCATTCTGCTAATGATGTGATCACGTTGATCAAATGACAACTCATGTTTATGGTTAGGGAACATAACCATCTTTGATTAATGAGCTAGTCTAGTGGAAGCATACTAGGGACACTCTGTTTCGTCTATGTATTCACACATGTATCAAGTTTTCGGTTAATACAATTCTAGCATGAATAAAAGACATTTATCATGATGTATAAGGAAATATAATAGGGCATATTTCCTTCAGTATCCCAGTTGCACTAGAGTCAATAATCAAGATTACATAGTAATGATTCTAACACCCATGGAGTCTTGGTGCTGATCATGTTTTGCTCGTGGAAGAGGTTTAGTCAACGCGCCTGCGACATTCAAATCCGTATGTATCTTGAAAAAAATTATGTCTCCCTCCTTGATTTGATCGCGGATGGAATTGAAGCGTCTCTTGATGTGCTTGGTTCTCTTGTGAAACCTAGATTCCTTCGCCAAGGCTATTGCTCCAGTGTTGTCACAAAATATTTTCATTGGACCCGATGCACTAGGTATTACACCTAGATCGGATATGAACTCCTTCATCCATACTCCTTCATTTGCTGCTTCCGAAGCAGTTATGTGCTCCGCTTCACACATAGATCCCGCCACGACGCTCTGCTTGGAACTGCACCAGCTGACAGCTCCACCGTTTAACAAAAATACATTTCCGGTTTGTGACTTAGAGTCATCCGGATCAGTGTCAAAGCTTGAATCGACGTAACCGTTTACGACGAGCTCTTTGTGTCATGGCCTGGCTTATTAGGGATGATAGACTACTCATATCAATAAGGAATTCCTTCTTTTCCGGGAGCCCATTCGGATAGAACTCCAAACTTAAGCGTGCTCAGCTTGGAGTAGTTTCAGGATGGGTGACCGACCGGGAAGTTGCTCCTGGGTGCGCACGAGTGAGGACAAAGTGCGCAGAAAAGACTAGTATTGATATGTGAGGCCAGTCTAGATCCCGCCAGGAGTAACGACCACCGGCGGGTGTGTCCGGGGCGTTACAAGTTGGTATCAGAGCCGACCCTCGCGTTTACACGGATTTTTACGGACAGTTTGCAGTCATGTTGTGCATGACATTTGTGACCCGTCGTGGCACACAGCATGGCACATGTGTTGTCCTGGAAGCACAGACGGTTGTGCCAAGAGGGAACGTTCCTGTGGCCCGACGAGGACGTCGGTTCCTCTGAGTGAGGGTGTATGTCATGGCCTGACTTATTAGGGATGATAGACTACTCATATCAATAAGGAATTCCTTCTTTTCCGGGAGCCCATTCGGATAGAACTCCAAAGTTAAGCGTGCTCAGCTTGGAGTAGTTTCAGGATGGGTGACCGACCGGGAAGTTGCTCCCGGGTCCGCACGAGTGAGGACAAAGTGCGCAGAAAAGACTAGTATTGATATGTGAGGCCAGTCTAGATCCCGCCAGGAGTAACGACCACCGGCGGGTGTGTCCGGGGCGTTACACTTTGTCACCTCCATAAACGAGAAACATATCCTTTGTCCTTTTTAGGAACTTCAGGATGTTCTTGACCACTGTCCAGTGATCCATTCCAGGATTACTTTGGTACCTCCCTGCTAAGTGCGCACGAGTGAGGACAAAGTGCGCAGAAAAGACTAGTATTGATATGTGAGGCCAGTCTAGATCCCGCCAGGAGTAACGACCACCGGCGGGTGTGTCCGGGGCGTTACACTTTGTCACCTCCATAAACGAGAAACATATCCTTTGTCCTTTTTAGGAACTTCAGGATGTTCTTGACCACTGTCCAGTGATCCATTCCAGGATTACTTTGGTACCTCCCTGCTAAACTTATAGCAAGGCACAGACCAGGTCTGGTACACAGCATTGCATACATGATAGATCCTATGGTTGAGGCATAGGGAATGACTTTCATTTTCTCTCTATCTTCTGCAATGGTTGGGCATTGAGTGTTACTCAACTTCACACCTTGTAACACAGGCAAGAACCCTTTCTTTGACTGATCCATTTTGAACTTCTTCAAAACTTTATCATGGTATGTGCTTTGTGAAAGTCCAATTAAGCGTCTTGATCTATCTCTATAGATCTTGATGCCCAATATATAAGCAGCTTCACCGAGGTCTTTCATTGAAAAATTCTTATTCAAGTATCCTTTTATGCCATCCGGAAATTCTATATCATTTCAATCAACAATATGTCATCCACATATAATATCAGAAATGCTACAGAGCTCCCACTCACTTTCTTGTAAATATAGGCTTCTCCAAAAGTCTGTATAAAACCATATGCTTTGATCACCTCATCAAAGCGTATATTCCAACTCCAAGATGCTTGCACCAGTCCTTAGATGGATCGCTGGAGCTTGCACACTTTGTTAGCACCTTTAGGATCGACAAAACCTTCTGGTTGCATCATATACAACTCCTATTTGAGGTATCCATTAAGGAACGCAATTTTGACATCCATTTGCCAGATTTCATAATCATAAAATGCAGGAATTGCTAACATGATCCGGACAGACTTAAGCATTGCTACGGGTGAGAAAGTCTCATCGTAGTCAACTCCTTGAACTTGTCGAAAACCTTTCGCAACAAGTCGAGCTTTGTAGACAGTAACATTACCATCGACGTCAGTCTTCCTCTTAAAGATCCATTTATTTTCAATGGCTTGCCGATCATCGGGCAAGTCAACCAAAGTCCACACTTTGTTCTCATACATGGACCCCATCTCAGATTTCATGGCCTCAAGCCATTTTTCGGAATCTGGGCTCATCATCGCTTCCTCATAGTTCGTAGGTTAATCATGGTCTAGTAACATGACTTCCAGAATCGGGTTACCGTACCACTCTAGAGCGGAACGTACACTAATTGACCTACGAGGTTCAGTAGTAACTTGATCTGAAGTTTCATGATCATCATTAGATTACTCACCGATCAGTGTAGGAATCACTGGAACTAGTTTCTGTGATGTACTACTTTCCAACTCGGGAGAAGGTACAATTACCTCATCAAGTTCTACTTTCCTCCCACTCACTTCTTTCGAGAGAAACTCCTTCTCTAGAAAGGATCATTCTTAGCAACGAATATCTTGCCTTCGGATCTGTGATAGAAGGTGTACCCAACAGTTTCCTTTGGGTATCCTATGAAGACACATTTTTCCGACTTGGGTTCGAGCTTATCAGGTTGAAGCTTTTTCACATAAGCATCGCAGCCCCAAACTTTAAGAAACGACAACTTGGGTTTCTTGCTAAACCACAGTTCATAAGGCGTTATCTCAACGAATTTAGATGGTGCCCTATTTAATGTGAATGTAGTTGTATCTAAAGAATAACCCCAAAACAATAGTGTTAAATCGGTAAGAAAGATCATAGATCGTACTATATCTAATAAAGCACGGTTACGACATTCGGACACACCATTACGCTGTGGTGTTCCAGGTGGCGTGAGTTGCGAAACTATTCCACATTGTTTCAAATGAAGACCAAACTCGTAACTCAAATATTCGCCTCCGCTATCAGATCGTAGAAACTTTATTTTCTTGTTACGATGATTCTCTACTTCACTCTAAAATTCTTTGAACTTTTCAAATATTTCAGACTTGTTCTTCATCAAGTAGATATACCCATATCTGCTTGTCGTGGAAATAACACGGCAGATGTCCGGTTTAACGGACTTGATGATGGAACCATCGCACGGGTTAGCTTGAAAGGATTCATGGCACACAAAGGACACAAAGGATTTATACTAGTTCGGCCCCTTCGGAGAAGGTAAAAGCCTACGTCTAGTTGGTTTGGTATTACTTGGGCGTCGGTTTACAGGGAGCGGATTTGCTTTGCCTGTGTTTTGACAGGTTGATTGTTGCTTGTCCCTGAACCGTCCAGGCCGTCCCTTTATATAGAGGCAACGCCTGGTCCGGTTTACAGAGTCCCGAGGCCGGCTCATACTTGTGTCCGCCTCGGTCTCTGTCTTCTATTTCTTATCTCTCAAGTTACATCTCTTGGCGGTTTACAAACCATACTCCTATACATGGGCCTTGAAATCTCATGGGCCGTAGTCTCTACTAAAATATTAAAACCAAGTATAATATAACTAAGCCGGTTTACAATAGCCGGTTTATACCTACTAACCATATCCCTGACATTAGGCCCCAGAATGATTTGAACTTTGTTCACATCAGTCTTCTTTGTCTTGTATAATTTTCTTCTTTATCTTCATCTTGTTGTAAACCGGCTCTGACGTCATCCTCCAAGATCATTAAAGTCTGACAATGACATCATCTCCGCATTTAACGCCGTGAGCTGTACTGTAGCTTATTTTAAGGGTTATCCCGAAGATCGAGGCGTCACGGGATCTTTATCCGATTTTCTGTCTCCTCGATTCTCGCACTTGTCGTTTCAGATCTGACTCCTTGTTATAAATACTGCCACCCCTCATTCATTACCTCCTTCTCGTTTCGTCTTCTTCCTGCGTCTTCTTCCTCTGTCGCTGCCCGAGCTCGAACCGCCGCCGACGACCACTGGATCTCAAGTCCTCGCCCAGCCGCTGCATCAACCTGAGCTCGTCCAGAAAAATCTCCGCCGTCGATTCTTGCTGTCTCAGGTATGGTCATCCTTCTTATTTATTGATCTATAACCTCTAGGGTTTCTTCTTATCCCTCCGCCATTAGAACTTTTAGCAAAGCTTCATCTTGTTAGATCTTGAGCCCGTGACCCGTAATGATTTTATTTTTTCGATCTTCTCCATTTTTACCCCGCTGTAGATGCTTCAAATCTTCGTCACTCCTGTCTGGCATGTAGATCCTTCTATTTAGTATAAAGTCTTTGTAGCTTTTCCTTGCATACTCTTAGATTAGTTTCTTTTTCCTCAGCATACTCAGATCTATTCCCCTTCGCAATCTTTCGAAAACCCGTTTGTCTCCTTGGTAGATTCGCTAAGTGGATATGCCCTGCTCTTGCAAAAACTCTGTAATTTGACGCAATGGTTGAACTGTTCCTCTTCAACTGCCATAAACCGGAAATGATATAACTTGTTTTATGATTGCCGGTTTAACCACGCCAACTAGTCCTCAGTTTAAACCGTTGCGTAACTTTCATAGATAGATTCCGGATTACTGTACTTTCATAACCCGTTTCTGTATTTTATCTTCTCCAGCACTTTGTTCAATGGCTAAGCAGTATGTCTCCTGCGATTGGGTCCCTTCCGTCATTACTGAGGATGACCTAATCAAGTTGTCTGAAATCGGCACATTAGGACCTCAGTCTGAGTTAAAATGGCGCGCTCCGGGTAATGAATGCCCCCCTACTCCTAGATCCGGGGAAGTCATCGTGTTTTTGGATCATATCTCTAGAGGCTTCTCTCCCCCCGGTTCAAGGTTTTTCCGGGATGTTCTTGCCGCTTTCCAGCTACACCCACAGGATATCGGACCCAATTCCGTTTCAAACATTTGTGATTTCCAAGTGTTTTCTGAGGTGTATCTTCAAGAGGAACCTTCAGTTGATTTATTCCGGGATTTCTTTCATTTAAACCGGCGCACTGAGTTTACCAGCGGGCCTCACCAAGAACTTGGTGGGGTTAGTATTCAGAAGAGGAGGGACGCAGTCTTTCCCCACGCCGCTTTACATACTCATCCAAAAGATTGGAACAAGTCCTGGTTTTACTGTGTTGACACTTCTCCTGAGGGTGAAAATCCTTTGCCGGGTTATCGCGAAACTCGTATTCCGGAGAATCATCCCTTGCCACCACGGCTTAGTGCTGCTGAACGGACCCGGTTCTCATCACAGCTCTCCAAACTGAGAGCTTTTATAGCAAATGGTCTGATCGGCACTGATTTCCTTCGCTGCTGGCTATCTTGGAGCATCCTTCCCCTAAGCCGGCGTCCTCAGTTAATGTGCAAATACTCTGGTAAACCGGATGATCCTCAAAGGTTTACCAAGGATAAGCTTTCTGAATCGGAGGTAGTGGAGTCAGCCAAAAAGATTCTCAATGCTTCCTTAGCAGATTGTGCTAAGGTTGGCTTGGCTCCGTACTTCAAGAAGAATAAGCTGCCCGAAGTAAGTTTTTCTTTGCCCTGTATTTGTAAACCGTCCTCTTTGAACCGTCTTTCAATTGCTCTTGCTTTTTTAATTAGGCTGATGACCCCTTCTGGAGGAGAAAGCCTCAGGAAAAAATCGTAAAACAGGCTCGCCGGAAGACCCCTGCAAACAAAAAGAGGAAAGCGGCCGTCGATGCCGGTTCTCCTACTGAGGATGATGATCCGGACTCCGAGGTATTCTTTGTTCCGATTTAAATTTCTTGCTTTCATGCACTTGTAATCATATCTAATGATACCTTTTCACAGGAACTGCCTGAAGGTGATAACCCGACTGAGATTGAGGTAACACTTCTTTCTTCTGATTCAGAACCTCTTCCTCTAAAAAGTCGTCGGACCGTCAGGAAATATCAATTTTCTCATCCTTATGCTCAGTTAGACCCTAACTTTACTTTGAAGAAGCAACAGCACGAAGCCTTTCGCCGGACCACTCGCCACAGTGGCCTGGCGGTGGAGTCATCTAGAATCTCCTTAACCCCGGTTCGAAAACGCCGTGCTGAGGTGATACTCTCTCCGACTCTTCTTCATCCCAAGGCCGGACTTATCCGAAAACCCCTTAAACCGTCTGATCCTGACTATCAGGAAACTCCGCTGTCTTCTTCTGGTGAATCAACCGCTACGCAACTTCCTCCTTTGAAAACCGTCCCGGGGTAACTTTCTTCGCCTTTTCCGGTTTATGACACCCTTTTTCCTTTATAATGCTAACTTATTTTGCATGTTTTCCAGAAAACCGAAACCCAGCAAAAAGCCCAAGGCGAATAAGCCTGTTGCCGACCCTACTGCTGATGATCCGGTTATTGATGCGTCCTCAGTTGTTCCTCCAGAAGGTACTCCTGCAGCTCCTGTTGAAGACCCTGCTCTTGAAAACCCTCTTACAGAAAACGTCCAAGATCCACCAAGCCCGGCCCGGGTTAATTCTCCTCAAGTTAATCCGGCGTCTCCTGATCCGGCTCATGTTGACGTTACTCCCCCCAATGTACCCACTTCTCCTGATGTCGTGGTTACTGGTACCGCTTATGTTGCTCCGGCTGAGCCCACCGTTTTAGCAAAACATACAGCTAAAGCGGAAAAGATAGCTCAAGAAAAACGAAAATGGAGTACTGACATATCCAGCCTTTCTAGCATGAGCGCTCAAGACATTTATTCCGGGTATTTGAACCGGCTCCACAGCAGCCGGGATTATGAAGCCAGCTTGGTGAACCTGATGAGAGAAAAATACGAGGTAAGTTTCCTCTTCTGACTTTGCTTTTTTGACGCATCTCTATCTCTTAGCAGCCCCCAAGTTCCGGTTTAGCTGCTTTACTGAAGGTGATCCGGAACTTTGTAGTTTGAACTGCTGATCCATACATTAGCCCCCAAGTATCAAGTAGATAACTTGGTTATGTAGTTGATACTTGTAACTTCAAATTGTCTTTGGTGCATTGCTTCAACTGCCATTAGCCCCCAAGTGTCAAGTAGACAACTTGATTGTGTGCTTGAGACTTGCAATTTCAAATTGTCTTTGCTGTATTGCTTCAACTGCCATTAGCCCCCAAGTGTCAAGTAGACAACTTGATTGTGTGCTTGAGACTTGTAATTTCATTTTTTGCTTTTGAACTTTGTCTGCAGGCTGATTTGAACCGGAATACTCTGGAGATCAACGAACTTCGAAGCCGGCTTACAGAAACTGAGTCAGCCGCTTCAAAAGCTAAAAAAGAACTTCAAGTGAGTTTAATGGCTGCTGAAGACTTGAAGAAATATTTTGAAGAGGAGCGGACTACTTTTGAAGTCCAGAAAAAAGATCTTGAAAAACGGGTTCAAGATGCTGAAGGAGCACTTAACCCAGTTACTGAAGAATTGTCCGGGTTAAAGCGGCAAATTGACTTGATGACCTCTGCTATTTTTGGTAAGTATAATCTGAACTCCTGTCTATCTGTGTAACCTGTGCCTTGTACCGGTTTAACTATTATTGTTTGTATGTAGGACGCCGTGTCTCCCATCTTGGGGACGACTTGCGGAAAAAACTCAAAGCCTGCTACACCTTGGTCGAACAGTTGTACTCCGGAACACAAAGGATTATCAGTGCCACTTTATTTGGTAAACCGGCTCCTTCAACTATCCAAGATACTTTGAATAGTTTGTCCATTCTACCGGCTCGTCTTGAAGAAGTTAAGAAATCGGCCGCTCGAGGAGGTGCTCTTCTGGCCCTTACGAGGGCTAAAGCTTGGGTCCCGGACCTTGATCCGGAGGAGGTGTTAACCGGATTTCCTGATACCAAGGAGGACGGTTCAGCCTTCAATGAAAAAGATCTTTATGCCCTGACAAAGGAGATGCGTCCCCTCGCCAGCAAGCTTGCGGTGGAATCTGACTTGTCGCGATATCATCCAGCATACAACCTGCAGAACGAGCGGGTGGAGCGACCGGTTTACGATATTGTAAACTTAATTCCGCCGGTTCGTCCTCACACCTTTGCTCCTGATATTGATCCTGCTGAACTTATCAACGATGAAGTATATTTCCGTGCCTTGGCAAAGATTGATTGGCGTGCGCCGGACTTCCAACCGCTTCACGAAGATGAAGATGTTCCGGATCAAGACGGTGGTCAGCCATCTCAGTAAGGAGAAGCACAATCTTGAATTCTATTGCTGTAACCATGATTGTTATTTCGTCAAACACTACTTCCAACTATTGGGCTTTTTACGCCTTGTAATAGGTTTAGCTGAGACTTAATGTGCTTTGGTCCGACATTTTGTCTTTATGAAGTATTCATCTGTTGACCTGTTGCCTGATGCGGTTGCCTTCTTCTGTTCACATAAAGAAAAATATCGAAAAATATGTCCTAGTGGCCTACCACTGGACGGGTTAATTTGTTCTCTTAAAACATCAGGTGAACATACCTTTATCATAAAGATAATTTATATATCTGATATTTGCGTAGCCAATATACTTTAAACCGGTCAGGACTTTAAAGTCACTTGATAAAGGTCTTCATGAACCCAAATATACACTCGAAATTCTCCGGTCCATCTTGATGATAAGTCCGGTTCATTTTGTTCAGAAAGTTGTAACCTTTACCCGATACTCGGTCCGGGTTTTAAATAACGCCAGTTTACTTGGTCTGAGATACATGATCCAGATTTTCAATCTGATAGATATGTGGTCAACTTGTGTAGCTGTTCCACTCCGGTTTAAAGGGTTATAAAACACAAACACCAAAAGATGCAAATTTTGCAAATAAGACCATGTAGTCGAGGCTTTTTAAGAGCTGCCAGGCTCAAAGCAAGGTTCAGCCAATCAATGGGATGTGGATTATCCATCTTTCCCAAGGGGCCTAGCCAATCACTGAACGTGGGCGAATCAACTGTTCAGAGGGCCGATAGAACCGCAAATAAAAATTATTCCGATCAATGGGACGCGGATTGGCCGACACTCCCAAGGGGCCTAGCCAATCACTAAATGTGGATTATCCATCTTTTCAGAGGGCCGAAAGAATCGTATCTATTATTCCGATCACTGGGACGCGGATTGGCCGACACTCCCAGGGGGCCTCCAGGGTTCCTCCTGAACCGGTGGGTCAATCTAGACCAATCACTGAATGTGGTACTATCCAACTTTTCAGAGGGTCGAAAGAAGAAAATTATTCCGATCACTGGGACGCGGATTGACCGACATTCCCAGGGGGCCTCCAGGGTTCCTCCTGAACCGGTGGGTCAATCTAGACCAATCACTGAATGTGGTACTATCCAACTTTTCAGAGGGTCGAAAGAAGAAAATTATTCCGATCACTGGGAGCGGATGATACCAACTCCCAGGGGGCCTCCATTGTTTTGTTTTGAACCTGTGGGTTTGCATTTCATGGAGTCTTCTCTTCTTGAACCGGATATAATCTCCTGTTCCCGAGAGTTCTATTGCTCCTTCACATATTCTGCAAAAATTAGTTTCTAAACCGGCCAACATTGAAATATGATGTTTGATAACAAACTGATATGGTTATTTGTCACAAGATTTGTGTATATGTAAAAAGGGCTGAGCCCCCAGTTTACCGAGGGTGCCGGTTTATTCATTATTCATAATATATACATAGGATACATTGGAGCACATAGCTCAAGTATAGTATGGCCGTAAATGGGCGATGTTCCACGGCCTCTTCGTCTCCTCTTCCGATGTCCGTGAATCCTTGTGTTCTCGAATGTCCGCCAAGTAATATGAACCGTTGTGTAAATTCTTGCTGACCACAAAGGGCCCTTCCCATGGCGGGGATAGCTTGTGCATATCTGTTTGATCTTGGATGAGCCGGAGTACCAAGTCACCCTCCTGGAATGTCCTGGTTCTAATCCGGCGGCTATGATATCTGCGCAGATCTTGCTGATAAATCGCCGACCGTGCCGCAGCTATATCACGCTCTTCATCCAACCGGTCTAAACCGTCTTGTCTTGACTCTTCATTAACGGTTTCCACATAGGCTGCTACCCTTGGTGAGTCATGGCGTATGTCACTAGGAAGAACTGCTTCTGCGCCGTAAACCATGAAGAAAGGCGTATAACCTGTAGACCGGTTTGGTGTAGTGTTAATACTCCAAATGACAGATGGCAATTCTTCAACCCAACAACCTGGGGTTCTCTGCAAAGGTGTCATAAGCCGGGGTTTGATTCCTCGCAAAATCTCCTGATTTGCCCTTTCAGCCTGACCATTGGATTGGGGGTGAGCCACAGAAGACACGTCCAAACGAATATGCTCTCGTTGACAGAATTCTTCCATCTCACCCTGAGATAAATTGGTGCCATTGTCTGTGATGATGCTGTGTGGAAAGCCAAACCGGAATATTACTTTTTTGATGAATTTGACCGCTGTTGCCGCATCACACTTGCTTATAGGCTCCGCTTCAACCCACTTTGTAAACTTGTCTACTGCTACCAGTAGATGAGTTTTCTGATCTTGGGATCTTTTGAAAGGACCAACCATGTCAAGCCCCCAAGTTGCAAAAGGCCAAGTTATTGGTATCATCCGGGGTTCCTGTGCCGGAACAAGAGCACGTCTTGAGAACTTCTGACAAGCATCACACTTTCGGACCAGATCCGCCGCATCTGCATGCGCGGTTAACCAATAGAAGCCATGTCGGAATGCTTTAGCCACTAAAGACTTTGATCCGGCATGATGACCACAATCCCCTTCATGAATCTCCCTTAGAATCTCACAACCTTCCTCAGCTGAAACACATCGTTGAAATACTCCAGAAGTGCTACGATGGTGCAGCTCTCCGTTTGCAATTGTCATAGACTTGGAACGCCGGATTATCTGCCGTGCTTCCTCTTCGTCCTCCGGTAACTCCCCTTGGCTTAAGTACGCCAAATAGGGTAACGTCCAATCCGGAATAATATGGAGTGCTGCAACTAACTGTGCTTCTGGGTCCGGAACAGCTAGGTCTTCTTCCGAAGGTATCTGAACCGAAGGACTGTGCAATTCATCTAAAAAGGTGTTTGGTGGCACCGGTTTACGCTGCGATCCTAGCCGGCTTAGAGCATCAGCCGCTTCATTCCTCCGCCGGTCTATATGATCCACCTGGTATCCCTTGAAGTATCCTGCCACCGCTTCAACCTCTCGCCGATAAGCCGCCATAAGGGGATCTCTTGAATCCCACTTGCCAGAAACTTGCTGTGCCACCAGATCTGAATCGCCCAGGCACTTAACCCGGCTCACATTCATCTCCTTTGCCAGTCGCAAACCATGAAGTAATGCTTCATATTCTGCTGCATTATTAGTACAAGGAAATAACAGGCGGAGGACATAACAAAATTTATCACCTCTGGGGGAAGTTAAGACAACTCCAGCCCCCGAGCCCTCCAACTGCTTTGAACCGTCAAAGTGAATCGTCCAATAAGTAAGATCCGGCTTCTCCTCAGGAGTCTGCAACTCTGTCCAGTCATTGATGAAGTCTACCAATGCCTGAGATTTTATAGCAGTACGCGGTACATACTTCAACTCATGCGGGCTGAGCTCAATGGCCCACTTGGCTACCCTGCCTGTAGCTTCCCTGTTCTGGATTATGTCTCCTAACGGAGCTGAACTAACCACAGTTATTGGATGCCCTTGGAAATAGTGCTTCAGTTTCCGGTTTGCCATGAACACCCCATAGACCAACTTCTGCTAATGCGGGTACCTTTGTTTAGACTCAATGAGTACTTCACTCACATAATAAACCGGGCGCTGAACCGGATGTTCCTTCCCTGCTTCCTTGCGCTCAACCACAATTGCAACACTGACTGCCCGTGTGTTCGCAGCAACATATAACAGCAAAGGCTCCTTATCAATAGGAGCAGCTAAAACCGGTGGTTTTGCTAGTTGCCGTTTCAGATTCTCAAACGCTGTATTTGCCTCCTCACTCCAAATGAACCGGTCCGTTTTCCTCAACATTTGATAAAGCGGGATCGCCTTCTCCCCCAATCGACTGATGAACCGGCTTAGCGCCGTGATCCAGCCCGCTATGCGCTGAACATCATTGATGCAAACCGGTTTTGTCAAAGATGTGATGGCCTTGATCTTCTCTGGGTTGGCTTCTATTCCCCTGTTCGAGACCAAGAATCCTAGAAGCTTACCAGCCGGAACACCAAAAGCACATTTCTCCGGATTAAGCATCATCCTGTAAGCTCGAAGATTATCAAAGGTTTCTTTGAGGTCCTCTATCATTGTTCTTTCTTCCTTTGATTTGACCACAATGTCATCCACATAAGCATGCATGTTCCTTCCTATCTGCCCTTTCAAACAATTCTGAACGCAACGCTGATAAGTTGCCTGTGCACACTTGAGCCCAAAGGGCATAGACACATAGCAAAAAGCACCAAAAGGAGTTATGAAAGCTGTCTTCTCTTGATCTTCAACTGCCATTTTGATCTGGTGATACCCTGAATATGCATCCAGAAAACTCAGCCGCTCACACCCTGCTGTGGCATCGATAATCTGATCAATGCGAGGTAAAGCAAAAGGATCAGTTGGGCAAGCTTTATCGAGGTCTGTATAATCCACACACATCCTCCACTTCCCATTCTTCTTTAAGACCAGCACCGGATTAGCCAACCACTCCGGATGAAAAACTTCCACTATGAACCCTGCTGCCAAAAGTCTGGCCACTTCCTCTCCTATAGCCTTGCGCCTCTCTTCATTGAAGCGGCGCAGATACTGTTTTACCGGTTTAAACTTCGGATCAATGTTCAACTTGTGCTCAGCGAGTTCCCTCGGTATACCTGGCATGTCAGAAGGCTTCCATGCAAAGATATCCCGGTTCTCACGGATGAACTCGATGAGCGCGCTTTCCTATTTGGGATCAAGGTTAGCGCTGATGGTGAACTGTTTAGATGAGTCTCCAGGCACAAAATCAACCTGCTTAGTCTCTTCTGCTGACTTGAATTTCAACGCCGGATCATGCTCAGTAGTTGGTTTCTTCAGCGGAGTCATATCTGTCGGATCAACATTATCTTTATAAAACTTTAACTCTTCCGTGGCACACACCGCTTCTGCATAAGCTGCATCACCTTCCTCGCATTCCACCGCTATCTTGCGACTGCCATGAACTGTGATCGTGCCCTTATGACCCGGCATCTTAAGCTGTAAATAAACATAACATGGCCTAGCCATAAACTTAGCATAAACCGTCCTTACAAATAGAGCATGGTACGGACTTTTAATTTTGACAACTTCAAAAGTGATCATCTCCGATCTGGAATCATACTCATCTCCAAATGTAACTTCCAAGTCAATCTTACCAACTGGATAAGCTGACTTACCTGGGACCACCCCGTGAAACACTGTGTTTGACGTTCTTAACTTTTTATCTGTCAAACCCATACGACGGAAAGTCTCGTAATATAGTATGTTGATACTGCTACCCCCGTCCATGAGGACTTTAGTAAACTTGTATCCTCCCACCTGAGGTGCTACCACCAAGGCTAAATGTCCCGGATTATCTACCCGTAGTGGGTGGTCCTCTCTGCTCCATACAATGGGCTGCTCCGACCATCGGAGAAATTGTGGTGTCGCCGGTTCTACTGCATTAACAGTCCGCCTCAAAACCTTCTGGTCTCTCTTACATAAACTCGTGGTGAAAACATGATATTGACCGCTGCTCAACTCCTTCGGATTACTCTGGTATCCGGATTGCTGCTGTTGCTGCGGACGTTGTTGCTGCTGGCTTCCTTGATTATTATAACTCCCCTGGCCCTGCTGCTGATTATTCTGACCATTGTAACCACCTTGATGATGTGATTGATTCCCCTGACCATTGTAACCACCTTGATGATGCGATTGATTCCCCTGACCATTATAATTTCCTTGACTATTTTGGCTGCCTGGCCGGGGTTGATAACCGCCGTTATTGCCCCTATATCCTGATCCAGAATTATTCCCCTGATGACCCGAACTATAAAATCCTGGCCCGGAACCGCCGTGCGGGGGCTGGCTAGGAGGATTAAAACGGTCGTTCACTGCCTTCATAAGGGGTATGCATTCTCTCATAGTGTGCCTTGCCATCCTCCCCCTTCCGCTATGCTTTGGACAGGGTCGATCCAAATCCTGCTCCCAGCCCGGAGCTCCTCCGCCGGTTTGGAGAGCGGAACCCTCCGGATTAACCTGAAAACCGCCTTGAACTTGAGTACTAGCCACAAAATCGGAACTACCTTCCGCCTTCCGTTTACCCAAAAAGCTTGAAGTAACCGGATTAACCGGCGCCGGTTTACCAGACTTGCTGGCCTTCCCCGCTTTATCTCCTTCTGCTTCCGGATACTTTGTATTATCCGAGTCTTCGTATTTCACCAGGGCACTCATTAAAGTCCCCATGTCATTGCAGTCCCTTTTAAGCCGTCCGAGCTTTAATTTTAAAGATTCAAACCGGCAATTGTTTTCCAACGTCACTATCGCCGTACTAGGATTAATACCATTCGAAGAGTGTAAGATCTCTGCCACTCTGCGTACCCAAGATGCTGTAGACTCCTGCTCTCCTTGCACACAGGCTGCCAAATCTATCACCGACATCGGTTGCTTGCATGTATCCTTGAAGTTTTTGATGAACTGACTGCGCAGTTCTCCCCATGACCCGATAGAATTCGGGGGTAGCGCCTTTAACCAGGTCCGGGCCGTGCCCTCGAGCATCATAGTGAAATATTTGGCACAAGCCGATTCATCCACGTCCAGCATCTCCATGGCCATCTCATAACTTTCCACCCAAGCTTCGGGCGGTAAATCGGTTGTGTAATTAGGTACCTTGCGGGGCCCTTTGAAATCCTTGGGCAACTTAACACTCCGTAGAGCGGGGACAAGACACTGTACCCCGAAGGAGCTCGCCGTAGCTCCTGTTCCTGCAGTGGCTGTGTGAACTGGCGTCGATTGACGAATTTCCTCCCTGGCCTCCGATCTAGGCCGGTTTAGGTCTGGGGCTGGCATCTCCGCCCTTGCCGGATTATCCTGCCTGCGCTGATGTCTCCTGCGCTCACTGCTAGATACTTCTGGCTCCTCCCAATGTCTAGAATAACTTCGGTTGGGACGTGGTGTTGAACGTAACCTTTCCCTGCTATGAGAGTACGCTTGCTGCTGCATTAATGCAGTATTAAGTAGCTTCTGGACCCTGCGCGCCTCTATCGCCACCGGGGACGTTTCTTCCGCGGGTAAAGCGGCCAACCGTGCCGCTGCTGCAGCTATGTTATCCAAAGGGTTTGAATAGTGCCCTGGAGGGATAGGAACATAAGGTGCCATTGTAATCCGACGCTCCTGCTCTGCGGCGGGCTGTTGATCCGGCTCATCCCGAGCCGGGGGTGTTCTCCGGTTTAAGGCCGGATTATTACTGGCCCCAGCCCCAGGAGTCCTGAACAAATTCGCGGATTCGTAACCCGGCGGTATGCGGGACCGATACTTTCGCCCCCTTACTCCTTCCACAGAAGCCTGCTCCATCCTCAGATAAAAGGCTTGATCATCCAACTCCGCTTGCCTTGTTGCTATCATCTCTCTTTCTGCCTTTAAGTCCTCCTTTAACCGATCGATCCGACCTTTCAACTGAAGAAGCTCTGCATCATGATGTGCCTTGTCTGCTGGAGCTACATCTGCCACTGCTTTAGCTGTGAACTCCTCGATCAAGGTGGATAGAACTTCAGTAAGGGAGGGATTTGAACCGCTTCCCCCTGCACCAGCTTCTGCTGTCGTTCCGTTCATTGGGGGTTGTGAACCGGCCATGAAGACCGCCACCCGGTTTGGCGGGTCAAAGGGGCCCGGAATACTGTTTCCATCGGACTCGCCCTCAGACCGGCCGTCCCGCAACTGATACAGAGATTCAGTTTCCCCGGATGAAGATTCGTCATCTGAGTAGACGACTGTTGCACCATCAGATTTCGATCCGTCCTCGGCTCGGCCTCCGTGGATTGCTCCAACGAACACATGCTTCATGGCAGGCTGAATCCGGGCCGATCTCGCACGCTGAGCCGGCTCGATGATGTTGGGGAAGGTGTCCGGCTCAGGTCCCGGTTCACCAATTTTGCCGATGAAGACTTGGATGCTGCCGAAGGGGACCCGGTACCCGTATTCGATCGAATCGGCCTCCGGTCCCCAACCCGCGTCGTCGATGTAGATCCGGCCGCGACGACTCTTGGTCATCCGGCCGACTGCGTAACCCTTTAGCCCTTCGAAGCCGCCTTTCAAGAACTCGAAACCATCATGCGCAGGCCCCACGGTGGGCGCCAACTGTCGTGGAAATAACACGGCAGATGTCCGGTTTAACGGACTTGATGATGGAACCATCGCACGGGTTAGCTTCAAAGGATTCATGGCACACAAAGGACACAAAGGATTTATACTAGTTCGGCCCCTTCGGAGAAGGTAAAAGCCTACGTCTAGTTGGTTTGGTATTACTTGGGCGTCGGTTTACAGGGAGCGGATTGGCTTTGCCTGTGTTTCGCCAGGTTGATTGTTGCTTGTCCCTGAACCGTCCAGGCCGTCCCTTTATATAGAGGCAACGCCTGGTCCGGTTTACAGAGTCCCGAGGCCGGCTCATACTTGTGTCCACCTCGGTCTCTGTCTTCTCTTTCTTATCTCTCAAGTTACATCTCTTGGCGGTTTACAAACCATACTCCTATACATGGGCCTTGAAATCTCATGGGCCGTAGTCTCTACTAAAATATTAAAACCAAGTATAATATAACTAAGCCGGTTTACAATAGCCGGTTTATACCTACTAACCATATCCCTGACACTGCTCAAATCATCTATGAAGGTCAGAAAATAACGATACCCGCCGCGAGCCTCAACACTCATTGGTCCGCATACATCAGTATGTATGATTTCCAATAAGTCAGTTGCTTGCTCCATTGTTCCGGAGAACGGAGTTTTAGTCATCTTGCCCATGAGGCATGGTTCGCAAGCACCAAGTGATTCATAATCAAGTGATTCCAAAAGTCCATCAGCATGGAGTTTCTTCATGTGCTTTATACCAATATGACCTAAACGGCAGTGCCACAAATAAGTTGCACTATCATTATCAACTTTGCATCTTTTGGCTTCAATACTATGAATATGTGTATCACTACGATCGAGATCCAACAAAAATAGACCATTCATCAAGGGTGCATGACCATAAAAGATATTACTCATATAAATAGAACAACCATTATTCTCTGATTTAAATGAATAACCGTCTCACGACAAACAAGATCCAGATATAATGTTCATGCTTAACGCTGGCACCAAATAACAATTATTTAGGTCTAGAACTAATCCCGAAGGTAGAGGTAGAGGTAGCGTGCCGACGGCGATCACATCGACTTGGAACCATTTCCCACGCGCATCGTCACCTCGTCCTTAGCTAATCTTCGTTTAATCCGTAGCCCCTGGTTCGAGTTACAAATATTAGCAACCGAACCAGTATCAAATACCCAGGTGCTACTACGAGCATTAGTAAGGTACACATCAATAACATGTATATCAAATATACCTTTGTTCACTTTTCCATCCTTTTTATCCGCTAAATACTTGGGGCAGTTCCGCTTCTAGTGTCCAGTCCCTTTGCAGTAGAAGCACTCAGCTTCAGGCTTGGCTCCAGACTTGGGTTTCTTCGCGGGAGTACCAACTGGCTTGCTATTCTTCTTGAAGTTCCCCTTCTTTCCCTTGCCCTTTTTCTTGAAACTAGTGGTCTTGTTAACCATCAACACTTGATGCTCCTTTTTTATTTCTACCTCCGCAGCTTTGAGCACAGCGAAGAGCTCGGGAATTGTCTTCTGCATCCCTTGCATATTATAGTTCATCACAAAACCTTTATAGCTTGGTGGCAGTGATTGAAGAACTCTATCAATAACACTATCTTCAACAACTTTGCATCCAGGTTGAGTCATGTGATTGTAGTACCCAGACATTCTGAGTAAGTGTTCACTGAAAGAACTGTTCACCTCCATCTTGCAGCTATAGAACTTATTGGAGACATCATATCTCTCAATTCGGGCATTTTGCTTGAAATATTAACTTCAACTCTTGGAACATCTCATATGCTCCATGACATTCAAAACATCATTGAAGTACCGATTCTAAGCCGTAAAGAATGGGACACTGAACTATCGAGTAGTCATCAGAATGAGCTTGCCAAAAGTTCATAACGTCCGGAGTTGCTCCTGCAGCAGGCCTGTCACCTAGCGGTGCTTCAAGGACATAATTCTTTTGTGCAGCAATGAGGATAAACCTCAAGTTACGGACCCATTTCGTGTAGTTGCTACCATCATCTTTCAACTTAGCTTTCTCTAGGAACACACTAAAATTCAAGGGAACGGTAGCACGGGCCATTGATCTACAACAACATAGATATGCAAAAACTATTAGGACTAAATTCATGATAAATTAAAGTTCAATTAATCATATTACTAAAGAACTCCCACTTATATAGACATCCCTCTAGTCATCTAAATGGTCACGTGATCCAAATCAACTAAAACATGTCTCATCATCACGTGTGATGGAGTAGTTTTCAATGGTGAACATCTTATGTTGATCATATCTACTATATGATTCACGCTCAACCTTTCGGTCTCCAGTGTTTCGAGGACATGTTTGTACATGCTAGGCTCGTCAAGTTTAACCCGAGTATTCTGCATGTGCAAAACTGTCTTACACCCGTTGTATTTGAACGTAGAGCTTATCACACCCGATCATCACGTGGTGTCTCGGCACGACGAACTTTCGCAACGGTGCATACTCAGGGAGAACACTTGTACCTTAAAATTTTATAAGGGATCATCTTATAATGCTACCGTCGTACTAAGCAAAATAAGAAGCACAATAATATAAACATCACATGCAATCAAAATATGTGACATGATATGGACATCATCGTCTTGTGCTTTTGATCTCCATCTCCAAAGCATCGTCATGATCTCCATCATCACCGGCTTGACACCATGATCTTCATCGTAGCGTCGTGGTCTTCTCGCCAACTATTGCTACTACTACTATCGCTAACTCATAGTGATAAAGTAAAGCAATTACATGGCTTTCGCAATTCATACAATAAAGAGACAACCATAAGGCTCCTGCCGGTTGCCGATAATTTACAAAACATGATCATCTCATACAACAACGTATAACTCAACACGTCTTGACCATATCACATCACAACATGCCCTGCAAAAACAAGTTAGACGTCCTCTACTTTGTTGTTGAAAGTTTTACGTGGCTGCTACGGGCTTAGCAAGAACTGTTCTTACCTACGCATCAAAACCACAACGATTTTTTGTCAAGTGTGTTGTTTTAACCTTCACAAGGACCGGGCGTAGTCACACTCTATTCAAATGAAGTGAGAGAGACAGACACCCGCCGATCACCTTTAAGCAATGAATGATCATAACAGTGAAACATGTCTCGCGTAAGCGTACACGTAATGTCGGTCCGGGTCGCTTCATCTCAGAATACCGTCGAATCAAAGTATGACATGCTGGTAAGGAGTATGACTATTATCGCTCATAACTCATTGTGTTCTACTCGTGCATATCATCTACGCAGAGACCTGGCTCATGATGCCACTGTTGGGGAACGTAGTATTTCAAAAAAAATCCTACGATCACGCAAGATCTATCTAGGAGAAGCATAGCAACGAGCGGGAGAGTGTGTCCACGTACCCTCGTAGACCAAAAGCGGAAGCGTTTAGTAACGTGCTTGATGTAGTCCAACGTCTTCGCGATCCAACCGATCAAGCACCGAACGCACGACACCTCCACGATCTGACACGTTCAGCTCGATGACATCCCTCGAACTCTTGATCTAGTTGAGGCCGAGGGAGAGTTTCGTCAGCACGACGGCATGGTGACGGTGTTGATGAAGTTACCGACGTAGGGCTTCGCCTAAGCACTGCGACAATATGACCGAGGTGTGTAACTGTGGAGGGGGGCACCGCACACGGCTAAAACAATTGTCAACTTATGTGTTCTAGGGTGCCCCCTGCCCTCGTATATAAAGGAGCAAGGGGAGGCCGGCCGGCCCCTATAGGTGCGCCCCAAGAGGGGGAGTCCTACTAGGAATAGGAATCCTATTCCTAGTAGGAGTCCACCAAGAGGGAGAGAGGGGGAAGGAATATAGGGAGCGGGAGTAGCAAAGGGGGGCGCCGCCCCCCTCCTAGTCCAATTCGGACCCAAGGAGGAGGGGGTGCGTGGCCTGCCCTAGCCGCCCCTCTCTCTCTCCAATAAGGCCCATGTGGCCCATTAGTTCCACCGGGGGGTTCCGATAACCCTCCGACACTCCGGTTCTACATGAAACTTCTCCGAAACACTTCCGGTGTCCGAATATAGTCGTCCTATATATCAATCTTTATGTCTCGACCATTTCGAGACTCCTCATCATGTCCGTGATCTCATCCGGGACTCAGAACAACCTTCGGTACATCAAAACACATAAACTCATAATACCGATCGTCATCGAACGTTAAGCGTGCGGACCCTACGGGTTCGAGAACTATGTAGACATGACCGAGACTCCTCTCCGGTCAATAACCAATAGTGGAACCTGGATGCTCATATTGGTTCTTACATATTATAGGAAGATCTTTATCGGTCAAACCGCACAACAACGTGTTCCCTTTGTCATCGGTATGTTACTTGCCAGAGATTCGATCGTCGGTATCATCATACCTAGTTCAATCTCGTTATGGGCAAGTCTCTTTACTCATTCCGTAATACATCATATCGTGACTAACTCATTAGTCGTTTGCCTGCAAGGCTTATTACGATGTGTATTACCGAGAGGGCCCAGAGATACCTCTCCGACACTCGGTGTGACAAATCCTATTCTCAATCTATGCCAACACCACTAACACTTTCGGAAACACCTGTAGAGCATCTTTATAATCACACAGTTACATTGTGACGTTTGATAGCACACAAGGTGTTCCTCCGGTATACTGGAGTTGCATAATCTCATAGTCAGAGGAACATGTATAAGTCATGAAGAAAGTAATCGAAGTAAAACTAAACGATCATAGTGCTAAGCTAACGGATGGGTCTTGTCCATCACATCATTCTCATAATGATGTGATCCCGTTGATCAAATGACAACACATGTTTATGGTTAGGAAACATAACCATCTTTGATTAACGAGCTAGTCTAGTAGAGGCATACTAGGGTCACTCTATTTTGTCTATGTATTCACACATGTATCAAGTTTCTGGTTAATACAATTCTAGCATGAATAAAAGACATTTATCATGATATATAAGGAAATATAAATAACAACTTTATTATTGCCTCTAGGGCATATTTCCTTCATGGATGCCGGAGGAATGCCTTGTGTGATGTCAAACGTCACAACATAACTGGGTGATTGTAAAGATGCTCTACACGTATCTCCGAAGGTGTTTGTTGGGTTGGCATAGATCGAGATTAGGATTTGTCACTCAGAGTATCCGAGAGGTATCTCTGGGCCCTCTCGGTAATGCACATCATAAGATGCCTTGCACGCAATGTGACTAATGAGTTAGTTGTGAGATGATGCATTACACGACGAGTAAAGAGACTTGCCGGTAACGAGATTGAACTAGGTATGATGATACCGACGATCGAATCTCGGGCAAGTAACATACCGATGACAAAGGGAATAACGTATGTTGTCATTACGGTTTGACCGATAAAGATCTTCGTAGAATATGTGGGAGCCAATATGAGCATCCAGGTTCCGCTATTGGTTATTGACCGGAGAAGTGTCTCGGTCATGTCTACATAGTTCTCGAACCCGTAGGGTCCGCACGCTTAACGTTCGATGACGATTTGTATTAAGAGTTATGCGTTTTTGGTGACCAAAGATTGTTCGGAGTCCCGGATGAGATTACAGACATGACGAGGAGTCTTGAAATGGTCAAGAGGCAAATATCGATATATTGGATGATGGTATTCGGACAACGGAATGGTTTCGGGACATTTTGGATATTTATCGGTGTACCAAGGGGCTGTCGGAACCCCCGGGGGAAGTATTGGGCCTACATGGGCCATAGGGGAGAGAGAGGGGAGCCCACCAGGGGTGGCGCGCACTCCCCCCCCCACGGGGTGTCTGAATTGGACAAGGGGAAGTGGGCGCGGCCCCCTTTCCTTCTCCCTCTCCCTCTCCTTCCCTCTTTCCAACTCCAAAGAAAGGGAAAAGTAGGACTCCCCCCATGGTGCGCCCCTAGGCCGGCTGCCTCCTCCCCTCCTCCTTTATATACAGGGGCAGGGGGCACCCCAAGAGACATCGGTTATTCTCTTAGCACACTGTGCGGTGCCCCCCTCCACGGTTTACACCTCAGATCATATTGTCGTAGTGCTCAGGCGAAGCCCTGCTTGATCTACTTCACACAAGGTGTTCCTCCGGTATACGGGAGTTGCATAATCTCATAGTCAGAGGAACATGTATAAGTCATGAAGAAAGTAATAGAAGTAAAACTAAACGATCATAGTGCTAAGCTAACGGATGGTCTTGTCCATCACATCATTCTCATAATGATGTGATCCCGTTGATCAAATGACAACACATGTTTATGGTTAGGAAACATAACCATCTTTGATTAACGAGCTAGTCTAGTAGAGGCATACTAGGGTCTTTTTGTCTATGTATTCACACATGTATCAAGTTTCTGGTTAATACAATTCTAGCATGAATAAAAGACATTTATCATGATATATAAGGAAATATAAATAACAACTTTATTAATGCCTCTAGGGCATATTTCCTTCACGGATACCGGAGGAATGCCTTGTGTGATATCAAACGTCACAACATAACTGGGTGATTGTAAAGATGCTCTACAGGTATCTCCGAAGGTGTTTGTTGGGTTGGCATAGATCGAGATTAGGATTTGTCACTCAGAGTATCCGAGAGGTATCTCTGAGCCCTCTCGGTAATGCACATCATAAGATGCCTTGCAAGCAATGTGACTAATGAGTTAGTTGTGAGATGATGCATTACACGACGAGTAAAGAGACTTGCTGGTAACGAGATTGAACTAGGTATGATGATACCGACGATCGAATCTCGGGCAAGTAACATACCGATGACAAAGGGAATAACGTATGTTGTCATTACGGTTTGACCGATAAAGATCTTCGTAGAATATGTGGGAGCCAATATGAGCATCCAGGTTCCGCTATTGGTTATTGACCGGAGAAGTGTCTCGGTCATGTCTACATAGTTCTCGAACCCGTAGGGTCCGCACGCTTAACGTTCGATGACGATTTGTATTAAGAGTTATGCGTTTTTGGTGACCGAAGATTGTTCGGAGTCCCGGATGAGATTACGGACATGACGAGGAGTCTTGAAATGGTCAAGAGGCAAATATCGATATGTTGGATGATGGTATTCGGACAACGGAATGGTTTCAGGACGTTTTGGATATTTATCGGTGTACCGAGGGGCTGTCGGAACCCCCGGGGGAAGTATTGGGCCTACATGGGCCATAGGGGAGAGAGAGGGGAGCCCACCAAGGGTGGTGCGCACTCCCCCCCCCCACGGGGTGTCTGAATTGGACAAGGGGAAGTGGGCGCGGCCCCCTTTCCTTCTCCCTCTCCCTCTCCTTCCCTCTTTCCAACTCCAAAGAAAGGGAAAAGTAGGACTCCCCCCATGGCGCGCCCCTAGGCCGGCCGCCTCCTCCCCTCCTCCTTTATATACAGGGGCAGGGGGCACCCCAAGAGACATCGGTTATTCTCTTAGCCGTGTGCGGTGCCCCCCTCCACGGTTTACACCTCAGGTCATATTGTCGTAGTGCTTAGGCGAAGCCCTGCTTGATGTACTTCACACAAGGTGTTCCTCCAGTATACGGGAGTTGCATAATCTCATAGTCAGAGGAACATGTATAAGTCATGAAGAAAGTAATATAAGTAAAACTAAACGATCATAGTGCTATGCTAACGGATGGGTCTTGTCCATCACATCATTCTCATAATGATGTGATCCCGTTGATCAAATGACAACACATGTTTATGGTTAGGAAACATAACCATCTTTGATTAACGAGCTAGTCTAGTAGAGGCATACTAGGGTCACTCTATTTTGTCTATGTATTCACACATGTATCAAGTTTCTGGTTAATACAATTCTAGCATGAATAAAAGACATTTATCATGATATATAAGGAAATATAAATAACAACTTTATTATTGCCTCTAGGGCATATTTCCTTCACGGATACTGGAGGAATGCCTTGTGTGATATCAAACGTCACAACATAACTGGGTGATTGTAAAGATGCTCTACAGGTATCTCCGAAGGTGTTTGTTGGGTTGGCGTAGATCGAGATTAGGATTTGTCACTCAGAGTATCCGAGAGGTATCTCTGGGCCCTCTCGGTAATGCACATCATAAGATGCCTTGCAAGCAATGTGACTAATGAGTTAGTTGTGAGATGATGCATTACACGACGAGTAAAGAGACTTGCCGGTAACGAGATTGAACTAGGTATGATGATACCGATGATCGAATCTCGGGCAAGTAACATACCGATGACAAAGGGAATAACGTATGTTGTCATTACGGTTTGACCGATAAAGATCTTCGTAGAATATGTGGGAGCCAATATGAGCATCCAGGTTCCGCTATTGGTTATTGACCGGAGAAGTGTCTCGGTCATGTCTACATAGTTCTCGAACCCGTAGGGTCCGCACGCTTAACGTTCGATGACGATTGTATTAAGAGTTATGTGTTTTTGGTGACCGAAGATTGTTCGGAGTCCCGGATGAGATTACGGACATGACGAGGAGTCTTGAAATGGTCAAGAGGTAAATATCGATATATTGGATGATGGTATTCGGACAACGGAATGGTTTCAGGACGTTTTGGATATTTATCGGTGTACCGAGGGGCTGTCGGAACCCCCGGGGGAAGTATTGGGCCTACATGGGCCATAGGGGAGAGAGAGGGGAGCCCACCAGGGGTGGCGCGCACTCCCCCCACGGGGTGTCTGAATTGGACAAGGGGAAGTGGGCGCGGCCCCCTTTCCTTCTCCCTCTCCCTCTCCTTCCCTCTTTCCAACTCCAAAGAAAGGGAAAAGTAGGACCTCCCCCATGGCGCGCCCCTAGACCGGCCGCCTCCTCCCCTCCTCCTTTATATACAGGGGCAGGGGGGCACCCCAAGAGACATCGGTTATTCTCTTAGCCGTGTGCGGTGCCCCCCTCCACGGTTTACACCTCAGGTCATATTGTCGTAGTGCTTAGGCGAAGCCCTGCTTGATCTACTTCACCATCACCGTCAACACGCCGTTGTGTTGTCGGAACTCTCCCTCGACCCTTTGCTGGATGAAGAGTTCGAGGGACATCATCGAGCTGAACGTGTGCAGAACTCGGAGGTGTTGTACGTTCGGTGCTTGATTGGTTGAATCGCGAAGAAGTTCGACTACATCAACCGCGTTAATCTAACGCTTCCTCTTTCGGTCTACGAGGGTACGTGGACACACTATGCCCGTCTCGTTGCTATGCATCTCCTAAATAGATCTTGTGTGAGCGTACCATTTTTTTTTGAAATTGCATGCTACGTTCCCAACACCATGACGGCAACACATGAGGCTATTGATGCTAATCTCGTACCCACGGCCGGTCCTGAGATTGGGGGGGGGGGCAGGCAAAACTAAACCTTGGGGCCCTTAACAAAAACACAAACATGTTTAAAAAAAATATTTAATCGCCAATCAAAGGAAATACAATATTTTTTTGATTATGAGTCTGTTCATTACTAATATGTGAGATAGCTTCTGTTATTATGTTTATGCTAATTTCGTTGATCGTAATCAAGCTATAGTAAATGCTAGCATCTGGTCAATACTAATGGATGATTTAAACGCCAGTGATCACTCACACTGTTTTCCATTTAAATGTCACATTGTATTATGTATAGCCTTGATCTTATGGATTAGTATTAGTTTATTCCTCAACAACAATTACCGGCAAGTCAAAAAACATTAGATTAATAACCCCAATAATACCTATCCATTAACAATACTCATAAATCGATTATTAGTGCCCAACTGCAACAACGCACATGCCATGTCGATGATCCTTGATAATTTTTAATCTACCATCATGATAAAATTTCATAGGCCATATAGACTACCTATACAAGTAGAGATTAGAAACATGCCTTCTCTTCTATAACCGTACTCGTGCACTAACAATATGCAAGCCAGGGTGGTCTCGTGCAAGACAACTGGCTATCACCAGCAGTCCAGTCATCCTCTGAGTCGGTTCCACTCCGACCCAAGGCGGCACCATGCAACCATAGTAGATGGATATCAAGCGCCGCTATGTTGATCTATTCTCGCGTGTGTGTGACATTGCTTCCCATTAGTCCTGTTTTTCTCACAAATTGGCAGCACAACTTTCAGCTAGTGAATTAAGAAAGGATTTTCTTTGTGGCAAGATTAAAGAAGGAAATTAAAATGGATTTTTTCCCATAACTACCCCTAATTAATCGCATGCAATAACCGCTCTATTAACCAATCAGAAGAGCCCTTCATCCTAGCACGAAGGAAGGAAGGAAGGTGAAAAAATTAGGAACAATTGTAGGAATAAAACACCCATTTTCTCAAGATGGAGTAAGCAAATAAATCGACATTCTAGGCCAAGGCGCTAGGCCAATTAAGAATATACTCCCTCCGTCCCAAAATAAGTGTCTCAACTTTATACTAATTTTAGTGTAAAGTTGTAGTAAGGCCAAGACACTTATTTTGGGACGGCTGGGGGCCCGCGGCGGCCGCCCCGCTCGCCCCCAGCCCCCCTCAGGGCCGGGCCTGCTCGTACCTTAAGACTATTCATTCTATTTGTAGTACCATGATTGCAACGCGTGAGACTATTTTGTAATGAACAAAACTTTACAACCATTTTAGTTGTCATTTTTTAGCACTTTATGATATTCGTAATGTTATGCTCATGTTCGACAAGAAACTGTTGAAAACAACAAAATGTGAGCAATTCGGCAAACAATTTCTATCTAAGGACAATATAAATATTTCAGCAAACAACTCAACCCACAATCTTAAAAAGAAAAAAAACTGGAGGCTGATTCTGTGAGAAAGTTTTAAAAATGTTAATTCTGAAGAATCATGAAAATAAAAACCTTGAAGAGCAGCAGCGGGTCGTTCGAGAGGCATCAAGTCAAGCCAAGTCGTTGCCAACACCTTTTCTCAAAAAAAGAAAAAAGTCGTTGCCAACCGGGTGAGCCGTACGATACAACCATTAACCCGTTATACCGCGCTCCCACGACATGACCTCATCGCCCACCCTTTTGATGGCTTCGGCACATAGGAATATCGGCAATACGATGTTTGTTATAAATGAAAGGGAAAGGGAAAAACATAGCGCGGAAATAAAAGCGAAATCCCTTGGCAGATTTTCTATACAAGAAGCAGTTAAGCTTGGCCTGCCCTGCCCTCTTCTTCCTCCTCTTCTCTTCTCCATCCAGGAGAAGGACTGCTTCAGGTTGAGCACCCCCCTCTCTCCCTCTCTCCCCTTTTTTTCCTCCGTGTTTCTGCTACGCCAATCGACCCATCGAACCATTTCTAGTTCTTGGCCGGGCTTGCGCTCCCGATCTTCTCTGCTCTAATTTTCTGCGCTTTATCTCCAGGTTCTCCCTCTTCTTCGAGGCGCTT
>LR738709.1:313347097-313367067 GCA_902687465.1 Secale cereale | reverse complement strand
CCCCCCCCCCCCCCCATTGCGGCCGAAATTCCCGGCTTTTTCCAGTGGCAAAACCATTGAGTGCGGCGGCGGCGACCGCCGACCGAGCCAAGAATCCATAGATTTCCTTCTGGCGAGCTAGGCCTTCTCCTAGAGGCTTTTCTTGGGAGCCATATTTGGTTCCGGATCCATGCTGGCAGACCACACCTTGGGCCCCCCTTTCCCCTCCTAGTAATTATTGTCTTCGCGAGGGTTTCTTGGTTCCTCGGAGGTCCTCCCAAATTCTTGCCAATCTGGCCCCAACTCCTGGGCGCGGCTGTGTTAGGGTTCGGGGGCTGGATGGGGTCGGCCGTGGATGTTGTGGATATCAGCTCCGATGAGGAGGACGTTCCCGTGCCCAAGAAGCCAGTTGACGACTGGCTTGGGAAGCTTTTGAATGATGATGAGCCAAATGGGGACGATTTCTTTGATCTCGTGGTGATGGGTGAGTTCTCGCCGCCACAGAAGAAGGCCAACCCTGGTGGTGGTGGTGGTGGTGGTGATGATGATGATGAGGATGATGATGATTGTGTGGTTCTAGATGGTGACCCTGATAAGGCGATCACCATCGGGGAGGACAAAGGGAGTGTGGGAGATAGCAGCTCGGACGAATTGCAGATAGTTGGGGAAAAAGGACCGGTATTTCTTTCCTTCCATTTCATCCACAGCAATGCATTTCATTCATACCATATAAACAGTACTACCTTGTTATGTTGACACTTTGTATTATGTAATATGTATGGAGATGAAATGCTTTGTACTGTGTATGACCATCTTGTGCTGATTCCGTTGGATGTATATATGTGACTTTGGATCGACTCATGGATATTGTTTAGAGAGCTTGCATTAATTTAGTATTCACTGCTGCAGAACGTTCATGTTGTTTCAAATACTATGAATGTGGTTAAAGATGCATTATTCAACTTGCAACATGGAGATGGTTTGCTTAATGCCACATATTAATTCATGTCTACTTGTCTTTATTGCTTATGAATATGTTTGTGGTTTTTAATTCATGATAAATTTAACAAAAGAGAATTTAGGGCTTTCCATAGAAGCTACAGTTTTATCTGTAGACAGGCTTCAGTAGCATTCCTTAGTTGTTTAACCTTGACAAGTTCTCATTTATTTGCAGGTAGCGTGCAGGGACTTCCCTCATTCACGTCATCTATGTTCTAACTTGCCCTTCAGCGCTACTTCTCATGTGAAGCATTGTAGCATGGTAAGTAACTAGTGTTAACTACATGATGCTGCTGGTGAACACTAGCGGAGTATCATTAGACAATGTACATTTTTTATGTCATTTCATTATTACTTTTTAAATGCAGTGCCACTGTTTTGTATGCGATGCTCCAGCTCCATGTAATTATTGGGGTAAAGGTATCCAGCTTAATGATCATTGTCATGCTACGGATAAGGAATCAAAGTGGAAACAGCTGCGGCAAGCATTCAAGTCCAAAAATCTTCCAGCGTCTCGTCCAGAACAATGCCAGAATGCCATCTACCCAACAATGGCACCATCCATTCAGAAGGATATACAGTGTCAAGTCTCGTCTTTTGCAAACAAAAGTTCTCTTCTGCATGTCATGAACCAAAACCAACAAAGACACACTTCAGTTAGAGTCTCACTGAATGTTGGACGAACTATCAGTACACCAAGAGCATGCCTTGCGACAAAAGTGGGGAGAAGTACAAACAATGTCCACACTCCTCAAAACATCCATTCACGTGGAAACTTCAAAAGAGTAGGGACAGCTTCTCCAGGTCACACAATCCGAAATGCTAATCAATTTGGTTCTACTGCTCCAATCCCGTCCCTTCTGAAAAATGCATTGCCACATGTATCACAGCCAGGTCAAGCTATACCAGGAACTAATACTCCACATGTATCTCAGCAAGTTAAGCCTATACAGAGAGTCAATCCTTCCAGTGGTACTGTTAAGAAAAATGCCCCTCAGAGATCTCTCAGTGCGCCAATAGCATCTCAGGGGCAACAAGATCAGCCGTCACCATCTTGCCAGGTTGCCTCAAATGGAGTGCATGGCGTAGGACCTCAACTTTCCCGGTGCACCTCGCTTATGAATCAGAGAGCACAGTTCCTGCCAGAACCAGTAGTAATGGATGTTTCTACACAAAGCTGGCAAGACATACTTGCTAGTGTGGCATCGGATCTGGGTGTATTAGATGATTCTGATTACAGCACCAGTACTTCACAGTCCCAGAAGCCTATGAGGGCATCCTCCCAATCTCTGGATGCTGGTGCAATCCGGGCGGAAGAGGGTCTTCATACTGAGTCTGTTGCATCAGCCGTAAACCTGATGACGTCTAATGGGCATGGCTTGCCCATTCATACAACAGGTGGTGATACCCAGATAAATGCTCCTAAGCAAACTTTGCATCCTCTGGATTATGGTAGCAGTCTTAGTCCAGGTGAAGCTCATCTCGATGGTTTTCTAAGCCCCCCTGCAGATGAATTATTGCTAGAAGCTGCTCATCAGAGGGAATCTTCCGGACTGGATTCTACAGGCCTTATATTCGATTTTGAGCTCGACGAATGGGCCTAAGCAGCGCTCTCAGAGGCTGTTGATTTTTCTGCATTTGGCGGACGTCGTGGACAATAAAACCGGTGATGTTACTACTAGCTGGTCCGTAGGGTTTCCTTCACACGAGAGATGAAGATGTTCCTTGTACAGTAACTAATTAGGTTGTGTGGAGACTTTATCTTAGATGGGTTGGTGTTTAACCTGTCAATCATACCGGCCTTTTTATTAGGAGGCCTTAGATTCTAGTAACCGTTATCGCTCTGTAGTAGAAGAGCAGAATTTCCACTCCCTAGCTGTTGGTCATATTTGTATAGGCCATATTCTATTCTAGCACCAAAAACGCGTGTTGTATTACATATTGTTGATTGCCTGCTGGCATTGTGAGGCCTTTGATAATGCATGCTTGATAGTATTAGGAGAAAAGAGTGCCTCGTGAAAATTCTTAGCTGGAGAGTAGTCCCTGGTTATTCACTTGTTATTCTGTAAAAAAAAAAACCTAGGGAGTACTCTCGAGCTAAGAATTTTTGCAGAATAACTAGGGACAGAGAGTTTGATTCCCTGGTTATTGCGTTCCTGGTTCTTAACTAGGGACAGAATAACTAGTGCTAAAAATTCACCTGTCTGTGTCGTGTAAACACAGAAACGCTAGAGTATTCGCTAACCTCAATATGCAACGATCTGTCCCGGGTGTGGTGGACCTCATCTTTGCGGATTGGGAGGAGTGGAAACATGCTGGAGCTTCAGGTGGTGACCGATTTGTGAGGAATCATCCTACTTACTCCCTCCGTCCAGGTGCATAGGGCATCTAAGAAGGGGCACTGTGATTTAGGCGCGTAGAGATTGGGTGAGATGAAAAATTAAATGTTCTATTTTATGGGTAGTTAGCACGCCATCCTAACACGACGGCCAACCAACGCGCTTGTTAATAGGTGAATTGCATGCATACACACTTATTGCTCATTGCATGCACGGGGAGATGGATAGGCTATTTGCATGTAGTGGATGTATAGATCGTGTGCTATCTATGATTGGTCACGTACTTAATTACCACCTCTTGTGAATTGACAATAGTGACTTATATTCTTAGAAATTCTGAATTCTCTTAGGTGCCCTATGCACCTGGACGGAGGGAGTAGTGTGGGTGAATTGCGGCACAATTGTTTGCGTCCATTTCTTGTAATTGATACCTTCCTTCTCTTCTATAAAAATATGGTACTCTATGTCATTGGGTACTCCTGTTCTTTTTTACAGAAGGGGCAAGTGAAATTGTTGGTGCGAAACCAGAGGACTGAAGGCAGGGGGCTGCTGGGTGTCTTTACGAAGTTGTCAGAAAATGGCCAAAGTTTAGGAGATATAGCTGCCAAATTCTTGGCTACTCCCTCCGTTCCTAAATATTTGTCTTTCTAGACATTTCAAATGGTTACAACATATGGATATATGTGGACATATTTTTTAGTGTAGATTCACTTATTTTGCTTCGTATGTAGTCACTTGTTGAAATACCTAGAAAGACAAATATTTAGGAACGGAGGGAGTAGAACACAAGAATTTCACATGTGCCCTGCATAAATTGTGGGCCTTGTTTATAAACTAATAAAGCAGGAAATTCCCCCATCATGGACCGATTTTATTCAACCAAACATACATAGTACATGGCATCGACAGGCGAGCTCTACGATGACACTTGTACCGCACCATATATCATGCATGTTTCAGTCCACTCCCATGGTGGACAGCCAAGAACATGTTGCATCCTCTCCAAGCCGTTCCTTTTTTCCACACAATTCTTTCAGGGTGCCTCACGCAAGTACTTGGACAAGCGGGCATCAGATCGCCACGGTAGGCCGGTGCGCGCGCCGATCGCTCTGCATTTGATACCTGCCTGCCACACGAACAGCAAACCAAACCAAACCAAACCAAGCACGCTCTCAGTGTACATCTCAGTCGGAATAAAGCCACTTCTTTCGTGGCATTAGCAGATCGGACAATGATTTACCACTTGACAGGCAAAAGGCAGCATCTTCTCCGGAGCCATCTCTGTGCACAGCCCTGTGTAGAATCAACAGGAGGAAATTTCGACAGTCACTATCTACTACTCCCTCTGTAAACAAATATAAGAGCGTTTAGATCACTACTCCCTCTGTTCCGATTTACTCGTCGTGGTTTTAGTTCAAATTTGAACTAAAACCATGACAAGTAAATCGGAACGGAGGGAGTACTTTAGTAGTCTAAAAGCTCTTATATTTCTTTACGGAGGGAGTATCTATCTATTTGAAAGCAAAAATAACTGGCCTGAACTTATGCCAGCGAAATATCCGTACGCCTACTGCTCACTCATAGCAATCTTCTTCCTATACGCGAAAGATAATATCATCATGAATAAAAAGGGAAGAAGTTAATATGGCTCACCGTAAAGTACTGCTCCTATAAACGCATCGCCACAACCGGTGGTGTCAACAAGCTCTGGAGCGGGGATTCTTTCTGCCGTTCCTATGAGCAATCTTCCGTATATAGTTCCATGCCCTCTTCCAGACAGTCTCATGAACTAGAATGATAAATTTCAAAATGGTAAAATCCTAACAGATGTCAGTTTCTTCAGTAATTTTGGTGACTCCACAATATTAAACAGCTGTGAGAACCAGAAATATTGTCAATTTTTTCATACCTTGGATGATGCACAAGTTGGCAGACTGTCATCTTTATGCACTTTAAGCCTCAAGGACTCAGCAACATCCCCAATATCTACCGCATCTATTCCAGAATCATCTGTTTAGGAAGGTACCAGATGACCAGAAAGTAAATAGATGAAGCAGAAATCTCAAAGGCCATAGTCACACATCATGTTGATCCTTTCTGGTGTTACTCTTATCAGGAGAAGACCAAAGGTTCAGAACGGATCACCTGTGCTCCTCTCAAGCATCATGCAGCCGTTTTCTCCAAGGGTTGCAATTACGAATCGCGCACGGGGATATTGCACAAGGATCTCTAGTAGTGCAGAGGGAATGCATGAGATCGATGTCCATTTCTTAAAAAAATAAGACACCACAGAAATTAGTGCAGAGAGAATGCAGAGGGAATATTCACTTCTGTTAAAATGTACCATGAGCTCACAATACCTCTGGAAATTTTCCCGAACAGACAATGTAACTTGCTAGGCCGAGCAAACTTTCCAATTCTGTCTTTGTTCTTTCTGGTTCCGCATCAACCAGTATTGGAATCTTCATCAGATCAGCCTGCGCATTTATAGTTTTTATTATGCAACAAACTGAACTGGGATATATTTATTTTGCAGGTTTTATATACTTTTACTGCCGTACACTGGTTATCTACAGAGTTTGATTTTAAATCTTCTAAATAACAAGAAGGAAAATAATTAATTTGCCAGTAAGGGTACACTTGGACTTCTAATATTGAACAACACATACTAAATGGCGAAACAAAAACATAATAATATGACATATCAGTGAATTAGTGCTGCAACAACTTGAAAAATAAACCCACCTGCTTACCAACAGACAGTGCCATTTCATGTGAATATCCGTCTAGGTAGAGCAAGTTTACATCTTGTAGTGCAGATGACAAATTTGACATTGATATGTCACCCGGAACCATTCGAGGGTAGCCTGACGTGATTATACATGTTCGGGTTTTCCTACAAATGTAAAGAGTTTTATAAGCATATGCATGATAATTGTTTTTTGATACCATGAAGTAATTTGCAAAATTTAAATCAGAGCACTGGGCCATAATCCTATTCTAAAACAGGGTTAATACTTTTAGCCATGTAGAAACTCATTTCGGGAGCCAAGGAGCATATTGCTTTTGGGTGCAACCGTTGGGAGACGGTAGCACGGGATACTTGCAACCGATTTGGATGGCGGTCCAACAATAGGATAGGTGTTTAGTCATTTGGTCCTATTTATGCCGGTTGTGGAGATTTTTGCTTCATTATTGTTCATTTTGAGACCTTGTACCGAACTTCGCACTTGCGACCGTTTATTTTAATAATATGGCTGCATGCATCATTCTGATGCAGAGGCTGGGGGTAATCCTCCCTTTTTTCTAAAAGGAAAAACATTCTGGAACCAGTAAAGCAATGAACGTAGACATCAAAGGATGAAATGTTTATGCGTACAAAAACAATTGTCATTTGCTTCTATGCACAACCTAAATTGTATGCCTTTATTTTTGTTTCGTCTGATCTAAACATGCAGTATCTGAGAACAACAGAAGGATCACTGTGAAGACCTTTTACTGACGATTTATGTTATGTTGTGAATCTGAAAATAATTAATGTCTAGGTGCATAACAAGGAACATAAACAATTGTTGACTGCTTAACTAGATGAAGCTAAGTAGTACTCCCTCCGTTCCAAAATAGATGACACAACTTTGTACTAAAGTTAGTACAAAGTTGGGTCATCTATTTTGGAACGGAGGGAGTAGCTGCCTTTCAACAATGATGATGAAGAAAAGATATATTCTCACGTTTTCTTATCAATAATGACATAAACAAATGTTGTGTTTCCACCATCAGAGATCTGCAAGACAGAAAGAATATGAAAGATGAAAGACGAAGTGAAGTCCAGTTCACTACAGGTTTCACATGCATCTGTCATCTGTTGATGCTTGACTTTCTGTAATAGAATACCTCAGACTAGACATACAGCATGGAGGGTGGTTTAAGAGAGGCAATTGACAGTATTTATTTTTATTTCCTGAACACAAAGAAAGAGTTATGTGGTCATGTAACTTACTTCGTCCGTTCCTAAATACAAGTCTTTGAAGAGATTCCACTACGGACTACATACGGAGCAAAATGAGTGAATCCATGCTCTAAAGTATGTCTACATACATCCGTATGTAATCCATAGTGGATCTCTAAAAAGACTTATATTTAGGAACGGAGGGAGTATTTTTCTTGAGAACTGGTACCACAGCTTAGCACTAGAGATACACCTTACTGGTGTTTTCCATCCATGTGAGAAGTACAACATTTCAGTTAGTATCTTTGTCAGTAGTGCACACCGAAAACAGAATGCTACCAATCTGAATGTTCATTCTGAGGAAACAGTAACAAAGTGCTGTGCCTTGCCTATGACCATATCATTACTTGCATGCACATGATAACAACAAAATAGTTCACTCGCAATTCAAGCCTTACTATAACATGTGAGACGTCAATTCCAGCTTCCTCGAGTTCGGAAAGAACGGTTCCTCCGATTTCATCGTTGGCCACCTGAAACGAGCAAAGTTTTCCGTCTCAGTGGAAAATCCATATCGTCAAATTAGTCGTCGGTGCGTTACTAAGACGAGGTCGAGGAATTTACCTTGGAGATGAGCCTCGCGTTGAGGCCCAGACGGGCAGCGCCTGTCAATGCGTTCCCGGCATTCCCGCCTCCCGATATCTGCGCACACCATGAACCACCAGGGAACGGTCACTAGCAGTAGTACAATATACACCAGCCGCAAAATCCGGCCCATGTGGAGGGAAGAGAAACCTGCAGCTCGCCGCTGCGGATCTTGTCGTCGGGCCGCGGGTACGCGTCCACCGTGGCGAGGTAGTCCAGCGTCACCAGCCCGCACCCGAGCTGCAAAGGAAAAGGAACAAGGAAGCTCACGATCAGATCAGACCATGGAAACGTGCATCGGCCAGCGAGTGTGGCGGCTAGTGTATGTATGAGGATGAGGTCCAGCATCGCACCACGACGCGGCTCGCGGCGAGGCGGCTGACACGGGCACCGGGAGGCACGGAGGAGTGGAGGGATCCACGGCGGCGGGGCGCGGCAGAGAGGAGGGACAGGTACGGCGACGGCGACGGCGACGGCAAGTAGCGGAGGAGCGACATGGCGTGGACTGTGGATGGACAGCGACGGCCAGAGCCGAGTGGTTGCGACTTGCGACGTTGAGAGAGTTTGGAAGTAGCTGACGGGAGTGAAGCGAGTGTGGGCCCCGGCTTCCGTCAGATTTGCGCTTGGTGCCGTAGGCCTGCGAAAGTGTTTTGTTATCTTGCGGACGATCTCAAGCGTTCGGTCCATTGGAATAGAACTATTAGGGCACGTACAATGGAAGCATCACCTTCCCAGTGCTTCACCTCTTCCACGTAAGTAAAGATGGATGGAGCACTATTTAGTTTGTCAAATCCTCAATGCATGAAGCTGCCTCATCAAGCCAATGTATGACATATACATCCACTTTTTCGTGTACTTCAGTGAACGTGGAGGGCTGGATCGCCTCATCTCTCTTCCTTTTCCCGTCTCACTCTTACTTTTGTCAGCCAGGAGACTACCTCCTCTGCAGGATCCTGTCTTGGTCTGCATGCTACTAGTTGAGCTGAGCTGGATAATTGGGAGTGACGTATAGGGCTGAAGCACCCGTCCACAATGGAGCATTGAGCATGCCCTTAGGACATTACAATGATGGCATATGGATACGGATGCCCCATGATAAAAAATAGTTTAAGACACCTACATTTAGTTTTCTCTTCAATGCAAGCTATCTCTAGTGGACCTCATTAAGAAATAGAAAATTATGATTCTAATACACATACATCTCTATTTTTCACTCCAACATTTTCAGCTTTAACACCGGACCATACTTTTTCACTCCAAGCACCCGCCTCCTGCAGCGGATCCCGCTTCCTTATCCGAACCTACTTTATGTGCTATCCGATCCTACATGGCATGTGAGGCATCACCCTGGGCCTATGCGTGTACAATGATGTTACAGTTTTGCTAAGTCTCAATCAACTTAGACTTCGTTATGTCTCAGTCGATGTTATATTCCTTTGATCTTGCATTGAGATGCGTACAAAAATTTCTAAACAGTTTTTTTTCCATGTACTATATCACTTGACTGAGACTTGGTTAAGTCTCAGTCGACTGAGACCTAGACACACCCATGATGTTATCTTAGGTGTGCCACGTAATATGACTGCTGAGGTGAAGGAGAAAGAATCCATAAGAATAGACTTGTTTTCTCTTAGCCCAATATGTGTCACCATGATTTTAGGAATAACTAGTTATCTTAGATAAGGCTAAGAGATACCCATCCCATCCAGGTTCAATGCATGGTACTTGCAATTTGAGTTTGTTGCATCGATTATACTGTAGGGGCCTCCATTACAGTCTTTCTGTCAAAAAAAAAGACTAAGAGATAACCCATTATATGCATGTTTTATTGCCATCTTTAAATTACATGCAAGGTTTAAGATAAAATTACCGTATCAACCATTGTACATGCCCTTAAATGTCAACAGAGTTACATCAACTAATACAAGATTAGAGATCAAATTTGATCCACGATGCAACCAACAAGCGGTGCTATGGACCGTACACGCATAATTAGCCAAACAATATGCTACCCTATTTTGAACTCTTAAAAGCTTAAGGTGTTTAAACTCCCTAACCACCATGAAATGTTTCCTTTATTAAATTGCCGAATTCCGGTTTGAGAAGTGAGGCGTCCAACATGGACGAAAGGGTTACCATGGAATCAGATTGCACCAAAATTGGTAGATTGGATCATTGAATAGCAAGGTTCATCCCTAGCATGTTAGCTTGTATTTCGCCTTCTATGGCATTCTTGCACTAGAAGAGCACTTGCATGTAGCAAAGACCACTCCTATTGGGGATCGTTGCAGAAATTCAAAAAAATTCTACGCATCACCAAGATCAATCTATGGAGTGACTAGCAACGAGAGAGGGGAGTGCATCTTCATACCTTTGAAGATCGCGATGCGGAAGCTGTTGGGGATCGTAGCAGAAAATCAAAAAATTTCCTACGCACCACCAAGATCTATCTATGGAGTAATCTAGCAACGAGGGGAAGGTGAGTGCATCTACATACCCTTGTAGATCGCGATGCGGAAGCGTTGCAAGTACGCGGATGAAGGAGTCGTACTCGCTGCGATTCAGATCGCGGTTGATTCCGATCTAAGCACCGAACAACGGCGCCTCCGCGTTCATCACACGTGCAGCCCGATGACGTCTCCCACGCCTTGATCCAGCAAGGAGAGAGGGAGAGGTTGGGGAAGACTCCATCCAACAGGAGCACGACGGCGTGATGGTGGTGGAGGAGCGCGGGACTCCAGCAGGGCTTCGCCAAGCACTGCGAGAGACGAGGAGGGAGAGAGGTAGGGCTGCGCCAAGCGACAGAGATCAAAACCGTGTTATGGGCAGCCCCAAACCTCACATATATATATAGGGGGAAGGGAGGGGCTGCACCCCCTTTAGGGTTTCCCACCCCTAGGGGTGCGGCCACCCTAGATCACATCTAGGGGTGGCAGCCAGACTGGGAGAGGGAGAGGGGGGCGCACCAGATTGGCCCCTAGGGCCCATCTGCCCTAGGGTTTGCCCCCTTCCCCTCTTGGAGGCGCCTTGGGCCATGGTGGGGGGGGGGGCGCACCAGCCCACCTGGGGCTGGTCCCCTCCCACGCTTGGCCCACGCAGCCCTCTGGGGCCGGTGGTCCCACCCGATGGACCCCCGGGACCCTCCCGGTGGTCCCGGTACGCTACCGATAGCGCCCGAAACTTTTCCGGTGACCAAAACGGGACTTCTCATATATGAATCTTTATCTCCGGACCATTCCGGAACTCCTCGTGACGTCCGGGATCTCATCCGGGACTCCGAACAACAATCGGTAACCGCGTACATACTTTCCCTATAACCCTAGCGTCATCGAACCTTAAGTGTGTAGACCCTACGGGCTCGGGAGTCATGCAGACATGGCCGAGACAACTCTCCGGCCAATAACCAACAACGGGATCTGGATACCCATGTTCGCTCCCACATGTTCCACGATGATCTCATCGGATGAACCACGATGTCAAGGATTCAATCAATCCCGTATACAATTCCCTTTGTCTATCGGTACAGTACTTGCCCGAGATTTGATCGTCGGTATCCCGATACCTTGCTCAATCTCGTTACCGGCAAGTCTCTTTAATCGTTCCGTAACACATCATCCCGTGATCAACTCCTTGATCACATTGTGCACATTATGATGATGTCCTACCGAGTGGGCCCAGAGATACCTCTCCGTCACACGGAGTGACAAATCCCAGTCTCGATTCGTGCCAACCCAACAGACACTTTCGGAGATACCTGTAGTGCACCTTTATAGCCACCTAGTTACGTTGTGACGTTTGGTACACCCAAAGCATTCCTACGGTATCCGGGAGTTGCACAATCTCATGGTCTAAGGAAAAGATACTTGACATATAGAAAAGCTTTAGCATACGAACTACACGATCTATGCTAGGCTTAGGATTGGGTCTTGTCCATCACATGATTCTCCTAATGATGTGATCCCGTTATCAATGACATACAATGTCCATGGTCAGGAAACCGTGACCATCTGTTGATCAACGAGCTAGTCAACTAGAGGCTTACTAGGGACATGGTGTTTGTCTATGTATCCACACATGTATCTGAGTTTCCTATCAATACAATTCTAGCATGGATAATAAACAATTATCATGAACAAGGAAATATAATAATAACCAATTTATTATTGCCTCTAGGGCATATTTCCAACAGTCTCCCACTTGCACCAGAGTCAAGAATCTAGTTCACATCGCCATGTGATTAACACTCACAGGTCACATCGCCATGTGACCAACATCAAAGAGTTTACTAGAGTAAATAATCTAGTTCACATCAATATGTGATTAACACTCAACGAGTTCTGGGTTTGACCATGTTACGCTTGTGAGAGAGGTTGTAGTCAACGGGTCTGCAACATTCAGATCCCTATGTACTTCGCAAAACTTTATGTCATATCGTAGATGCTGCTACCACGTTCCATTTGGAGCTATTCCAAACTGTTGCTCCATTATACGTATCCGGTATCTCTACTCAGAGTTATCTGGATAGGTGTTAAGCTTGCATCGACGTAACTCTTTACGTCGAACTCTTTATCACCTCCATAACCGAGAAACATTTCCTTATTTCTCTAAGGATAATTTTGACCACTATCTAGTGATCCACTCCTGGATCACCTTTGTACCCTCTTGCCAGACATGTGGCAAGGCACACATCAGGTGCGGTACTCAGCATGATATACCGTATAGAGCCTATGACAAAAGAATAGGGGACGGCCTTTGTCCTTCCTCTTTCTTCTGTCGTGGTCAAGCTTTGAGTCTTAATCAACTTCACACCTTACAACTCAGGCAAGAACTCCTTCTTTGACTGATCTATTTTGAACTCCTTCAAAATCATGCCAAGGTGTGTGTTCTTTTGAAAGTATCATCAGGCGTCTTGATCTATCTCTATAGATCTTGATGCCCAATATGTAAGCAGCTTTATCCAGGTCTTCCTTTGAAAAACTCCTTTCAAACAACCCTTTATGCTTTCCAGAAATTCTACATCATTTTGGATCAACAATATGTCATTCACATATATTTATCAAAAATGTTGTAGTGCTCCCACTCTGTAAATACAAGTTTCTAACAAACTTTGTATACCCAAAAACTTTGATCACTCCATCAAAGCGTATATTCCGACTCCGAGATGCTTGTTCCAGTCCATGGAAGGATCACTGGAGCTAGCATACCTTTTAGCATCCTTAGGATCGACAAAACCTTTCTGATTGTATCACATACAACCTTACGAAAACTGGTAAGGAAACTTGTTTTGTCATCCATCTGCCAGATTTCATAAATGCAGCTAATGCTAACATGATTCCGACGGACTTAAGCATCGCTACGGGTGAGAAAATCTCATCGTAGTCAACTCCTTGAACTTGTGAAAAACTCTTTGCCACAAGTCGAGCTTCATAGACGGTGACATTACCGTCCACGTCCGTCTTCTTCTTAAAGATCCATTTATCTCAATGGCTTGCCGATCATCGTGCAAGTCCACCAAAGTCCATACTTTGTTTTGATACATGGATCCTATCTCGGATTTCTCGGCTTCTAACCATTTGTTGGAATACGGGCCCACCATCGCTTCTCCATAGTTCGTAGGTTCATCGTTGTCCAACAACATGACCTCTAAGACAGGATCACCGTACCACTCAGGAGTAGTACATATCCTTGTCGACCTACGAGGTTCGATAGAAACTTGATCCGAAGCTTCATGATCACTATCATTAGTTTCCTCTTCAACAGTCGTAGGTTCCACAGAAACATCTTTCTGTGTTGCACTACTCTCCGGTTGAAGTGAGGGTTCGACAACCTCATCAAGTTCTATCTTCCTCCCACTCAAATCTTTCGAGAGAAACTCCTTCTCGAGAAAGGACCCGTTCTTAGCGGCAAACATTTTTTGTCCCTGGATCTGAGATAGAAGGTATACCCAACTGTTACCTTTGGGTATCCCATGAAGATGTATTTGTCCACTTTGGGTTCAAACTTTTTCCGGCTGAAGCCATAAGCATCGCAGCCCCAAACATTAAGAAACGACAACTATGGTTTCTTGTCAAACCATAGTTCATACGGCGTCGTCTCAACGGACTCAGATGGTGCCCTATCTAAAGTGAATGCAGCTGTCTCTAATGCATAACCTCAAAATAACAGCGGTAGATCGGTAAGAGACATCATAGATTGCACCATATCTCATAAGGTTCGATTATGACGTCCAGACACACCATTACGCTGTGGTGTTCCAGGTGGCTTCAACTACGAAACAATTCCACAATGTCTTAAGTGATTGCCAAACTCACAACTCAAAAAATATCCTCTTGATCAGATCGTAGGAACATGATCTTCTTGTTATGATGATTCTTAACTTCACTCTAAAATTGCTTGAACTTTTCAAACATTTCAGACTTTTACTTCATTAAGTAAATATACCCATATCTACTCAAATCGTCAGTGAAGATGAGAAAATAACGATATCCACTACACGCCTTAATTCGCATTGGATCACACACATCAGCATGTATGATTTCCAACAAGTCACTTTCCCGTTTCATTGTACCTGAACACGGGATCTTAGTCATCCTGCCCATGAGGCATGGCTCGCATGTGTCAAGCGATTCAAAATCAAGTGACTCCAAACATCCATCAGCATGGAGTTTCTTCATGCATTTTATGCCAAAATGACCTAAGCGGCAGTGCCACAAGAAAGTGGTACTATCATTATTAACTCTACATCTTTTGGCATTAATATTATCATCATGTGTATTACTATGATCGAGATTCAACAAACCATTGGGTACATGACCATAAAGGTATTATTCATGTAAACAGAATAACCATTATTCTCTGACTTAAATGAATAACCGTATTGCAATGAACATGATCTAATCATATTCATGCTCAACGTAGACACCTGATAACATTTATCTAGGTTCAACACTAATCTCGAAAATAGAGGGAGCGTGCGATGGTGATCTTATCAACCTTGGAAACACTTCCAACACACATCGTCACCTCGCCCTTAGCTAGTCTCCGTTCAGTCCGTAGCTTTTGCTTCAAGTCACTAATAACAGCAACTGAACCGGTATCCAATACCCATGTGCTACAAGGAGTACTAGTAAGGTACACATCAATAACACGTATGTCAAATATAATTTGTTGAAGTTGCCAGCTTTTCTTATATACCATGTATTTGGGGTAGTTCCGCTACCATGTGACCGTTCCCCTTACAATAGAAGCACTTAGTCTCGAGGTTTGGGTTCAACCTTGGGTTCCTTCATTAGAGCGACAACTGGTTCGCCATTCATGAAGTTTCCCTTCTAGCCCTTGCCCCCTTTGAAACCAGTGGTCTTGTCAAACCATCAATACTTGATGCTCCTTCTTAATTTGTACTTTTGCGGTCTTAAGCACCGCTAATAGCTCCGGGATCATCTCCATCCTTTGCATGTCATAGTTCATCACGAAGTTCTAGTAGCTTGGTGATAGTGTCTAGAGAATTCCGTCAACCACTATTTCACCTGGAAGATTAACTCCCACTTGGTTCAAGTGATTTTAGCACCCAGACATTCTGAGCACATGCTCACTAGTTGAGCTCTTCTCCTCCATCTTTTTGGCAAAATAACTTGTCAGAGGTCTCATACCTCTCAACACGAGCATGAGCCTGAAATCCCAATTTCAGCTCTTAGAACATCTCATATGTTCTATGGCGTTCAAAACGTCATTGGAATCCCGATTCTAAGCCGTAAAGTATGGTGCACTAAACTATCAAGTAGTCATCAGGACGTGTCTGTCAGGTGTTCACAACATCCACAGACAACGTTGTAGGGGTTTGCACATCGAGCGGTGCATCAAAGACGTAAGCTTTCTGTGCAGCAGTGAGGACACTCCTCGGACTACGGACCTAGTCCGTATTATTGCTTACATTATCTTTCAACTTAGTCTTTCTCTAGGATCGTATTAAACAGGGAGCTACAACGCAGTTATTGGTCTACAACATAATTTGCAAAGACAACTTAGACTATTATTCATGACAATTAAGTTCATCTAATGAACTCCCACTCAGATAGACATCTCTCTAGTCATATAAGTGATACATGATCCGAATCGACTAGGCCGTGTCCGATCATCACATGAGACGGACTAGTCATCAACGGTGATCATCTTCATGTTGATTGTATCTTCTATACGACTCATGTTCGACCTTTCGGTCTTCCGTGTTTCGAGGCCATGTCTGTACATGCTAGGCTTGTCAAGTCAACCCTAAGTGTATCGCGTGTGTAAATCTGGCTTACACCCGTTGTATGCGAACGTTAGAACCTATCACACCCGATCATCACGTGGTGCTTCAGAACAACGAACCTTAGCAACGGTGCACAGTTAGGGGGAACACAATTCTTGAAATTTTAGTGAGAGATCATCTTATTCACTACCGTCGTTCTAAGAAAATAAGATGTAAAACATGATAAACATCACATGCAATCAAAAAGTGACATGATATGGCCAATATCATCTTGCTCCTTTGATCTTCATCTTTTGGGCTCCATGATCATCATCGTCACCGGCATGAAAAAGTGATCTCCATCATCATGATCTTCATCATCGTGTCTTCATGAAGTTGTCTCGCCAAACATTACTTCTACTACTATGGCTAACGGTTAGCAATAAAGTAAAGTAATTACATGGCGCTTTTCAGTGACACGCAGGTCATACAATAAATAAGACAACTCCTATGGCTCCTGCCGGTTGTCATTCTCATCGACATGCAAGTCGTGATTCCTATTACAAGAACATGATCAATCTCATACATCACATATATATCATTCATCACATCCTTTTGGCCATATCACATCACACGGCACATGTTGCAAGAACAAGTTAGACGTCCTCTAATTGTTGTTGCAAATTTTTACGTGGCTGCTATAGGTTTCTAGCAAGAACGTTTCTTACCTACGCCAAAACCACAACGTGATATGCCAATTTCTATTTACCCTTCATAAGGACCCTTTTCATCGAATCCGATCCGACTAAAGTGGGAGAGACAGACACCAGCTAGCCAACTTATGCAACTAGTGCATGTCAGTCGGTGGAACCTGTCTCACGTAAGAGTACGTGTAAGGTCGGTCCGGGCCGCTTCATCCCACGATGCCGCCGAATCAAGATAAGACTAGTAACGGCAAGTAAATTGACAAATCCACGCCCACAACTACTTTGTGTTCTACTCGTGCAAGATACTACGCATAGACCTAGCTCATGATGCCACTGTTGGGGATCGTAGCAGAAAATCAAAATTTTTCCTACGCATCACCAAGATCTATCTACGGAGTAATCTAGCAACGAGGGGAAGGTGAGTGCATCTACATACCCTTGTAGATCGCGATGCGGAAGCGTTGCAAGAACGCGGATGAAGGAGTCGTACTCGCAGCGATTCAGATCGCGGTTGATTCCGATCTAAGCGCCGAACAACGGCGCCTCCGCGTTCATCACACGTGCAGCCCGATGACGTCTCCCACGCCTTGATCTAGCAAGGAGAGAGGGAGAGGTTGGGGAAGACTCCATCCAACAGCAGCACGACGACGTGGTGGTGGTGGAGGAGCACGGGACTCCAGCAGGGCTTCGCCAAGCACTGCGAGAGACGAGGAGGGAGAGAGGTAGGGCTGCGCCAAGCGACAGAGGTCAAAACCGTGTTATGGGCAGCCGCAAACCTCACACATATATATATATATATATATATATATATATATATATATATATATATATAGGGGGGGGGGAAGGGAGGGGCTGCGCCCCCTTTAGGGTTTCCCACCCCTAGGGGTGCGGCCACCCTAGATCCCATCCAGGGGTGGCGGCCAGAGGGGGAGAGCGAGAGGGGGGCGCACCAGATTGGGCCCTAGGGCCCATCTGCCCTAGGGTTTGCCCCCTTCCCCTCTTGGAGGCGCCTTGGGCCATGGTGGGGGGGCGCACCAGCCCACCTGGGGCTGGTCCCCTCCCACACTTGGCCCACGCAGCCCTCTGGGGCCGGTGGTCCCACCCGGTGGACCCCCGGGACCCTCCCGGTGGTCCCGGTACGCTACCGATAGCGCCCGAAACTTTTCCGATGACCAAAACGGGACTTCCCATATATGAATCTTTACCTCCGGACCATTTCGGAACTATTTGTGACGTCCGGGATCTCATCCGGGACTTGGAACAACATTCGGTAACCGCGTACATACTTTCCCTATAACCCTAGTGTCATCGAACCTTAAGTGTGTAGACCCTACGGGCTCGGGAGTCATGCAGACATGGCCGAGACAACTCTCCGGCCAATAACCAACAGCGGGATCTGGATACCCATGTTCGCTCCCACATGTTCCACGATGATCTCATCAGATGAACCACGATGTCAAGGATTCAATCAATCCCATATACAATTCCCTTTGTCCATCGGTACAGTACTTGCCCGAGATTCGATCGTCGGTATCCCGATACCTTGCTCAATCTCGTTACCGGCAAGTCTCTTTAATCGTTCCGTAACACATCATCCCGTGATCAACTCCTTGATCACATTGTGCACATTATGATGATGTCCTACCGAGTGGGCCCAGAGATACCTCTCCGTCACACGGAGTGACAAATCCCAGTCTCGATTCGTGCCAACCTAACAGACACTTTCAGAGATACCTGTAGTGCACCTTTATAGCCACCCTGTTACGTTGTGACGTTTGGTACACCCAAAGCATTCCTACGGTATCCGGGAGTTGCACAATCTCATGGTCTAAGGAAAAGATACTTGACATATAGAAAAGCTTTAGCATACGAACTACATGATCTGTGCTAGGCTTAGGATCGGGTCTTGTCCATCACATCATTCTCCTAATGATGTGATCCCGTTAGCAATGACATCCAATGTCCATGGTCAGGAAACTGTGACCATCTGTTGATCAACGAGCTAGTCAACTAGAGGCTTACTAGGGACATGGTGTTTGTCTATGTATCCACACATGTATCTGAGTTTCCTATCAATACAATTCTAGCATGGATAATAAACAATTACCATGAACAAGGAAATATAATAATAACCAATTTATTATTGCCTCTAGGGTATATTTCCAACAGAAGCGTTGCAAGAACGCGGTTGGTGGAGTCGTACACGAAGCGATTCAGATCGTGGCCGTATCCGATCTAAGCGCTGAACTACGGCGCCTCCGCGTTCAATGCACGTACAGCCCGGTGACGTCTCCCATGCCTTGATCCAGCAAGGAGAGAGGGAGAGGTTGGGGAAGACTCCGTCCAGCAGAAGCACGACGACGTGGTGGTGGTGGAGGAGCGTGGTACTTCGGGAGGGCTTCGCCAAGCACCGCGGAAGGAGAGGAGGAGTTGGGAGGGGGAGGGCTGCGCCAAGCAATGGGTGCGGCTGCCCTCCCACCTTGCCACTATATATAGGGGCAAGGGAGAGGGGGCCGGCCCCCTTAGATCCAATCTAAGGGGGGCGGCGGACAAGGGGAGGGGGCTTGCCCCCCAAGCCAAGGGGCACTACAAAAAAAAGACACATCCGTGACATTTTGGGTCGAACGGAACTTTTTTCTATCATACTTATGACACTTCTATGACAATAATTGTGACAAAACACGGTATCAACATAGATGTGGTGGGGTCCTACTTCTATGACAAAAAATCATGACAAAAAAATGGGCTTTTCGTCCTGGGCGGGCCGGAGACGCAGCTACATGACATTCTTTGGGCCGTCAATGACGGAAAAAACCATGGTAGAAGCGAGGGCAAGGAAAATATCGGGGTGTTCCCGGTTACGGTGGGTGGTCGGGGGTGAGCGATGCGTGTTTCTCTCGTACATGCACACGCGTGGGTGCGAGGAGTTGGGCTCCATCTGAACCCGAGCGAAGCGTCGGGCTCTAACTGAACCCGAGCGATTGCACTGCAGACTACGCGTTACTGAACCCGATCGATCGATCGATGTCTGTTAACTGAACCCGATTGAGCGATTCCTTCGCTACTGCTGCTAACTGAAACCGATCGATGCTGCCTCTGCATGAACAGTGAGAGTTACCCGGGGG
>LR738709.1:313280069-313336892 GCA_902687465.1 Secale cereale | reverse complement strand
GGGGGAGTTTGGCGCATGGTCGGTTTCTCCAAGTACAGTCCCACGTGTCAGCGAAAAGGCAAGCCGAAGCGCGTTCCGTTTGCGTGAGCTGTGTGCAGGACCGAACGTGTGTGGGGTGCAATGCGACCGCGACAGGGGTGCTGTGAGTGTACCACATTTTTTCCTTTTAAACTAGGTGCTTCGCCCCCTAAAAAAAACTTATTGCTTTGCGCGATCCATCGATACTACTACAAGTAATCCGGTAATCCCGACTAAAACGGCGCGGCCGGGTCTTTTCCCGCGCGATATGCTGGGAGGTTGGCTTAGTTAGTTTTTTTAGGACGAGTAATGCTACACCTACGTAGTCCCAGTTACGTAATTAACATAATATGAAACGTGTGAGCTGTTGATTGTAGATTGGGGGGAGGGAGGGGCTCACCACCATGAAAATCAGGGGACGAGAGAGAGAGAGAGAGGCAATTTACGTTAACCCTTTCGTAGGTTCCCGTAGATGTGAAATGCGTGAATGTGCATTTGCAGATAAGGCCTTCCCTCATTCACCCTTTTCTCCCACAAGATCTTGATCTTTCATGCAACGCACGGGCATCTTGCTAGTACTCCTACAATATACTATATTATTGTGACAGTTCATATACACCGGCCGAGATTAATGCAAACACGACAAATTTTCATAACATTTCAAACTTTTATAGGACAGAAAAATAAAAGAAACCCGACCCTAAACCTATACTACGGCGGTGACCGACGTCCTCCATCTGCGATCTCCATGTATGGGGGTGGGGTTCAAGACCTGTGAAGTGAAGGTGGGGTCTCCGGCGAGGAAAAGTAGAACACGGGAGACAGACCTGCCAGTTGGCACACCATGCCCTGCCGCCTCCCATGCCCTACTCATCCTCGGAGGAGTCCCCGACCTCGGCGGTGCCGGACGTTGGACGGCGGCAAGTAGGACGCATGGCTAACGGTGCTCCCGTCGTCAGCCGCCAGCGTGGCCACCGCTTGTGCGGTGACTTGAGTGAGGGCGGTGACCTCAAGCTCCATCCCCGAAGACAAGCTCTCCCGCAGAGCGTTCGCGCTTGCGGTCATGGCGGATGTGGTGCCAGGTAGGAGGACGATGCGCTATGGTGTGGAGGTTAGCTGGGTGTTGCCGCTTTAAGTAGCACATTCCGGTGAGGCCAAGCGTCCTGGTGCGTCATTAAGTCCCCGGAGTTGGTTCCTCGGGCACCGAGCCTCTTAACGATGGCATACGGACGGACGACATGAATGCGGGGCAGCAGGCGCTGGCTGGGAACGCACCGCGCGACGGCGCGATGGACGAGGGTTTTTGGTGTGCCAGGGTAGTACATCTGCGATCGTGGCAACGTTGGAGATGCCCTTTGCTCACATGCGATCGACGCATGTCATTGAAAAAGCAAGACGACCCGGCATGGTCTTAGGTCCTGAGGATGCAGTTGGCCGTGCTACACCACTCCGCGGACGCGTCCCGGCGCCCCGTGCATCCTCGACGAGCCGGGTGTTGGCGTGTGTTTGGATTGTGGCCAAAGTCCACCTTACCAAAATTTTGTTCATGACCCAAAGATTGGTCTTTGTTTGGATGGTTGCCATTATTTTGGCATGCCAATGAACTCTAGCTAACTCTAGTTCATTTTTCTTGCCGATGTCGGCCAAATCATGGGCAACCAAAACCTCAACCAAAATTTTGGCTACCCAATGCTTTGATGGGGCAACCTTGGGCACAAACCAAACATACCGTTGGTCGTTCCACAACACTAACGCCACCCTCGGCACACTGAAACCGACCGTGTCTAGCGACGATGAGCGTGTCGCTCACCGCGGTCGCCGTGTCCAGAGGCGGTGCTGGAGCTGCGCCACGTTGTAGGCCCCCACAACCCACATGAACGGTTGCCGGTGGAGAGGAGGACGTTGGCCAGCTCCTCCATTGGACTAGTTTGCGCTACATCGTCCCCACAGGTGTGCTCCTGCTACTTCTCGAGCTTGCGTTGTATTCCCTCGAAGAGGAAAGGGTGATGCAGCACAGTAGCGTAAGTATTTCCCTCAGTTTTTGAGAACCAAGGTATTAATCCAGTAGGAGACCACGCGCGAGTCCCTCGCACCTGCACAAACAAATAAGAACTTCGCAGCCAACGCGATAAGGGGTTGTCAATCCCTTTACGGTCACTTACGAAAGTGAGATCTGATAGAGATGATAGTTTGATATTTTTGGTATTTTTGGATATAAGAACATAAAGTAAAAGCGGAAAAGTAAAGTAGATTGTAGATTGATATGTTGAGAATAGACCCAGGGGCCATAGGTTTCTCTAGTGGCTTCTCTCATGATAGCATAATTCTACGGTGGGTGAACAAATTACTGTCGAGCAATTGATAGAAAAGCGAATACTTATGAGACTATCTAGGCATGATCATTGTATGTAGGCATCACGTCCGAGACAAGTAGACCGAAACGATTCTGCATCTACTACTATTACTCCACACATCGACCGCTATCCAGCATGCATCTAGAGTATTAAATTCATAAGAACAGAGTAACGCCTTAAGCAAGATGACATGATGTAGATGGATAAACTCAAGCAATATGATATAAACCCCATCTTTTTATCCTCGATGGCAACAATACAATACGTGCCTTGCTGCCTCTACTGTCACTGGGAAAGGACACCGCAAGATTGAACCCAAAGCCAAGCACTTCTCCCATTGCAAGAACTATAGATCTAGTAGGCCAAACGAGACCAATAATTCGAAGAGACTTGCAAGGATATTATAATCATACATAAAGAGTTCAGAAAAGAACCAAATATTTCTCATAGATAATCTTGATCATAAACCCACAATTCATCGGATCTCGACAAACATACCGCAAAAAGAGATTACATCGAATAGATCTCCTCGAAGACCGAGGAGAACTTGGTATTGAGATCCAAAGAGAGAGAATAATCCATCTAGATACTAGCTATGGACCCGAAGGTCTGTGGTAAACTACTCACAACTCATGGTGAGGTGATGATGATGATGTAGAAGCACTCCGTGGTAGATCCCCCCTCCGGCGGAGCTCCGGAATAGGCCCCAAGATGGAATCTCACAGGAACAGAAGGTTGCGGCACTGGAACTAGGGTTTTCTCTGTTCGTCTGATGGTTTCGGGGTACGTAGGTATATATAGGAGGAAGGAGGGCACCGGGGGCCAAACGTGGGGCCCACGAGGCAGGGGGGCGCGCCCTATAGGGGGGAGCCACCCTCGTGGATGCCACGTGTGCCCTACTCCATGGTTCTCAAGTCTCCCGTGCGTATTTTGCTACAAAAATATCTCTTCCGAAGTTTCATTCTGTTTGGACTTCGTTTGATATTCTTTTTCTGTAAAACCCTAAAATAGGCAAAAAACAGCAATCTGGACTGGGCCTTTGGGTTAATAGGTTAGTCCCAAAAATAATATAAAAGTGTATAACAAAGCCCATTAAACATCCAAAACATCATAAATAATAGCATGGAACAATCAAAAATTATAGATCGTTCGAGACGTATCAAGCATCCCCAAACTTAATTCCTGCTCGTCCTTGAGTAGGTAAATGATAAAAACAGAATTTTTGATGTGGAATGCTAACCAACATAGTTTTCAATGTAATTCTCTTAATTGTGGCATGAATGTTCAGATCTGAAAGATTCAAGACAGAAGTCTATATTGACATAAGAAATAATAATACTTCAAGCATACTAACAAAGCAATCATGTCTTCTCAAAATACTATGGCTAAAGAAAGTTATCCCTACAAAATCATATAGTCTAGCTATGTTCCCTCTTCATCACACAAAATATTCATATCATGCACAACCCCGATTTCAGCCAAGCACTTGTTTTCATACTCTATTCTTTCAAACCTTTCAACTTTCACGCAATACATGAGCGTGAGCCATGGATATATCACTATGTGGAATAGAGTGGTTGTTGTGGAGAAGACAAAAAGGAGGGAGATAGTCTCACATAGACTAGGCGTATCAATGGGCTATGAAGATGCCCATCAATAGATATCAATGTGAGTGAGTAGGGATTGCCATGCAACGGATGCACTAGAGCTAAATATGTATGAAAGCTCAATCAAAAGAAACTAAGTGGGTGTGCATCCAACTTGCTTGCTCACGAAGACCTAGGGCATTTGAGGAAGCCCATCATTGGAATATACAAGCCAAGTTCTATAATGAAAATTCCCACTAGTATATTAAATTGACTAAACATGAGACTCTCTATCATGAAGAATATGGTGCTACTTTGAAGCACACGTGTGGAAAAAGATAGTAGCAATTGTCCCCTTTTCTTTTGTTTTCCTTTTTTTTGGAGGTGCCTTTTCTTTTGTTCGGCCTTTCCTCACATGGGACAATGCTCTAATAATGATGATCATCACACTTATATTGAATTACAACTCGATATTACAACTCGATACTAGAACAAAGTATGACTCTATATGAATTCCTCCGGCGATGTACCGGGATGTGCAATGAATCAAGGGTGACATGTATGAAAAATTATGCATGGTGGCTTTGCCACAAATACGATGTCAACTACATGATCATGCATGGCAATATGACGATATGAAGCGTGTCATATGAACGGAACGATGGAAAGTTGCATGGCAATATATCTCGGAATGGCTATGGAAATGACATGATAGGTAGGTATGGTGGCTGTTTTGAGGAAGATATATGGTGGCTGTTTTGAGGAAGGATATATAGTGGGTGTATGGTACCGGCAAAAGTTGCGTGGTACGAGAGAGGCTAGCAATGGTGGAAGGGTGAGAGTGCGTATAATCCATGGACTCAACATTAGTCATAAGAACTCATATACTTATTGCAAAAATTTACGAGTCATCAAAACAAAGCAATCAATGCATGCTCCTAGGGGGAGGTTGGTAGGAGTTAACCATCGCGCGCCCCCGACCTCCACACAAAGGATGACACTCTACAAATACCTCACGCTCTAAGTTCGTCACATAGTGGTTCACCATACGTGCATGCTACGGGAATCACTAACTTTAACACAAGTATTTCTCAATTTCATAATAACTCCACTAGCATGACTCTAATATCACTATCCTCATATCTCAAAACAATTATCAATCATCCAACTTCTCTTCATATTCAATGTACTTAGTATGAAAGTTTTTAATACATTGATATTGGATGCCTATCATGTGAAGGCTAGTTTTATAGCCAAAGCACATTACCATGCTGTTCTAATAGACTCTCAAAAGGATATAAGTGAAGCATGAGAGATCAACAATTTCTACAAAATATAATTACCACCGTGCTCTTAAAGATATAGGTGAAGCACTAGAGCAACAACTATTCAACTCAGAAGATATAAGTGAAGCACATAGAGTGTTCTAACAATTCTTAGGACATATTTATCTCTCTCAAAAAGGTGTGCCCAACAAGGATGATTGTGGTAAACTAACAAGCAAAAAATGATACATGGCGCTCCAAGTAAAACACATATCATGTGGTGAATAAAAATATAGCTCCGAGTATAGTTACCGATAGATGAAGACGAAAGAGGGGATGCACTCCCGGGGCATCCCCAAGCTTAGGATTTTGGTTGTCCTTGAATTTTACCTTGGGGGTGCCCAAGCTTAGGCTCTTTCCACTCTTTGTTCCATAGTCCATCAAAGCAATACTCAAACTTGAAAACTTCACAACACAAAACTTAGAGAAAAATCTCGTGAGCTCCGTTAGTATAAGAAAACAAACCACCACTCAAAGGTACTGTAATGAACTCATTATTTGTTACATTCGTGTTAAACCTACTGTATTCCAAATTCTCTATGATTTATACTCCCCAATACTACTCATAGATTCGTCAAAATAAGCAAACAACACACGAAAAACAGAATCTGTCAAAAACAGAACAGTCTGTAGTAATCTGTAACTTTCGCATACTTCTGTAACTCCAAAAAATTGAAATAAATTGGTAAACGTGAGGAATTTGTCTATTAATCATCTGCAAAAAGAATCAACTAAATAGCACACTCCAGCAAAATCTGGTGACCATTCTAGCGAGCGCTAACATTCTGTCTTTCACAGCAAGATCATATAAACTTCACACAAGTCTTCCCAAAGGTTCTACTTGGCACAAACTCTAATTAAAACACAAAACCACATCTAAACAGAAGCTAGATGCAATATTTATTCCTAAACAGAAGCAAAAACAAAAAAAATATAAAATTGGGTTGCCTCCCAACAAGCTCTTTCTTTAAATCCATTAAGATATGCTTGAGAATTCAATGATGCTCACATGAAAGATAATGATTGAAGCACAAAAAAGCATCATATAGCATGTGAAAAACACATCTAAGTCTAACATACTTCCTATGCATAGGCATTTTATAGTAAAACAAATTATCAAGACAAGCAAGTTCTAGCATATGCAAGGAAGAAGAAAGAAACAATAGCAATCTCAACAGAACAAGAGCTAATTTAGTAACATGAATATTTTTACAAACATATTTTCCTCTCTCATAATAATTGCATGTAGGATCATAAGCAAATTCAACAAAATAGCTATCACATAACATATTCTCAACATGATCCACATGCATGCAAAGTTGACACTCTTCCAAAATAGTGGGATTAACATTAACTAAATTCATGACCTCTCCAAACCCACTTTTATCAAAAGATTCATAAGATTGAACATTCTCCAAATATGTGGGATCTAAAGTTGACACTCTTCCAAACCCACTTTCAATATTATTGCAAACATTATTATCAATCTCATATATATCACGGGGTTAAATAAATTTCCAAGATCATAAGAAGAATCACCCCAATCATGATCATTGCAACAAGTAGTGGACATAGCAATACTAGCATCCCCAAGCTTAGGGTTTTGCATATCATTAACACAATTGACATGAATATAATTTATAATAACATCATTGCAATCATGCTTTTTATTTAAGGAGCTATCATGAATCACTTTTTCTTTTAACAATTCCTCACAATTTCCAGATTCATGAATTTCAAGCAAAACCCCATAAAGATAACCTAGAGCACTCAACTCACTAGCAATTGGTTCAACATAATTGGATCTCTTAAAGAGATTAGCAAGTGGATGAGGATCCATAATTTAGAAAGCGAAGATGCAAGCTAATAGAGGGCACATAGCAACACAAGCAAACAGAAAGCAAGCGGACGGTATACACACGGCAAAAAGAAGGGCGAATAAAGAGGCAAGGGTGAAGTGGGGAGAGGAAAACGAGAGGCAAAAAATGTAATGCGAAGGATAAGGGTTTGTGATAGGTACTTGGTATATGACTTCTGCGTAAGCCTCCCCGACAACGGCGCCAGAAATTCTTCTTGCTACTTCTCGAGCTTGCGTTGTATTCCCTCGAGGAGGAAAGGGTGATGCAACACAGTAGCGTAAGTATTTCCCTAAGTTTTTGAGAACCAAGGTATCAATCTAGTAGGAGACCACGCACGAGTCCCTCGCACCTACACAAACAAATAAGAACTTCGCAGCCAACGCGATAAGGGGTTGTCAATTCCTTTATGGTCACTTACGAAAGTGAGATCTGATAGAGATGATAGTTTGATATTTTTTGGTATTTTTGGATGTAAGAACAGAAAGTAAAAGCGGAAAAGTAAAGTAGATTGTAGATTGATATGTTGAGAATAGACCCGAGGGCCATAGGTTTCTCTAGTGGCTTCTCTCATGATAGCATAATTCTACGGTGAGTGAACAAATTATTGTCGAGCAATTGATAGAAAAGCGAATACTTATGAGACTATCTAGGCATGATCATTGTATATAGGCATCACGTCCGAGACAAGTAGGCCGAAACGATTCTGCATCTACTACTATTACTCCACACATCGACCGCTATCCAGCATGCATCTAGAGTATTAAGTTCATAAGAACAGAGTAACGCCTTAAGCAAGATGACATGATGTAGAGGGATAAACTCAAGCAATATGATATAAACCCCATCTTTTTATCCTCGATGGAAACAATACAATACGTGCCTTGATGGCCCTACTGTCACTGGGAAAGGACACCGCAAGATTGAAACCAAAGCCAAGCACTTCTCCCATTGCAAGAACTATAGATCTAGTAGGCCAAACCAAACCAATAATTTAAAGAGACTTGCAAGGATATTATAATCATACATAAAGAGTTCAGAAAAGAACCAAATATTTCTCATAGATAATCTTGATCATAAACCCACAATTCATCGGATCTCGACAAACACACCGCAAAAAGAGATTACATCGAATAGATCTCCTCGAAGACCAAGGATAACTTGGTATTGAGATCCAAAGAGAGAGAAGAAGCCATCTAGATACTAGCTATGGACCCGAAGGTCTGTGGTAAACTACTCACAACTCATGGTGAGGCGATGATGATGATGTAGAAGCACTCCGTGGTAGATCCCCCCTCTGGCGGAGCTCCAGAACAGGCCCCAAGATGGGATCTCACGGGAACAGAAGGTTGCACGGTGGAACTAGGGTTTTCTCTATTCGTCTGATGGTTTCGGGGTACGTAGGTATATATAGGAGGAAGGAGGGCACCAGGGGCCAAACATGGGGCCCATAAGGCTGGGGGTGCTCCCTATAGGGGGGGGGGGCGCCCCCATCCCCGTGGACGCCACGTGTGCCCTACTCCGTGGTTCTCAAGTCTCCCGTGCGTATTTTGCTCCAAAAATATCTCTCCCGAAGTTTCATTCTGTTTGGACTGCGTTTGATATTCCTTTTCTGTAAAACCCTGAAATAGGCAAAAAATAGCAATCTGGACTGGGCCTTTGGGGTAATAGGTTAGTCCAAAAAATAATATAAAAGTGTATAACAAAGCCCATTAAACATCCAAAACATCATAAATTATAGCATGGAACAATACAAAATTATAGATACGTTGGAGACGTATCAGCCCCACATGTCGGTTTCCCTGTTTTCCCGGCCATATTGGAGCGTCAGTGCTCCGCGTTGCACATTAGGACTTTCACTATGTAGGCCAAGCGAGACAACTTATTGTTTATTTGAGCCATTCAAGTATAATCATGTGGTGTTTGCTTATTTCTCATTCCTCTCCATCGATCTTGTCGCCCTCTGGTCGAGTCCATCCTCCCGCCTGCCTCATTTGAACATTCCGCCGAGTATCATTCACATGTGGGCCTAGACCATGCTTGTATTTCCAATGTTTATTTGTAATTTGTCCGACATGCATACAAACAAACGGTTCGTTTGAAGTTTCACTTTGCCTCCACTACGTGTCGCTTTGCATCTTAGTTTTGACATCCCATTCGGTTCATGCCCCAACACATGTTGACGAGATAGATAGATGACATGGCAGTTTCTTATAGCCATCGACTGGCTATATTATTAACCATGATCTAATGCGTTTTCCAAAACCGCATTTGACTATTGAAAAGATTAATAGTACATGAGATGTATAATGTGAAAATTATATCATTGGAAGCTCCTTTCACATACGTATCCCTGCCTTACCCTCCCTTTCGGTCACTTACTGGCGGACCCCATGCTTGCTAGGCCCCGCACGTCAGTTACTCAATGGGTTCAGCCACGTCCGGGGATCCTGATCCGTAGTATACTCCCTCTGTTTTTATTTACGCCGCATAAAATGACGCGGGCAGGGGAGAGGGAGGGACGTCGGTTTGCTCTCAACTGCGGTCCCACAAGCGAGCGAAAACGCAAGACAAAGCGCGTTCCATTCGGTGAGCGGCGTGGAGGGTCCAGCGTGCCGGGCTAGAACGCGAACGCGACAAGAGCGATGTAGAGTCAAAACCGATTGACCGGTCATCACCGGAACCAATATTCACACCAGAACCTTCGCTGCTCGGCCTACGCCAGCCACTACCCTAAAACCACACCTAATCTCCAGCCCCTTCTCCCACCTTTCGATCCCCTATCCCGCATCAAGCGTCCCCTAGTTCGCCGGAAAGCCATTGTGCACCGCAAGATCACGTACTACAAGATGCTGACGCCGGAGCGCCGCGCAGAAATCGCGGCGGTGGTCGGCGCCAGAGACCTCCGTTCCCAAGCTCGCTTTGCGGCGGGCCAATCCCCGAATTCTCTGGAGCCAAGCTATGAGGAGGAGGAAGCCGATCCAATGTTCATGGCGGAGGTAGCGGCGCAGAAGGCCCCCGATGGGTATGAGACGATGGACGTCGACTTCGTGCCGGTGTTTGAGTCCCCCGGTGCAGGCGGACCAGCGGTTCAACCTGGCGATACTAAAGGAGGATCGGGAGGCAGAGGCTCAACTCGATGCGGAGCGCGTGCATGCCGCTACCATCGAGGCTCTCCCGCTGGCGGAACCGGATGTCGTGGATGTGAACCAGGCGGCGGAGGCTCAACTTGAGGTGGAGCGCGCGGATGCCGCTGCCATCGAGGCCCTCCTGCAGGCGGAACCGGACGTCCTGGACTTGAACCGGGCGGCAGAGGCTCAACTTGACGCGAAGCACGCGGATACCGCTCTCATCGAGGCCCTCCTACAGGCGGAACCGGACGTCCTGGACTTGAACCGGGCGGCGGAGGCTCGACTCGACGCGGAGCGAGCGGATGCTGCTGCCATCGAGGCCCCCCTACACGCGGAACGGGACATCCTCGACTTGAACCGGGCGGTGCTCTTGTCCGTGTAGAGCGCCCGCACGCTCCGCGTAAACGAGTAGCTGGAGGCCAAGGACAACCACGGTGCGGAGACACACGTCGGCAGCTATGGCTGGTTCGCGCCGGCAGCCAAAGACGACGAGGCCGTCTCGTTTCGCGTGCAGTGATAGTTTTTCTTTATGTTGTTGTTTTTATAGATCTTTTGATGTGTAAAAACATATATTGTTATGCAAGTCCCCTGACTTGGGTCAGTCTACCATTTCAGGCGGTTGGATGAATATCCTACGTCTCCTAACCGTTCTTCCTCACCTCTTCTTCTTTCCCAACAGACCACCACACGGGCTATACGGATACTCCCCAACATGCGGTTGGATAAACATACTCTATGAACGAAAATTATGTGTCAGCGGTAGGATGGCTGAGTTTGTTCTGTTCACATGTGACAGCACGTGTCAGTGAGGGTGCGTTCCCTTGGTTGGGTTTGCGGCGTGCAGGAGCGACTGTGCATGTGAGGGTGCGGTGCGACCGCGACGTGCAGGAGCGACCGTGTGTGGGTGCGGTGCGCCCGCGGCAGCCGTGCGCAAGTGTACCTCCTTTTCATTTTGAAAACTTTAGGCAAGTTTGGCAAAAATGTGTGGCGAAGTATGACAATGCAAGGCCTAGACCCAAATAGGATAAGTACGTAGTACTACCTTCATCCTGGTTTATTGGTCCTCCTTGAAATTTGTGCCCAAATTTGACTAAATATTTAACTAACAAAATATTAATGCACAAAAATTGTATCGTTACATTTGTATTTGAACATAGTTTCCAATGATATATTTTTGTGACATGCATGGACATTTTGTTTGTTAAATTTATGGTCAAAATTTGGCACGAAATACGATGAGGACCAATAAACCAGGACGGAGGTAGTACTACGTACTAGGAGTACTAGTGTTAAAAAAGAAAGGCGGGGTTTTCCTTCGCGGGATTAATCGATACAAATCTTTGTTTCACGTGTCAATTAATGCATATTTTTTTCTCCAAAGCCCAAAGAGCTAACCATCTCACTCCTCATCGCTTGATTAATGCAGCGCCATGCAAACCAACCTTCTCACTTCCACATGCATGCAGGGGATATTAATGTCCCTGGTTGCTAGTACGAGGCAAACCCCATTAATTTTGCCTCGATTAGTGTTAGTGGCCTTTTCCAAATTGTAATTTTGATATACTGGCCTTGTGTACAAAACATGGAGGTAGTAACTATATTTGTCTTCCTTCCCCATTGCGGTGACGTTGACGATATCTCGAACATTGTGGTTTGGTGAAGTGCGTTCGACGGAGAACATCATTGAGGGAGACCACAGTAAGTCATTCGCAAGTGCCGCCTGCCAGCCGAGACAACCGCCTTATTTGCATCCAGGAAGTCCGTTGAACCAAAGGACGCGTAAATATACTAGTACTACTCGTACACAATAGCGTCGTCCGTCCAGCTTAGTGCGGTGAGATGGTTTCTCGAAGTAGACGATGGAGAAGCGGAGTCAACGAAGAGTGAAATGATGGTTGCTTCGTCCGTGCTTTGTGATTTGACGCCTCACTGCTTTTTGATTTGTGATAGAAGGAACAGGGGAGTAGACTCTGTCCTCTATAGTGTACATGCGTCCAAGCACGGGAGAAAGAGGAGAGACGTTGCATTTTTCTATTCCTTTAATCAATCAATCAGGGAGCTTCGGTTCCATCCTTTTGGCTTTGGCAACACCGTCCACAATGGTTCCCACGATGCCAAAAGCTATTTTCACATTTGGCTACACATTGTGGATGCCCTTAACCATACCACTTGGTTTTGCTCCTGTGCGCTATCTATTACAAATCTCAATTATATTGATCTAAAAAAATATAGAATCAAGATTAGTAAAAAGGAGGTGATTTTGCCGCGCGGATGGCGGGGGAGGTTTCTTATTTTTAAAGGACGTTGTCCTGGTGGTTTGCTAACACGCGGTCACACATGTCAGTGCTTCACCAAGCCGATCCGCATCCCACATGAGGCAGAACAACGACAGAAGCAACACGTGGTTAACTTGAAGAAGATGAGGGAGAAGCGGAGTCAGCAATGAGTGAAATGATGGCTGCTTCGTCCCTCCAACTTATTTTTTTAGCATTATTACTTCGTCCCTCCAACTTAACTGCGGGAAAGGTACATCTTTGTGATTTGACGCCTCATTGCTCATTACTACGCCGACGCCATGAGTGGGTGCTTCACCCCGGCTGCTCTGCACTGTATTCCGATATGGCACGTGGACCCGGTAGCTTGATGCCCCACATGTCGGCGGAAGGGACTAGAAGATTTATAAAAGCGAGTACTCCACTCTTACGACGGAGGAGTACACGACACGACGGCCCAGTGAACTGTCACTTGTACTGTATATAGTACTATAGTTTTGCTGTTTCGCACGATCCATCGATACAAACCCGATTAAACAGGCGCGGTATATGATACTGGCCATACATTTCAAAGGCAATTTTAATGTATGCAAACTGAATAATTAAGTAACAATATGATATCTAGTAAAACTAAAAATAAATATGATTTATTGTGTTAGAGTGTAGTACTAGTGTTGTATTGCATAGTTGTTAGATGTAACATGCGAGAACATGTAGAGATGTAGTTTTGGAGGGCCTACAGAGAGAAAAGCGTAATACGTTCACCGAACTTCAGAATAAGCTGATTACGGTCACTATATACGTTTGCGGTGATTATACGGTCACTTGCTCACGGTTCGACATCGGTTTGCACTCTGTTGACTGACCAAATAGTCTGCGTGGCACCATGTTGACTAGTTAAATTGAACACGTTCCTAGTGGGTCCCACCTGTCAGTTCGCATAGGGAAAAGGTTAGATAAACACAAATTTATGCAGGCGCGACAAGACTCCACCCCGTGCGCGGGAATCACCTGGTTGTGTATATGTCTGTCACGACCTGATGTGTGCGCATGCACGTGTAGGTTGAGCACTTGAGCGTGAGAGTGTGTGTTGGTCGTGTGGTGTACTGGTGTGTGCATGCATGCGTGCGTGTGTGCGTGTGAGTGTTGCGTGCGTGCGTGGCTGCATGTGTACGTGTGAGTGTTGCGTGCGTGCGTGGGTGCATGTGTTCGTGTGAGTGTTGCGTGCATGCAGTTCGTGTGCATGCGTGCGTGTGTGTATAATCACCACACCAACTCCTGTGTGTTAAAACAAACGGCTCAGCATACAAATACAAGGCCACCTTGTCCTCTGTGCCCGCGGTCATGACTTCGAACCACCGTCCAATATTTTTTTGTCATTTGTTTTCATTCTTACTAGCAAGATGCCCGTGCGTTGCACGTAACATCAAGATGCATTTGTATGACTAGTTTATCTCGTGAGAGAAAAGGATGAACAAGGGAAGGCCTTATTTGCAAATGTGGAGAGGTGCGTTGGTACCTTTTTGCAAAATTGTCATAGTTTCTTTCCTATCCGTCAGATATAAATCGGACGGCCTATATTGCAGGATGGCAGGCACACGATCATCACCGACTCTAAGTTGGTGATGATCGTGTGCCTGCCATCCTGCAATATAGGCCGTCCAATCTATATCTGACGGATAGGAAGGAAACTACAACAATTTTGCAAAAAGATACCCACACCCCTCTCCACACTTGTAAATAAGGCCTTCCCTTGTTCATTCTTTTCTCCCGCAAGATAAACTACTCATACAAATGCATCTTGATGTTCCGTGCAACGCATGGGTATCTTGCTAGTATTTTATAAGAGTGTAGATGTAGAGTAGATACAAGCCGACAGGTGGGCCCGATGGTAGTGAGATAATGTGATGCAACACTAGAGGTGCCACGTGGAGCATTTAACTAGTCAACTAGTCGTGTCTTGAGCAAATACGGAGTTGAACGGTGAGCCCGTGACTGTATAATAACCACAAAACGTAAATGGTGACCATAATGAGTGGATTCTGAAGTCCAATGTACGTATCGTGCTTTCGCTTCAAATACAATGATCGTCACTGTATATATCGCGGGAGAAAGATGAAACATGCGTGAATGTGTTGGGGGCTTACTTTTAGAGGACCTGGAGAATGTGCTGGGGGCTTACTTTTAGAGGACCTGGAGATAGTTTGTGTGCGTACGTGAAAGAGGCGTAGAGGGGGGGGGGGTATGCGATGGAGAGAGAGATGCTCTTCATTTGTCTTTATTATGACTAACTTTATATATAGTATAAGAATATACAAATTCACAGTGCGGAATAAATATCATTGTGGGCACCATGCAATGCAAGCGTTCATACTCCTGCATATAACTTTGTAATGTTGTATATATGTGGAAGTTCTAAAATATTTTTTTGGCCATACTTTATTTAAAAGGAATGTTGTATGCGAAATAAACGTGAAGAGAGGGCTTTATAGATCAATGGGGTACGTGATGTAACATGTGTGAATGTGTAGTTGATGCATTTGGCTATGTGTGTGTGTATTACGTATTCAAGAGAGGCATGGATAGAGGGGCCAGCAGGGGGGGGGGGGGGAGAGATAGCACGAGAAATGAGAGTGGTCTAGAGAGAGAGACGAATATGATGTCACGGCGAGAGATTGCCTTGAGTGTGTATATGCAAGGGGGGAGTGGATAGAGGCACCAGGAGCATATTTTTGTGTGGGTGGTGTCTGTGTTGGTATGTGTGGGTGTGAGAAGATAACGAGACCTGGGGCAGAGGGTGTGTCATCGCCTGAGGTCCGGCGGGTCGAGGTGAGGCCCTTCGTTTGGTACCGTCCTACGCCACATTGATCGGCCCATGACGCATTTAGGGAGACCCATGGATGACTAGTCGTACAAGACAAAGATAACATAATTGTGAAGGACTCTATGTCCAGTGACAAAGCCGGCTAGGATTTGTAACCCTAGGTTCTCGGACTAAGGTAACCCCTTTATCTCTGATATTACTATTCATCCAACCTAACTTAAAGGGGCATCCTACAGAATGCTCTGCTAGAATCATACTCGTCGATTAGGAAGAGAGGTGAGACAATGAGTGAGAGACAGGCCTAAAGATAATGTGCATACAAGAAACACGTAGGCAGGTCTATGTATATAGAAAGGGTCGATGAAGATTGTGCGTGTGTATGCTTGCGAGAGGGCGAGTGCTTGGGATAAAGGTTAGTGAAAACAATCGTAAATGGTTACGAGAGGGAGGGAGGGTTATATCGAGAGCATGTGTGCGAGAAAGACACCTCGGGAGAGAGTGTGTGAGCATGTGTGAGAGACCACCGATGGAGAGTGAAACTACACATACAAGACTGCTGTACACATTGATGAAAGATATAAATTGTATCCAAATATTAGGATGGCATCATGATATTTGCTATTCACGTAAGGAACGGTCATTGATCCATCAGACATCTAGATTCTATCGAATTTGAGCATGTCTATGTTATTATTCGACACAATTGATCAATAGAGTTAGTATTTTGAACTCCAGACAATGCATCGCTTTAGCAATCGAATATAAACGTGAGTATAGTTCATGTTGTGTGTGTAAAGCACATTATACATACGAAAGTTACACAATGAACATTATAAATAGCTACCTATGGACTAGCATACATTTGAATTCAACTTAAGGTGGTTTAAAAATCGAATTCAACATGAAGTCCATTCAATTATTTGAATTTGATATCATGGCATTTGTAAATCATACCTAAATTATGGGGGCACCAATCTTTGCTCTGATTTTGTACATAATAGCATATGTAGTCGTGTACAAAATAGATTCTAATTTAGCTCCTCCATTTCAAAATAATCGTAGTTATAGGATTTTCAAGTGTCAAAATTTCAAAAAGAAGCGGATAATTTAATGGGGTTTTCTAACATACAAGGTCAAATTTAACGTTGTCTATTTAGGTCAATCCTCAAAGTTCAAGAGTACTCTAAACGTGAATGCTTGTGTTTCAAAATTTCGAATGAAGCGCCAAAAGAGCCTCTACTCGCCCGAAACCGCGTGAGACCAATGTTTGGTAGTACAAGGAAATTACTTTTCTAATAACTCCGACCCGTGAAACCTACCGGCCCGATGTCCAAAGGTCTAAACCGGGGTAGGTTCGTAGCTTCATCTAGACGCCACGCAACCGCCACCGAAAAACATTCATACACAATGGCCGCCTAGGCACACATGCGCGCGGCCGAAATCGCTCCTGCCCACTATTTGGGACACCTGGGATTACCATCCTACCCCCAACCCGCAGTAGGTCTGAAATTTAAGAGGGGGGCAAAGTTTGTACCTTCCCCAAATTTCAAACAAGCGCGTCCCATCTTCTGTTCAAAAAATCCAAAAACAAGCGCGTCCCAGACCCGAAACATGGTTCTCCCCCTCCCCCCGCCCACCCATCTGATTCCCCATTCGTACTCCGTGGGCGCGAAAACTACCTCTCCACCAGCCGCGAAACCCCGGCGTCCCTCGTTCGCCACCCCATTCCACCCATCAACCGCCGCCCTCCTCCATCACGCCGGAACCGATACCCCGATGTCGTCGTCCACCGCAACCTCAACCGCAACGCCCTCCACGGCTAGTAGTTGAAGCCGAGGCCGAGCCGTCCGTACCCGAGCCAGTTCAACCACGTCGTCCTGCACCTCACCACTGCCGCTCCAACTTCGCCACCCTCCACCGCACCGGAGCTGTTCCTGCTACACCGTCCTTCGCCGCCTCGGATCTGCTTCCCCTCCGCTGACATATGGCCACATCAACACAGTCAACAATTTGGCCATGGGTTCGTCCAAGCCTGCACCCTCCTCCAGAACATCGGTTTCCCCGGCAGAAAGAAGAAGATCGGCGCGACATGTGGAGGCGACCACACCGGCAACCGAAAATGGTACTCCTCTTCCCTTATTCGTGCAAATCTTACGTGCCTGCTTGCACGGTATTCATCCCACATAAGACACTAGTTGATCGCTTCTTCTTGATACTAGATGTTCCTAGTAACTCGCGATGCATAAGGTTTCTCCTCATATACTATTTCACCTTAGCTAGAGGTCCATAGCCCCCTGAATTTCAATTCCTGGTCAGTTGATTCCCAATTAACGGAAGCATTCCCCAGCGTAACAGGCGCTAGTCCACCTATTACACCGGGGAAGCAGCGCCTCGGTGTTTATCTGAGGGGCGTGTGGGGCGTAGAGCTACTGGCGCCCGATCTGGAGGTCGGCCGGGATTAAAGGGATGGCCTGGGGGCGCTGCCAAGCACGACGGTGGTGTGAGGTCGAGGGGAGGGCGGGGCGGCGGAGGCAGGGGTCTGGGCCGGTGGTCGCTGGCGGTTCGAGAAAGATCGTCAATAGTGACTGGCGGGAGGTAGACGAAGGCCATCTGCCCGTTCCTTATAGATCGGATGGTTCATTAAAAAAATTGACTGACCTATTTATTTTCAGTCGACTGTTATCTTGATATGACCACATGTGGTGGTGTGCTGGAGGAGTACCTGCATTTCCTGTGCTCATATATTACAAAATCATACGGAGTAGAATCTAATTTTGTTTGCCATGCAATGTTGTAGAGCTATCATATGTCTCTTGTCATTTATTTTTCAGTCACCTGCTATCTGCTACTTTTACAGTGCACTAGTTCTGCACACACTTCACCCATACTCTCACTATTTTGTCTTTATGCAAGGGTATTTCAGACTCTGCTGCTATGAGAGAAGCAAAAAAGAAAAGAGAGAAGTCGCTCCAGCGTCGTAGGCGGATAGGCCACACACGTTTCAGCCTTATAAAATGTGCAGTGTCAGCAGATGGAGACGGTAAACATAGCTCTGAAGTTGATGACCTCGCTCGCAATGAACCACCATCCCAGGTGCTTGCTTTAACTTCACGGTGTCATATGTGGTTGCATGTTCCATATGGTGTCTAGATTTTATTCGAAAGGCCGAAGTCGGTCTTTATTAAGATAAGGAAAGATATTTTTTACATGAACCACAATCCCGTGAGCACCAGAAGACAAATAGCTAGTCAGGGCACTGACCGAGCTAGTGACAAGCCCAGCAAAGAGAGGGATCACCTGGAAGCCAACTAAAAAGCCGCAATGGTGGCGAAGCAGCGTGCCTCCCACCAGGCTCTCAGGTCCTAGATGATCATGCTCACCAGTCCAGCCGGATGTCTAGCTTGTATTGCTTCCAATTGGTTAAATTGCATCTGCTTAGCTTACACATTATACCTTTAAATATGACATGCCTTTCCTGTTTTGGTACATACTAGTACATCTGTGTATTAACCATGTTCTTACATCAAACTAATGTTCTTGTGTATCCCTCATCAATCACTTATGATGAGGCAATCAGGCAAGTCGATTACTCCTCATTTAAAGAATGCAGCGTCAGCCTCCCGACATGATTCTCAAGAAACAGCAAGGCTAGATGAATATAGTGAACGTAGCTCTGTAGTTGATTACCGCATTTCCCCTACACTAGCATCGCAGGTGCTTGCTCTAACTTGGCAGCGTGATATGTGGTTGCATGTTGCATATGGTGTTGATAACCCACAAGTGTACGGGATCATTTGTAGCCTTTTTGATAAGTAAGAGTGTCGAACCCAACGAGGAGCTAAAGGTAGAACAAATATTCCCTCAAGTTCTATCGACCACCAATACAACTCTACGCACGCTTGACGTTTACTTTACATAGAACAAGTATGAAACTAGAAGTAGTTTGTAGTTTTTGTGGGATAGGTTTGCAAGAATATAAAGAACACGTAAATAAAACTAGGGGATGTTAAGATAAAGAAACAATAAAGTTAATGATAGCGAGTGTGGAAAAGTGGTGGTAGGAGTTGCGAAATTGCCCCTAAGCAATTGACTATGTTACTAGACCAATAGCAAGTTTTATGTGGGAGAGGCCACTGCTAGCATGTCATCCCTTACATGGAATTCTATGCACTTATGATTGGAACTATTAGCAAGCATCCGCAACTACTAATGTTCATTAAGGTAAAACCCAACCATAGCATTAAGATATATTGGCCCCCCTTCAATCCCGTATGCATCAATTTCTACGCTAGCTTGAAGCTTCTGTCACTCTTGCCCTCCAATAAGCTGTCCTATTAACATACAACTAACCCTATGGTGTGATCCACGTGCGCGCTCATATGATGGGAACCAAAGGACAGCAACATAACCACAAGCAATTTAAATCAATCATAGCAATTCACCAATCACTGATAGGACAACGATAATCTACTCATACATCATAGGATGGCAACACATCATTGGATAATAATATGAGCATAAAGCACCATGTTCAAGTAGAGGGTACATCGGGTTGCGGGAGAGTGGACCGCTGTAGATAGATGGGGGAAGGTGATGGAGATGTTGGTGAAGATGACGGAGGTGTTGGTGTAGATCGCCATCACACGATGATGGCCCCGGTGGCACTGTGGTGGCATCGGAAGCGAGGGGGAGAGAGCCCCCCTCCTTCTTCTTCTTCCTTGACCTTCTCCCTAGATGGGAGAAGGGTTTCCCCTCTAGTCCATGGCCTCCATGGCAGCGGAGGGCGAGATCCCCTCTGAGATTGGATCTGTCTCTCTGTCTCTCTCTGTTTCTGCGTTCCCAGATTCTGGCCCTTCACCGTTTATTATATTCCCGGAGATCCGTAACTCCGATTGGGCTGATTTGTTGACACGAGTTTTATCCGGATATTAGCTTTCTTGCGGCGAAAGAAGGGCATCAACCACATTACAGAGTGTCCACGAGCGCCCAGGGCGCTCCTGCCCCTTGTGGGCGCGCCCCCTGCCTCGTGGCCCACTCGGGCATCGTCTCATGTTGGTTCCGCTTCCCAAACTTCACATATATTCCAAAAAAAACCCGTCCGTTTTTATTCCGTTTGGACTCCGTTTGATATGGATATTCTGCGAAACAAAAAACATGCAACAAACAGGAACTAGCACTGGGCAATGGATCAATATGTTATTCCCAAAAAATAGTATAAAAAGTTGCCAAAAGTATATGAAAGTTGTAGAATATTGGCATGGAACAATAAAAAATTATAGATACAACGGAGACGTATCAGCATCCTGAAGCTTAATTCCCGCTCGTCCTCGAGTAGGTAAATGATAAAATAGATAATTTTTGATGTGGAATGCTACCTAGCATAATCTTGATAATGTAATATAATAATGGCATGAATATTAAGACATGATTCAAAGCAATAGTCTATCATTTGACATAAAAGAATTTAATACTCGGGCATCCCAACAAACAATCAAGTCTTCCAAAATATCAATGCTAAAGAATGTTATCCCTACAAAATCATATAGTCTTTTATGCTCCATTTTCTTAACACAAGGTACCCCTCATGCCTATCCCGGTGCCAGCCAAGCAATTGTTTTCATACTTTACTTTTTCGAACCTTTTCAACTCTTCACGCAATACATGAGCGTGAGCCATGGACATAGCACTATGGGTGGAATAGAAGGTGGTAGTAGACAAAAGCAGGGAGAAAGTCTCACATCGACTAGGCGTATCAATGGGCTATGGAGATGCCCATCAATAGATATCAATGTGAGTGAGTAGTGATTGCCATGTAACAGATGCACTAGAGCTATAAGTGTATGAAAGCTCAAAAGAAAACTAGTGGGTATGCATCAACTTGCTTACTCATGAAGACCTAGGGCATTTGAGGAAGCCCATCGTTGGAATATACAAGCCAAGTTCTATAACGAAAAATTCCCACTAGTATATGGAAGTGACAAAACAAGAGACTCTCTATTATGAAGATCATGGTGCTCCTTTGAAGCACAAGTGTGGAAAAGGATAGTAGCATTGTCCCCTTTTTACTTTTTTTTTTCCTTTTTTTGGGTCTTCCTTTTTTTATTTGGCATTTCTTCTTTTTTTGGCCTTTTCTTTTTCTTTTTTTGGGACAATGCTCTAATAATGATGATCATCACACTTTTATTTACTTACAACTCGATACTAGAACAAAGTATGACTATATGAATGCCTCCGGCGGTGTACCGGGATGCGCAATGATCTAGCGTAGCAATGACATAAAAAAACGGACAAGCCATGAAAACATCATGCTAGCTATCTTACGATCATGCAAGGCAATATGACAATGATGGTGCGTGTCATAATAAACGGAATGGTGCAGTTACATGGCAATATATCTCGAAATGGCTATGGAAATGCCATGATAGGTAGCTATGGTGGCTGTTTTGAGGAAGAAATATGGTGGGTGTATGGTAGCGGCGAAAGTTGCGCGGTACAAGAGAGGCTAGCAATGGTGGAAGGGTGAGAGTGCTATAATCCATGGACTCAACATTAGTCATAAAGAACTCACATACTTATTGCGAAAAATCTATTAGCCCTCGAAGAAAAAAACTACGACGCATGCTCCTAGGGGGGAGGTTGGTAGGAGTTAACCATCGCGCGCCCCCGACCTTCACGCAAAGATAAACAATCAAAATACAATGCACGCCAATTTGGTTACATAAGTAGGAGACCATACGTGCATGCTTCGGGAATCACAAACCTTAACACCAATATTTTTACTAAACCATAATCATTCACTAGTTCCTCCCACATATTAGCATCTCTATATCGCAAAACTATTGCAAGGAATCAAACATATCATATTCAGCGATCTACAAGCCTATGTAGGATTTTATGACTAACCATGTGAATGACCAATTCCTGTCAACTCTCTAAATATATATAAGTGAAGCAAGAGAGTTTTAATTCTTTCTACAAAAGATATGCCCATGCTCTAACAAATATAAGTGAAGCAAAAGAGCATTCTACAGATGGAGGTTTTCTATGTGAAGAGAGACAGGCAATCCAAACTTCAAATGATATAAGTGAAGCACAAGAAGCATTCTATAAAGCCATACTCAAAAGATATAAGTGAAGTGCAAAGAGCATTCTATAAATCAACCAAGGACTATCTCATATCAGCATGGTGCATTTATTAAAAGAAAAATAAAAAGCACACGACGCTCCAAGAGTTTACACATATCATGTGAACGAAACGAATCCGAAAACATACCGATACTTGTTGAAGAAAGATGGGATGCCTTCCGGGGCATCCCCAAGCTTAGACGCTTGAGTCTCCTTGAATATTTACTTGGGGTGCCTTGGGCATCCCCAAGCTTGAGCTCTTGCCTCTCCTCCTTCTTCTCACATCGAGACCTCCTCGATCTTCGAACACTTCATCCACACAAAACTTAACCGAACTTTTAGTGGCGGGGTTAGTGCATATGATCAATAAAATCCCATCATGTACTGCTCTAACATTATTGTATAATTATACAAACATTACCCACTGTATTCTATCATAATTCTATGGCCCCAAGTCAAGGAGGCATCAACAAGAATTCAAACATATGCAAATAATGAAGCTATAATAGCAATCTGTGAAAACAGGACAGTCTGTAGTAATATGAACATTAACCATACTTCTGTAACCCTAAAAATTATGGAAAAATTAGTTAAAATCAACAATTTGTATAGCAAGACTTTCCAAAACGTTTTAGATCCTTTCGACGTTCTAGTAAAAAATGTAAAATCGCGCACTACAACCAAAGTTTCTGTTTTTGCACCGTACAAACCAACAAGCAGTTTAATCATCCTAAAGGAAACTCTTGGCACATTATTTTTATAATACAATGGAATTGTACAAGGGGATAATTATTTTTGTTGAAAAGTTTCTGTAATTCAAGATTTGCAAAGTTTCCATGGGCATGAACAAAGTTCAAGGAGCTCCCCCATTTCAACGGTGCTCGTCCTTCTTACTTTCACTTTTCTTTTTGAAAAAGTTTGAGGTTCCCCTCTTTATTTTTTGTTTTTAAACTTTATAAAAGCACACAACAGAAATAAATGACTCTCTAAAACTTCCGGGTTGTCTCCCTCGCAGCGCTTTCTTTAAAGCCATTAAGCTAGGCATATAGTGCTCAAGTAATGGATCCACCCGAATCCCAAGGTATATCAAAGCCAATTTTAATTAGCAATTATTTGGCATTTAGTAGTGAGCACAAAGTAATATGTGTCATGAAACAACGAAGTCTAACTCTCTTCCTATGCATAGGCATGTCATACAAGAACAATTCATGCACATCAAGTTTCCTATAATGGCAATAAAGCTTCCTCTTTGATCCTTGTCATTATCATTGGTGGTCCTTCTCATTTATTTTATTTGCATTGCATACCTTTTATTTATTTTTTGCATCCTTGCAATGCTCATCATCATATCATCATGGCATCATAGTTTAATTTCTTTTGTGCATTGTGAGACCTTGTGATGTGTTGTTGTGTGTGGGTTCAAGCTATCCTAGCTAAACCCTACCCCTCTCCCTCTTCTTCTTCTTCTTCTTCTTCTTCTTCTTCTTCTTCTTCTTCTTCTTCTTCTTCTTCTTCTTCTTCTTCCTCTTCTTCTTCTTCTTCTTCTTCTTCTTCTTCTTCTTATTTTCTTCTTAGTATTCTCCTTCTTTCTCTCTGGCCTCTTCTTTGATCTATTTTGCAAGCCACCTAGCAATTGCCATAGTGGTCCTTCTTTCTCCTTTAAATCTTACACCATGTGAGCAACCTCTCCACCAAATATCATCTCATTTGAATATGATTTGGTTGGGTTTTAAAATATCAAGAGTTTGGCCTATATTCAAACTCCTTTTATTTTTCCGCCTATAAAAATGTCCAAGTCATTTTATTTAAATAGAGACTAATTCACTGAGCTTAGGGGTATTTTTCTTTTCCCCTAGTTCTTCTTCTTTATTTCTGTGCATTCTTTTCTTTTCTGCCTGAAGAAATAAAAAAGAAAAGAAGAGACAGCAGCAGCCTGCAGCAACAACCTGGGCCTCCTCCTTCTCTCTCTCACCTGGCCCAGCTCCTCTCTAGCGCAGCGCAGCCCAGCACCGCAGGCCCAGCCAGAGCCGCGCAGTCGCGCCGTAGCCACTCCGAGTGCGAGGCCCCACCAGTCAGCGACACATCCCCCTCGCCTCCGTCTTCCTCCGTCAGAAAAGCAGAGCACTCCGCGCTCACCATCGTGCCGTCAGCTCACGGACATCGAGGCCGTGCACCGAGCCCCGCTTTTAAACCCAAATCGTGTCCACCACTCCTCTCTAGGTCTTCCCTTTCCCCTCTCGCCGTATGGAGAGCTGGGATCCCCCAGATCCGCCGCCACCATCGACGCTCGAGCGCATCTGAGAGCAACCTCTCGTCGCCGGCGAGCTCCGCGTCGTCCTCGGCCTCGCCAAAGTTATCCAGCTTCTTCCATGACGTCCTCTTCTTCCACTACGTCAACCACGCGGACCCGAGCGCCTCTCCGTCGAGCTCTTCTTCCTCTTCTTCCTCTACGGTGGCCGGAGGTGTTCGAGACACACCGCCGATGACTCCGTCCATGCCAGGGCCAGCAAAGCACACCGCCGTGCTCGTGGTGAGCTCCTCTCTCTTCCCAAGCCATTTTCCCCTTTCTGCGCATGCTCTAGGCCGTAGTTCCACGAGCGCCCGATCGTGCCGCCATCGGACCTCGTCGCCGGCGAGTGTTCCGACCTCTTTAGCTGTTGCCGTGCAGCCGTGCTGTCCATTCGCTCCACCTAGATGCATAGGACCTCTCTGTGCAGTCACCGTGCCGTCTAGTGCCTTGCATCGCCTCGCCGCCGTGATGTATATGCTCGCCGCCGGTGATGCAGTGCCCCTTAGTTGCTGCTAGAAGTTTGGTTGGATGCGGGACTCCTCCTGCTCCCTCTCGCACCCCTCCGCCGTGCCTAATGGTCGCCGGAGCGGCTCCGACGAGCATGCTCCGACGAGGGCCAGTGCTCCCCTGTTTTGCTGTTGCGTTATATTCTTCAGATATGCTGCTTCCTTTCTGTCAAGATCGATGCAGTGGCGTAGTGGTGTGTCTCCGTCAGTTTCGTCAGTAAGGAGCGGGTTTGATCCCTCGCAGGCGCAGTGGTGTTTCCGCCCCACTTTTAGTTTTCGCCTGAGACTGACAGGTAGGCCCCACCTGCTAGCCTCACAGCTCCAGCGCCAGCCCCCGCGCGCACCCGCTCGCCAGCTCAGCTCCGCCTGGCCCCCCTTGTCAGTATCTGAGGCTAGATGGGCCTAGGTCAATTTAGACCTGGCGCTTGATCTGTTTTATTTTCTTTTTCTGTTTTTCTTTTTCTTTTCTGTTTTTCTGTTTTAATTAATATCTGCATATTTATGCTTCATATGAATACGAGCCCAATATGAAAAGTTCTTAGAATTTTGTGTAGATTATGAAAATGTCACTTGCTTCCATGTTTAAAAAACATTTAAATGCTGTTTGAATTTAAATTTGTTTTAAATATGCTCAAACTTGCAAAATTCATAACTAATTCTCTACAACTACAAATTTAACAAACTTTATATGCATTTGGGGTAGAAAAATGTGTAGAATATTTTTGTGCTGTTGTTTAGCATGTTTGACAACTCTTTCACAGAAGTATTTCAAATCTGTCCCAAATGCAAATAAAGGAATATGGGATTTTCTAGATATTGTTGTATTTAATTCCAGCCCATTTAAACTTGCTAGCATGTTGCTGTTATGTTAGTTGCACCCTTGCCATGTTAACCATCCTCTCTAAAACATGTTGGTTGCTTGTTTGATTTACTACATAAACTTGCCAACTTGTTCTTTTGCTTGTTTCATTATGTGTGGTTGATCTTGTGGTTGTGATGTTATCGCACTATTATGACCCCTAGGCCATGCATCATGTTTTTCCTTGTTCACATGCTTCACGTTCATGCATCATGTGATTGAGCATTGCATTTTGATTGATTTTTTTTCCGATGTTGCATTGTGTGTTTGGTTAGAGCCTGGTGAAGATACTGAGAACGAGGTTTCTACCGAGGTTGAGTGTGAGGAGCAAGATTACGTTCCCTCCGAGGATTCAACAGGCAAGATGAACTATGACGCCCGAAGACCGACGTCCCAGAAGATTCCAGAAGATTCCCGAAGTTCCAGACGTTCCGGGCTGTCCGTGTGTTCTTTTGTGCTTGTGTTATTTATTTTTGCATTGCATCATGTCATCATGCCATCATGTCTTTTATCTTTTGCATCTCAACCTAAATAAATTGTGTGGACCTTCGGTTCATTTAAATCGAGGGAAGAATGTCTTCTCTTTAAAACATATAAAAGCCTCTCAATATTATTAGGGAGCTATATTAAATATTCAAGTTGTTTGGAATTAACCAACACACTTGCAAATATTCCCCATGCTTCTTTAATTCAAGTTTCACCTTCAAAATCTTGCCAATAATTCTTTTCCGTTGTTTCGAGGTTCCTCCGAAAATTCGAACATTTTTGGACACTTCTATATTCAAGTCTTAGTTCAAACCCATTTGAATTAAATTCAAATATGTTTGAATTATTTTTCCGATCGTGCCTTTTCTATTTTTCTCGGACCGTGCTCATTTTATGATGCCCGAGGAAAATAGTCCCATGTGTTATCTTTTCCCTAACCTCCCTCCTCATTCTCTTCTTCTCTCTATTGTATTTTCTGCTAAAAATCAAATAAAAAGGAAGAGGCTGTAGGATCGAAAGTATGTCTAGAGGGGGGGTGATTAGACTACTCGACAAGATAAAGAATTCTGCCTTTTATCAAGGACAGATTTTGGCAGATTTTGCAAAGCACACAAGTCAAGTAGCACACTAAAAAGAATAATTCTAACAGAAGATCAGTGTCAATATCTCCTGAAAAATCGTCGAGACCTATGACGAGAAGCCAAAAGAAAAATATGGATGGTAGAGCTGCCACTGATCCTGGCAGGCTCACCAGGGTAAGAGAAAAACCCATCAGATATAAATGAAAGGCATTTTCTGGAATTGTAGGGGGGCAGGTAAGAAAGGCATGTCTACCTGTCTCACAGACATGATTAATGCACATGATGTTAGTTTTATTGGGCTGCAAGAAACAATGAAAGAAACATATAAGCCTTCCTTTTTTAGAAAAATAGATCCATATAGTAATTTCTACTGGGAATGGATCCCATCTAGGGGTAAATCTGGTGGTATCCTGTGTGGTCTCAGTAAAGAACTATTTGAGATCCTGGGAGTTATCAGTGGGAAGTATATTTTGCAAGTTAACCTTTTAGATAAGAAGAAAAATTGCAACTGGTCCCTTATGATTGTTTATGGTGCAGCTCAGGATGAATATAAGCCCGAACTCATTGCAGAATTATCTTCCTTTTGCCATAAAACCAACATGCCATATTTGGTGGGAGGAGATTTTAATATATTGCGTCATGGAGGGGAAAAGAACAAAAAAACCTCCCTATCACATTTTTCTGATGTTTTCAATTCTGTCATTCATTTGCTTGGCCTGAGGGAGATACACATGACAGGTGGGTTTTATACCTGGTCAAATAATCAAAATATTCCCACACTTGAGAAATTGGATAGAGTTCTGATGTCTCCTGAGTGGGAAAACCTCTTTCCTTTGGTTAATGTTCATAAGTTGATTAAGGAGCTTTCTGATCATAATCTATTGCTCCTGGATGGGGGTTTAGCCCCCTCCAGAAATAGTGGAAACAAAAGTTTCAAATTCGATAATGCTTGGCTGAATAATTCAGAGTTTCTCCCTTTGGTAGCTGATATCTGGAAGAAACCTGTCTTTTCCAACAATCCCATTGATGTTATTAACATCAAACTGAAGAGATTCAAAAAATTCTTTAAAGGATGGGGTTCCAACCTTTATGGGCATAATAACATCAAGAAAAATCTTATCAAACTTGAGCTTCAGGATTTGGAAGCTCTTGAGGAATCTGTGGGTTTGAGTGGGGAAGCACATGAGAGGAAGCTGGATATCTTAGTTGAGTTAAATGAGTTATATGTCAATGAGGAAATGTATTGGCATCAAAGATCTAATGAAAAGTGGTTGTTGAAGGGCGATAATAATACAGACTTCTTTCATAAAGTTGCAAATGGGCGGCGTAGGAAAAACATGATGAAATCCCTAGAATATGGTTCGGTGACTATTGCTGGGACCAAGAATCTTTTAGATCATGCTACACAGTATTATAAAACCTTGTTTGGCCCCGCTCTGGGCAACTCCTGTAGTATTGATGAGGAGTTATGGACTCAAGATGAAAACATTAACTCTTCAGATAATGAAGATCTAACACGTCCCTTTTCCCTTGATGAGATTAAAAAGGCCTTATTTGATATGAGATCAAATCGGGCTCCTGGTCCGGATGATATACCAGCTAAATTTTATCAACACTGCTGGGATGTGGTGGCTCAAGATTTGTTTAATTTGTTTGTTTGGTTTTACGAGGGTAAATTAGATGTTCAGCGCTTGAACTATGGGATTATAACCCTATTGCCAAAATCTTCGGATGCCAAAAAAATTCAACAGTATAGACCCATCTGTTTACTCCGCTGTCCCTATAAACTGATCACGAAGGTGCTGGATATGAGAGTTAGTAAATATGCTCATAAATTGTTTAGTATTCAACAGAATGCATTTATCAAGGGCAGGCAAATTGTGGATGGTATTTTGTCTTTACATGAAGTTATACATTATACTCATGTTAAGAAGCAAATAGGTGTGATCCTGAAACTTGACTTTGAAAAAGCATATGACAAAGTCAATTGGGACTTTTTGGTTGATTGTCATGAAAAAAGAGGTTTTAGTCCCAAATGGTGTAGTTGGGTGAATCAAATTTTAAGAAATGGCACGGTGAGTGTCAAAATTAATGATGAAATTGGTCCTTATATCCAAAGTGCTAAAGGGGTGCGACAAGGGGACCCACACTCTCCCTTCCTATTCAATATGGTAGCTGAATGTCTAACTAAAATGATGCTTTCAGCTCAAAAAAATGGGTTAGTAACAGGTTTGGCTGCTAACCTTATTGAAGGGGGTGTTGGTATTTTGCAATATGCTGATGATACAATATTATGCTTTGAACATGATGTTGATAAAGCTGTTAATGTCAAATTGTTGTTATATCTGTTTGAAATCATGTCTGGGTTAAAAATCAATTTTGATAAAAGCGAGGTTATCATCATAGGTGGAGATAATGAGATCGATAAGATCTATGCTGATATGTTTACATGTCAGGTTGGGGCCCTTCCTATGAAATATTTGGGAGTTCCAGTTACTTATTCCAATCTTAAAAATGTGGATTTGAACTTTCTAGATGGTAAGATGATTAGAAAATTAGATGCCTGGTCTGCTTATGCAGCATCTTCGGGAGGCAGGCTTACTCTGGTTGGTTCCAGTTTGGATGGTGTGCCATCCTATCTTATGTCTATGTTCCTGTTCAATAAAACCTTCATTGAGAAGATGGATAAGCATCGTAGAAGATTTTTTTGGAGAAAAAAAAACAAGAGTCATGGATATCATATGGTCAAGTGGTCAAGAGTGTGCCGATCCAAAAAAATTGGGGGTTTAGGGATTAAAGATCTTCATAAACAGAATATCAGTCTACTAGTGAAATGGTGGTGGAAATTAGAAACAAGTGATGGATTATGGCAACGCATTGTCAAGGCAAAATATTTTAAGAATAAAACTGTGGCTAATATTCAGAGCAGATTTTCTGACTCTCCATGTTGGAAAGCTATCATGAAAGTTAAGGAAACCTATATGGCTGGGAGAAAGATTAATATTAACAGGGGTGATCTGGTTAGAGTATGGCATGACCCTTGGGCTGGCAAGATAAACTTATGTGATCGATTCCCTGAGCTATACAACATATGCCAGGATCAAGGATGTACTATTGCATCCTGGGCCATGAACAATTATGATCTGAGCTTCAGGCGAAGATTGTTCGGTGTGCTAAATGAACAGTGGAATTGGATGGTAGCTGAAGGGAAGAAATTACATTTGAATAGCAATGCAGATGTGATCTCCTGGTCTGTAAATAGTAAGGGGAAATTTACCACAAAATCGGTTTATGAATGGTGAGAAAGAAACATGTCAGGCCCTAATTTCAAATGGGTTTGGAAAGCTGATATCCCCTTGAAAATCAAAATCTTTATGTGGCAGCTGTTTCAAAATGCGATTCTGACAAGAGATAACATGCGTAAGAGAAAGTGGTCTGGTAATCCTGCCTGTTCCTTTTGCCACGATGTGGAAACTGCAAATCATTTATTTTTTGGATGTTCACTTGCTCGTACAGTGTGGGGAGTGTTTGGGATGACACTTGGGAGCTTTCGTTGCCCACAATCTCTTTGGCAAAGCTGGATTTGGTTGTATAAGCTCCTTCCAGGAGGGAAAAAGTTTTATATGATGATTATTGCGGCTATTTGCTAGGGAATTTGGAATCTACGCAACAAAGTTACTTTTGAAAAACATGTTACTCGCTCTCCTTTGGAGGCTATTTTCATTGCTTGCTCTTTCATGATGTATTGGGCAGGTTTACTCAAGGAGGATGACAGGATGAAGCTTCAGGAAGGGGTGAAAAGACTCGCTCGTGCTGCGGCTATCTTGGCTGATAGACCTGGTCTTCGTGGCAGGCTTACATCCGGGTGAAGAATCATAAAAGGAAAAAAGGATGAGCTCCTCCTGTCTTATTGGCTGGATGAAGTCATATACCACTGGGGTTTGATGCCCGCTGGTTTGGTTTGTTTGCAAGAGTATGTTTGTGGTCGTGCAGTATGCTAGTTGGGATTATCTTCTCATTAGACTTGATTAGGTCCTCTATGCTGGGTAGTTTGATGTTGTAGTGTTATCAGGTTTTCTCCCCATAGTTGATGATCCGCTCCAGGGTCATCATACAATGGGTTTCCTGATAATGCACCAACTCGCTCTCTCCCCTTTCAGTCTCATTCTTGCTAGTTTGTTCTATGGGTGTCTGAGTAGATCGAACAAAAAGACTGATGTATTTCCGTTGATTGAAAAATTAATGGAAAGGGGTGTGAGCCCGGTTGGAAAAAAAAAGTAGCACACTACACATGCAATTCTAGAGTATGAGCAGCGGAAAGTAAATTGCACGAGTAGTAAAGAGAAGTGGAGAAGATCAAACGCAATTTGGAGACGCAATGATTTTTCCCGTGGTTTCGATAGGTAGTGCTATCGTACATCCACGTTGATGGAGACTTCAACCCACGGAGGGTAACGGCTGCGCGAGTCCACGGAGGGCTCCACCCACGAAGGGTCCACGAAGAAGCAACCTTGTCTATTCCATCATGGCCTACGCCCACGGAGGACTAGCCTTACTCGGGGTAGATCTTCACGAAGTAGGCGATCTCCTTGCCCTTACAAACTTCTTGGTTCAACTCCACATCTCGAAGACGGAGGCTCCCAAGCGACACCTAACCAATCTAGGAGGCACCACCCTCCAAAAGGTAATAGATGTTGTTGATGATGATGAACTCCTTGCTCTTGTGCTTCAAATGATAATCTCCCCAACACTCAACTCTCCTCACTTATTTGGCTGTGGTGGAAGAAAGGATTGAGTGGAAAGCAACTTGGGAAGGCTAGAAATCAAGTTTCATATGGTAGGAGTGGAATAACTTGATCTCAACACAAGGGTAGGTAGTTCTCTTCTCAGAAAGTGTATGGTAGGAGTGGTAGACTTTCTGATGGCTCTCTCCACGAATGAAGAGGGGGTGGAGGGGTATATATAGCCTCCACACAAAATCCAACCGTTACACACATAATTGAGCAATCTCGGTGAGACCGAAGTGAAAACTCGGTCAGACCGAAAGTTCAAATATAATGAACGTTGGGGTTTTTGGTGGGACCGAAAATACCATCTCGGTGAGACCGAAAGTGTAAATGATATGAACGTTGGAGTTTTCGGTGGGACCGAGAAAGAAAACTCGGTTAGACCGATTTGAGAAAGGACAGGAACATGCCAGTATCGGTGTGACCGGAAATGCAATATCGGTGAGACCGATTTGAGCCAAGACAGAAGCTTGCCAATCTCGGTGAGACCGTTAATGCAAACTCGGTTATTCCGATATGATGTCAAATGGTTACAGAAGGTTGGCAGTCCACATTTCGGTGAGACCGATCTCAAACTCGGAATGACCGATTTTTCTAGGGTTTGGAATATGGCTGAAGTGGTTCATCTCGGTGGGACTGAGTTGGAAGAATCGGTTTGTCCGAGATTACTTATGAGTGTGTATAGTAGTGAAAGTTGCTGATAGTTGAAGGAGATATATCACTAAGCACTTGAGCAACCAGATCATCAACACAACCTCATCCCCTTTTAATAGTATTGGCTTTTCCTATGGACTCAATGTGATCTTTGATCACTAAACCAAAAATGGAGTCTTGAGCTTTTGCCAATGCTTGCCTTAGCATTTGAGGGGTCCACTTCTTCAGTCATCTTGCCATACCAATGTGATTGGGTTTCCTGAAACATACTTGATAAAAGCATTAGTCCAACCACAAAGTATGTTGTCATTAATTACCAAAACCACCCAGGGAGCAAATGTGCTTTCAATCTCCCCCTTTTTGGTAATTGATGGCAACACACTAAAATCACACTAAACAAAACATCAAAGCTTATTGAAAGAAAGACAGAATTATCATGAAAGCTTTGACAAGCATGTAGTACACAGGCTCCCCCTACAAGTGTGCAAGATTTTCATAGATTATGGTTTTGGACTACCACAAGCACACAAGAGAGATAAGCAAGATGTGCTACATGCAGCTTGGCTATATGCATCAGAGCAGATGAAAGGGAAGTGAGTGATAATGCATATGTGCATGGTGATTTCTTGCAAACAAGTATTTACAAGCAAGTCACCATCATGCACATTCTGCAAGGTGCATATACTTACCTTGAGGTTCCTTGGCATTGTACCTGAAGGGATAAACTTGGGAAAACAAGGTTAGATAACACAAGATAATTCCTTCAACCAACTGCAAGAACATCAAGAGTACCAAGCCAGGGATGACATGTGTAAAGAGTGTCTCATATTGAGCACAAGCTTGAATCAGCAAACATGTCTCCGGAACTAAAAGATTTTCAATGAACTCTGAGAGATTTTGTTTTCCATAAGATATCAATTGTGAAGAATCCTCTCCCTTTGAGTTCTCTCAGAACAAGGAGTTTGATGGAAAGAGCAAAATCAAAAGAATGATGCCAATTGAGAATGATGTCCAAATGTAAAATGCGGCAAAGCTTTGATGTGATTCTCTCCCCCTTAAGATAAGATTGTTTTTTTTTCTCCCTAAGTCTTCTCTTTTCCCCCTACTCCCCCTACTCCCCCTAAGTCTTCTCCCCCTTTGACATCAAGTGCTGAAAAGGACAGCAAACTAGGTAGGTCAGGAAAGATGGAAAGGAAGAAGGAAGTGGGATCCTTAAGAATCACAACAGGGCAAATAGAAACATGCATAGAGAAACATTGAGTGGAGCTGCAGAAATTGATATCCTGGAAGATAAATCAGTGACACCGAATTGAGTTAGGGTAGACCCTTTTCGGTTAGACCAAAATGAATAAATCGGTGACGCCGAGTTTAATTCCAAGGAAATACAGAAATAATTCAGCTCACTTTGCGAGGAATGTTTCAAAAGATTTGCAATGAATTTGTAAAAGATTTTCGGGGAATTGATCAGAGCCAGAAGGATATTCACACAGACATAAGAAAAAGAAATGAAAAAGATTCCTAGATGAAGTTTTTTTTTTGTTTAAAGAAAACTCAATGAGAGAACATAAGAGAAAACTGAAAGACTCCAAAAGCATATGTACTTCATCTAGATAAAGGTCGGCGACAAGATCACCTATGTTTGAGTATATTGACTTAGGAATCAAATGAGGGCATTTGATCATAGGTCATACTCATCATTTAAGCTCAAAATGGGGTTGCCATTTTTCGATTAAGCATTTGATGTGATCACATCTTATGAAGCTACTTGTACTCATGACTTTGAGCAAAGCTCCTTTAAGATGTGAAGAACATACCTTGGGCTTGTTGTTGCTTTACTCATGTAGGTAAGCTTGATGTAGGTGCTCATTGAATGTGAAGTTGGAGCGCCATTTCTACTTGTGTAGTTCATCTTCCTACATGGGTTAGGCAAGCAAGGAAATACTCAAGAATATCCAAGATGATAAGAGTGAAATACTAGATGTATAAGATGTCAAAAAGGATATGTGGAATTTTGTTCCTTGAACTCAACATCCCAAAGGGCTAGATACTTGGTCAAATGACAAGATTACTCAAGATTTGAGTGAGTGGTAATCTTGTGGAATGTAGATCATCCAAGTACCTGCAAAGAGTTAGATGCAATACAAGGAGGCAAATGTGTCCAAGACATATGATCATCATCATAAGAGAAATATCAAGGATTAGTCAAGAGGCTCATGCCTTGCATGCATCAATGGAGTTATCACTCCAAGTTTGAAGCATCAATGATGTTCAACTCACTCCTTAAGCGACAAAACACTTTCTCATCAAGAGGTTTTGTAAAGATATCATCAAGTTGTTTGTCAGTACGAACATGCTTAAGATTAATGTCACCCTTGGCAATATGATCACGAATGAAATGGTGACGAACTTCAATATGCTTTGTTCGAGAGTGTTACACTGGATTGTGTCCAATCTTGATTGCACTCTCATTGTCACAAAACAAGGGAACACGTCTCACATGTATCCCATAATCCTTAAGCGTTTGTGTCATCCATAGCAATTGAGCACAACACGAACCAGCAGCAATATATTCTGCTTCGGCAGTGGATAATGATACCGAATTTTGTTTCTTGGAGGACCAAGATACAAGGGATCGACCAAGGAATTGACACGTACCCAAAGTTGACTTTCTATCAACCTTGTCACCGGCATAGTCCGAGTCGGAATAGCCAACAAGGTCGAAAGAGGCTCTCTTAGGATACCAAATGCCAAAGTTTGGTGTGTGTATCAAGTATCTCACTATCCTTTTAACAGCTTTAAGATGACATTCTTTAGGGGCTGCTTGATATCGCGCACACATGCATACACTCAACATTATGTCAGGACGAGAAGCACAAAGATATAGTAGAGAACCAATCATAGAACGGTAAACCCTTTGATCAACGGGTTCTCCATCTTTTGTCAAGTCATTATGTCCACTAGTAGGCATGGGGGTACTCATACCTTTGCTTTCTTGCATGTTGAACTTCTTGAAGAGATCCTTGGTGTACTTTGTTTGTGAGACAAAGGTACCCTCCTTAGATTGCTTGATTTGCAACCCAAGGAAGAATTTGAGTTCACTCATCATGGACATCTCATACTTCTCCGACATGAGCTGTCCAAACTTCTTGCTAAAATGGGGGTTAGTTGAACCAAAGATAATATCATCAACATATATTTGGCACACAAATAGTTCACCATTAACCCTTTTCGTGAACAGCGTTGAGTCTATCTTTCCAATCTCAAAGCCTTTTTCAAGAAGAAAACTAGTCAAGCATTTGTACCAAGCTCTAGGAGCTTGTTTAAGACCATAAAGAGCTTTATGCAACTTGTAAACATGATTAGGCTTTTTGGGATTCACAAAACCGGGAGGTTGTTTCACAAATACTTCCTCTTCAATTTCACCATTTAGGAAAGCACTTTTGATATCCATTTGATAGAGAGTAATATCATGGTGATTGGCATAAGCAAGAAGAATGCGAATGGATTCAAGTCTAGCAACGGGGGCATAGGTCTCACCATAGTCCATACCTTCGACTTGTATGTAACCTTGAGCTACGAGACGAGCCTTGTTGCGGATGAATTGTCCATCTTCATCTTGCTTGTTCCGAAACACCCATTTGGTTCCAATGATGTTCTGATCATCGTTGGGCTTCTCTACCAAAGTCCATACCTTGTTCCTCTCGAAGTTGTGTAGTTCTTCGTGCATAGCGTTCACCCAATCCGGGTCTTCAAGTGCTTCTTCTACCTTCATAGGTTCAATACTGGAGATAAATGAGTAATGCTCACAAAAGTTAGCTAAGCGAGTTTTAGAGCGAGTAATTCTCCCGGAGTTGATGTCGTTCATCATTTGTTCCACGGGATGATTCTTCTTGACTCTTGCTCGAACTCGGGATAGCTTTTGTTGATGTTGTGGCTGAGCTTCCTCATCATCTTCATCTTCCTCTTCTTCTTCTTCATTGTTGTTGGTGGTGTCTTGAGGCGGTGGAGAAGGAGGTTGTGGTGGATCTTCTTGTTGCACTTCCTCATCTTGGTGAGTTCCACTTGTGGAGGCCTCCATGTTGCCTTGAGGTTCATCTCGACGTGAGGTAGGGGGCTCCACATATGTAGATGAGGTACTCTCCTTCACCTCCATGGGACGGATCTTTCCAATAGATAAATCTTGGATAGCTTCCGATGGGTCCTTGTCTCCTACATCAATAGGCATTTGCTCTACTTGCGAGCCGTTAGATTCATCAAACTTCACGTCTACCGTCTCTTCAACCTTTCGGGTGAAATTGTTGTAGACACGGTAGGTGTGGGAGTTTGATCCATAACCAAGGAGAAAGCCTTCATGAGATTTAGGAGCAAATTTAGACCGACGATGCTTATCAAGGATATAGCATTTTGAACCAAAGACACGAAAGTATCCCACTTGGGGTTTGTTACCGGTGAGGAGCTCGTATGATGTCTTGCCGAGGAGCTTATGAAGATAAAGCCTGTTGATAGCATGATAGGCTGTCTCGACCGCTTCTCCCCAAAAATGCTTCGGTGTCTTGTATTCATCAAGCATCGTTCTTGCCATCTCTATGAGCGTTCGGTTCTTCCTCTCAACAACTCCATTTTGTTGAGGAGTGTACGTAGCCGAGAACTCATGTAGAATCCCTTCCTCATCGAGAAAAGAGTCTACATTGGCGTTCTTGAACTCCGTTCCATTGTCACTCCGAACTTTCTTGATCTTCACCTCAAATTGATTTTGGGCCTTTTTGGCAAAGGTCTTGAAGATTCTTTGAACCTGCGATTTATCATCAAGGAAAAATACCCACGTAAATCTGGAATAATCATCAACTATAACTAGACCAAAGGAGTTACCACCAAGGCTTTTGTAAGCATTGGGACCGAAGAGATCCATATGAAGAAGCTCAAGCGGTCTCCTTGTGGTCATGATGTTTTTCACGGGATGACTTCCACCAACTTGTTTTCCTGCTTGACAGGCACTACAAAGTCTATCTTTGTCAAAGAGAACATCTTTAACACCAAGAATATGATCACCTTTGATCAGTTTATCTAGATTACGCATACCAACATGTCCTAGCCTTCTATGCCATAACCAACCTTTAGAGGATTTAGCAATGAAACAAGCTCTAGGTTGGGCTTTCTTAGTGAAATCAACAATATATAGATCACCTCTACGGATACCGGTAAATGCCATGTTTTGATTATCACGACGAAAGACTTGGCAATCTACTTTGGTGAATAGCACATTGAATCCAAAGTCAGCTAATCTAGACACGGAAAGTAAATTGTATCCAAGAGATTCTACAAGCATGACATTTTGAATAGAGCTATCATGAGATATGGCCACCTTACCAAGGCCAAGTACCTTACCCTTGGAGTTGTCTCCAAAAGTCACATACTTGCGTGGGCCATCGTTCTTTGCAAGCTCTCGAAACATGTCTTTGTCTCCGGTCATGTGATCGGTGCATCCACTATCAAGAATCCACTCTTTTCCGCCGGACATGTAGTCTCTCATATTTGCCATAAGATTGAGACTCTTCATGACCTTGTCTAGCTCGGTGTCCGAATCGGAGTAATCATCATCATGCTCATGCTCATCATCATATTGACCCATAGATTGTTCATCATCAACACCTAGGTCAATTTGAAAAGTACTTGCATTAGTTTGGTCAATGTGACAATAATCTTCGGAATGCAATGCAAGAGCATTTCTAATGATAACATTGATAAGACCGGGATCACCCTTCTTTTTCATAAGATCACGAAGCTCAAAGAAGCATTTATCAAAGTTGGGATCATTGGGGAGCAACTTATCAAATTCAATAGTCTTGTGTAGAATTTCATCAAGACTTCTCAAAGAGTAGTCTGGATAAAGTTCTTCCAAGAATTTCCACATAGCATAGGCGCACTCAAAGTTTGTAACAAGATTAAGCAAGTCATCGGGTAACCCTCTAATGATAAGATTTACAGTTCTAAGGTTACGAAGCAAATCAAGCTCTTCATTCATGGTAGGGTGCAAGGGATCAAAAGGAGGCACATAGGGGGTCTCAACATATTTGCACAAATTGTACATTTTAAAGATACTGAGCATTTCAGACCTCCAAGAGTTATAGAACCTTCCATTAAGAACAGGCACTCTATGGCTAACACTCCCATCCGTAGACACGTCCATCTTTCTCCAATGGTGTGTAAACCAAAGCAATGGAGACCAAAGCTCTGATACCAATTGTAGGATCGAAAGTATGTCTAGAGGGGGGGTGATTAGACTACTCGACAAGATAAAGAATTCTGCCTTTTATCAAGGACAGATTTTGGCAGATTTTGCAAAGCACACAAGTCAAGTAGCACACTACACATGCAATTCTAGAGTATGAGCATCGGAAAGTAAATTGCACGAGTAGTAAAGAGAAGTGGAGAAGATCAAACGCAATTTGGCGACGCAATGATTTTTCCCGTGGTTCCGATAGGTAGTGCTATCGTACATCCACGTTGATGGAGACTTCAACCCACGGAGGGTAACGGCTGCGCGAGTCCATGGAGGGCTCCACCCACGAAGGGTCCACGAAGAAGCAACCTTGTCTATTCCATCATGGCCTACACCCACGGAGGACTAGCCTTACTCGGGGTAGATCTTCACGAAGTAGGCGATCTCCTTGCCCTTACAAACTTCTTGGTTCAACTCCACATCTCGAAGACGGTGGCTCCCAAGCGACACCTAACCAATCTAGGAGGCACCACCCTCCAAAAGGTAATAGATGTTGTTGATGATGATGAACTCCTTGCTCTTGTGCTTCAAATGATAATCTCCCCAACACTCAACTCTCCTCACTGATTTGGCTGTGGTGGAAGAAAGGATTGAGTGGAAAGCAACTTGGGAAGGCTAGAAATCAAGTTTCATATGGTAGGAATGGAATAACTTGATCTCAACACAAGGGTAGGTAGTTCTCTTCTCAGAAAGTGTATGGTAGGAGTGGTAGACTTTCTGATGGCTCTCTCCACGAATGAAGAGGGGGTGGAGGGGTATATATAGCCTCCACACAAAATCCAACCGTTACACACATAATTGAGCAATCTCGGTGAGACCGAAGTGAAAACTCGGTCAGACCGAAAGTTCAAATATAGTGAACGTTGGGGTTTTCGGTGGGACCGAAAATACCATCTCGGTGAGACCGAAAGTGTAAATGATATGAACGTTGGAGTTTTTGGTGGGACCGAGAAAGAAAACTCGGTTAGACCGATTTGAGAAAGGACAGGAACATGCCAGTATCGGTGTGACCGGAAATGCAATATCGGTGAGACCGATTTGAGCCAAGACAGAAGCTTGCCAATCTCGGTGAGACCGATAATGCAAACTCGGTTATTCCGATATGATGTCAAATGGTTACAGAAGGTTGGCAGTCCACATTTCGGTGAGACCGATCTCAAACTCGGAATGACCGATTTTTCTAGGGTTTGGAATATGGCTGAAGTGGTTCATCTCGGTGGGACTGAGTTGGAAGAATCAGTTTGTCCGAGATTACTTATGAGTGTGTATAGTAGTGAAAGTTGCTGATAGTTGAAGGAGATATATCACTAAGCACTTGAGCAACCAGATCATCAACACAACCTCATCCCCTTTTAATAGTATTGGCTTTTCCTATGGACTCAATGTGATCTTTGATCACTAAACCAAAATGGAGTCTTGAGCTTTTGCCAATGCTTGCCTTAGCATTTGAGGGGTCCACTTCTTCAGTCATCTTGCCATACCAATGTGATTGGGTTTCCTGAAACATACTTGATAAAAGCATTAGTCCAACCACAAAGTATGTTGTCATTAATTACCAAAACCACCCAGGGAGCAAATGTGCTTTCAGAGGCCAACCAGCCTCTTGGGCCTCCTCTTCCCCTAGCCAGCCGGCCTCAAGGCCCATCTCTCTCCTAACCCTAGAGCCCGTCGCAACGATCGCTCCCTTCGCTCCCTTCTCCCACCGACCGCCGCCACCCCTCGACCCCCTCATCTCTTTCTGGCCGAGCCCCCGTTCCCCTTCTGGCCCGATCCCCTCTCTCCCTCGAGCCCGACGCTCCTCTCCCCTCGCCCTCTCGCATCGCTCCAGCCACCAGCCATGGCCGCTCCCTTCGATCCCTGCAGCGCAGCCGCGCCCTGTTCCTCTCCAGCACGCCCGCACCATGGCCGCGGCCAGCCAGCGTCCTCCTCTGCCGCCACCGCGCCAGTGCCTCGAGCGGCCGCGTCGTCCGACGAACCAAGGCCAGAGCCTCCTCCGCCCTGGGCCAGCCTCCGCCGCCTCCTCCCGAGCCCCGCAGCGCCGTGCGGCCCCTCTCCAGCGCGCCCCTCGGTGGCCCGCACCATCCCCAGCGCCTGACGCCCGAGCGCCTCCAGCCGCGTTCCCTCAGCGCGCCGCGGTGCCCGCGAGCCGGCCGTGTCTCCGTCTCCCGCACCTGGAGCCGCGTTCCTCAGCCCCTCGAGGAAGCCCCTCGTCCTGCTGCCTCGTCCGTCCTCGAGGCGCCCCGCATCCGTCTCCCTCCGTCCGCGCCCGAGACCTTGCTGCCATGGCCTCGACAGCGACTACCGTGCTGCCCCTTTTGTTTTGCCCTGTGGTTGTTTTTCTTTTGTGTTGCCTTGCTGTTGTCTTGACAGAGAACCGTGTACGACTACAAGGAGAAACGCTAGTACCCCACGCACAAGTACCACGACGACCGAACGGCTACAAGATGACCATCAAGTACCACTACAACCGTGAACGTCTTCGGATCTTCAAGTTCATCTACGTGGAATCGTCAAGTACCAATACGACAAGTACCTCTCCGAACGGGATGTGAACGACTACACGTGTACCTCTACGGAACAACTACTTCCTCTTCGGAAACGTGAACCACTACTTCCCTCGACGACCACGAGAACAACTACGTCCCTCGACGACCTCGAACCGCCTCCGAGAACGATTGTCCCGAAGGTATAACCCCGAGACGATGACTCGTGGAATGCTTGTTGTGGTTGTATGAAATGCTCCTCTTGTGTGCTCCGTGCCCGTTTAGTCTTTTGTCGTGCTCCTCGGTTGCCTCGTCGCCGATCCGTGGGAACCCGGTGACATGATCGCCCCACCTTTCATCTCGTTCGACTCGCTCACGCCATCTTTCCTTTTGCACCGGTCTCTCAACGAGAAACCGGAACCGATATGATGCCGTTGCATCACTTTCGGATCGTTGCAATGGCACCCCTTTTTCCTTTCACCACGGTGACAATACTTCATATATTCTTCTTGTCAACTTTTAATAAAATTGCATAAACTTGATCATGTCATCTGCATCATGTTAACAACCTTATATGTGTGAATTGTTGTTTGCTTATAATTACTAAACATGCTCATGGGGATTTTCCGGATATGTTGTTGTTATTTCCGGCCTCATTTAAAAATGTCTAAATAGTGTAGTTTTATTATGCTTCACCTCTTGCCATGTTAAAAACATTTAATCTTTGTTAATAAACGAGAGTCAACTAAATAATTAAATGTGGTGTTTCGTCGATATGCAACTCGTTGCATATTGAGCTCCACTTAACTTGTAGTTTTGTTTGTGCACTTTGCCATGCTATGCATAATTAAACCGGACATGCATCATACTTGGATGTGCATCGTATGCCATGTTTATGCTTGTGTGTTTACCGTGTTGTTTTCTTCTTTCCGGTTGCTTCTCTTGTTAGCTTCGGTTTCGTTCCAGAGTTGTGAGGATTCGCTCGACTTGTTGCTCCGTCTACTTCATAGATCCGTTCTTCTCCCTTGCGGAATCCCAGGCAAGATGATCATACCCTTGGATACCTTTACTACCATTGCCATGCTTAGTTGTCTCGATGCTATCGTTACATGTCGCGCTACCCATCCTTTATGTCAGCCTCTCCTTGTTGCCATGAAACCTCTAACCTTGAAACCTTCCTAGCAAAACCACTGTTTGGCTATGTTACCCGCTTGCTCAGCCCCTCTTATAGCGCTGTTAGTTGCAGGTGAAGATGAAGTTCGTTCCAGGAGGGAACTTGTTGTTGGCATATCACAATATCTATTATTATTATTAACACACCTATATAATGGGCATGGGTGGAAGGCTTGGCCTTTTGCTCGGTGTTTTGTTCCACTCATGCCACCTTAGGCGCCGATAAACCGGCATTATGTTCCTTGATTTCGCGTTCCTTACACGATGGGTGGATGGGGACCCCTTGACAGTTCGACTTTGAATAAAACTCCTCCAGCAAGGCCCAACATTGGTTTTAATTTGCTCATAATAACAACTTAATTAATTAATTAAATTTGCATAGGGATTTAGCGCTACCCGAGGATTCTTTCTACATAGCAGGGGGGCCAGTGCTGATGGTGTTGGTCCCAAACGGGGAGTATGCGGGGCCACCATGGGGAAACTCGAGGATTGGCTCCCGTATAATCGCCCATCCGGTCGTGTCCTGAGATGAGATACGCGCGGCTACTATCAGGGTGTCGACACACCGGGAGGTCTTGCTGGACTTGTTTTACCATTGTCGAACTGACTTGTGCTACCGGGATGCCGAGCCTGATCGGATTTTCCCTAAGATAAGGGGTGATGATATTATATTTATCACTTCAGCTAATCGTGAGAGCTTGTGATGGGCTAAGTTGGAACACCCCTGCAGGGTTATGATCTTTCGAAAGCCGTGCCCGCGGTTATGTGGCAGATTGGAAATTGTTAATGTCCGGTTGTAGAAAACTTGACAGAGGATCCGAAGTAAAACACACAACTGTGTGAGTAACCGTGACTGTCTCTTTTCACTTTGAGAAGAGAACACGGTGGGGTTATGTTTGACTCGTATGTAGTTAGGATCTTTAGCGATCACTACTTTTGCGACCGTTTGCGTAGTTTCTCATCTTATTCTGGTACTCGTAAGTTAGCCACCATATATGTTGCTTAGCCGCTGCTGCAACCTCACCACTTTACCTCTTCCTACCCATAAATCTTTGCTAGTCTTGATACCCATGGTTATGGGATTGCTGAGTCCTCGTGGCTCACAGATACTACAACACCAGATGCAGGTTCAACCGAGTATGAAGCAGGAGCTGGTTCAAGTTCTTCTCTGGGAGCTCGATGAAGAGCGTGGCCGTATGCTTGTGACGTTTCGACGATCAGTAGTGGTTTCTACTAGGATTCGATCCTGACCTGTGGCTTTATGTTGTTTTGGTATCTTTCTTTTGGATCTTCACCCGTAGTCGGGTTGTGATGTTTTGAATGATGTATTGCTTATGAATTGTATTGTGTGAAGTGGCGAGTGTAAGCCAACTATCTTCTTTTGCAATTTAATCCCTCTTTTACATGAGTCGTGCAAAGATACCAAACTTGAGATCATTCTAGGATGGGCTTATACCTTTAAGTCGTGCCTCGACACGTAGGAGGTATAGTCCCATCCTGGGCATTACAAGTTGGTATTCAGAGCCTTCTCCGACCTAGAAGCCCCCACTGATTGATCGAATCGTTGATGGTTGAGTCTAGGCACACACTGAAAATATTTTGAGTCCTATATTATATCGGAGAGTAGGATTTCTTTTGCTCCTCTTCTCTTTTCACTCTGGTGAGGACTCCTGACGATTACTCTTGCCTCTTCTACTTTCAAAAATTGCACCAATTTTTTTTTAGGATCTCGCGAGTATTGTTTAGATTGTTTCGATGTCTTTGTGACGAGAACATTGTTCTCGATGCCTCCTGACATTAGGGGTTGTGGCAGTGTCCCGGGGAGTTGAGCTCCGAGGTGTTGTCGTCACAAATCCATCGTGGCAGTACTAGAATACTTAAGACGGCCGACATCGAAAACTCTCCTATGCGGTTAGTGGCAAGATAACCCCGACATCACCCAGTACTGGGGAGGTAGTTCGGGAGTATTGCCATAGCTTGTATAGTGGATGCGTTTCGAAGGTCCGAGGTAAACAGTTTCCGAGAACAACTGGTTATGTGTTGAAGGATGGATACAGCTGGATGTAGGTTTAGAGTTGATTGCGCGGTGCTTCCCCTGTATCCCCAACACCTGATGGCATAACTGGAAACTTTTGGAAATTAATAGGTGGGTTCATCTAGTAGTTCTAGGCATTCTTCCTACGAATGCACGATATGAAGTTCGGGGTTCTACATTGAGTGAAGTGGTTTTATGGGCTTGTTCCGATCGGGAGTTGCATCTTAAAGGGTCCTTGGCTATGCTGATCCGGGGATTGCAAAACCCTTTCGTAACGCGTTCATAATCTTACAGCACAAAGATGTCGAACGAAGCTTCTATCTTGTATTTGTTCTATCCGTTCCTTGTTCTTTTTTTTATTTAACTTTTCCTTCTCCCAAGTGGCTTCTCGTCAAGTTGATGTACCTGCGTAATTCATTCGTTCAATTCTCTGTTCGGATAGATATGTTGCAACATAATCTTCTTCATAAACACATCTACTCCTTTGTTGTTGATTTGATTCTGGTATTCGAGTTGTTTCGATGTCAAATGTTGATTCCATACCTTTCCTAATCGGTGTTCTCATATTTCTATGGGAGTGCTAGTCCTTCTTGATCATCAAGATCTTCATGTTAATCCTTTTCAACCGGTGTGCCTTCTCTTCAAGTTATTCCATACAGACGCCGTTGAGAAATCCGACGTTTTGTCTGTTTCATTCATTCAAGTTGTCTTTGTTTTCCCCACCCTCCCACCCTTCTTCTTCTTGGAGTCAGAAACTCTCAGATGAAGTATCCATTTTATTCATGTGATATTTCTTCATTCATTTCCTTCAATGTTCTTATCCGGTGAATTATCGTGAAGATGCTCAAGAGCTTCCAGTTCATCATTCTCTTGTTCTCGAATTCTGCCGGTGGATGTAATTCAAGAGTTCGGTGTTGATCTTATCCTTTTCCTCATTTCACAATGCTTTCTTATTCCGGTGCATCAATTAATCATTCTCCTCTTGTTATTCACATCCGGAGTGTTGAAGATATCTCAGAAGATTCATAATTTCATTCTTAATCTGTTCAAATTATTTTTGAGGATTGTTATCTTATTCAAGCCATTTAATTCAACCGGTGCAATATCTCTTAAGCAATCTTTTTCAACGGTGATTTCTTTTCAGTGGGCCTAACCCACAGGTCTTTTCCAGGATCTTACCTGACTCTTCTAATTTTTTCCGGAGTTATACTCAAATTCTTTTCAAAGTGTGACGTAAGTATGATTTCCATCAGTCACATGCCTTCTCCAAGATCGCTTTCAAATTCTTTTCATCATTGGTTCAACCTTTTTAATTCTTCATTCCGGAGTGCTAAACAATTCTTATGGCATTTCTCGTCTTCATTCTTCGCGTTTGCAGACCGGAGAAGTGTTTCTCTTAAATCTTGGTCCGTTCTCTTGAAGATTCGTGTTTCTAGCTTCATGCCATCCTCATTATTGTTCCGATTGTGAGGAATTCTTTCGTGCCATCCGAAGCATTTCATGAATTCTTTTCTTTGTGTTCCTCCGAAGGCCATCATTTCAGCATATTTCTTCGTTCTCAGTTTTCAACTTCGACCTCCAATTATTCTTCATCGATGTCTCTTCGTTCGTCTCCATATTCTTACGGTGATTCTTTCAAGTTTACTCTTCCTTGTTATCGTTTTAATTCACTCGTTCTTTTCATAATCCTACCGGTGGTTCGTTGTTTACTTTCTCAAGTTTGTGCGAGATCTCTCTTTAATTCTTTGCAATGAGAATAAGTAGTATGCCAAATCCATTGGTTGTCACCAATTTAAATTGGTGAAGGATATGCATAACATAAATCTTATTCTAGTTTCTTCCAAGAGGTTAATCCCTTCCTTCGGAGTTTGTTCAGAAGGAATTTATCCTTGGTCCTAAGTTCTTCATCTTATTTTTTCCGGAGCTCCAAGTTATTTCAATTATATCATTTCAAACCTCAATCTAATTCATCACAGGCCTTGAATCTTATTATTTTCATCTTTCACTTCTCATGCTTTCATTACCGGAGTCCTTCATGTTTCATCAAGACTTAATTCATCCTTTAAGTCTTCATCAAGATTCTTGTTGGAGCTCAAATATTATTATTCTTGCATTTTGAAGTGCAAGCCTTTCTACCTTATCTTTTCAGATGGTGTTATGTCATTTTTGACAATTTTCATTCATGTTTCATGATTCACAAGTTGTCAAGAATGAGATATTTAAACCCATCATTTTCTTTGTTCAGGAGATCTTTCCAACCATTCAATTTATTTGTTGGAGTAATCTTGGGTTGTATTTCACCTAAAAGCTTTCCCTAAGGATTGTTGCTATTATGGTGCTTATAAATGACCCAAGTTCTTCATTTATCCTTCCGGGGAGATAAGTTTATCGTCTCCTTGTTGATCTCAATCCAATTAAATATTTTCGTCAGTGGCTGGTTGTCACCTCATAATTTTGAGATGTTTTCCATAAGCCCACATCAAGCTTATTCTTTTCGTTGTTGAATTCCAACAGCTCTGTTCAACCCATCTTGGTAAGGTTGCTCTTTCAAATTCAATTTTGAGAGAAGTTGTCTTTTTCTTCTCCGTTCAATTCTTTCATTCAGTTATACTCTATTCTTTCATTCCGGAGGCATTGTGATGTTGCTCTCTCCAAACCATCATATCGTTTTATCGAGATCATGTTTTTTTTCCTTTCTTGTTCATTTAACCGGAGTATTATGTCCTCTTTTCAAGTTCTCTCATCTTATCAAGTTTTGCCTATCTTTTAACCGGAGTGCTGTCTGAGTCTTCTTACCCCTTGTGCCATTCTTTTAATTGTTTCAGAGGCAGTGTGCTGTCGATTTCGTCAACATCATTCCATCTCCTCAAGTTCTTGTTAATTCCTTCCATTTTCAGATGGAGTGCTGTCCAAATTCTATCATTCTTTTCCTTGGCTATACAGTTGAAGTTTCTTATTCTTTTGTCATCCGTGAGCTCTTGTTTCATGTCTTTCAACCTACAAGGTTCTCGTGGTGTTCCTTGTTCCTCCTTTTACCGGAGTGCTCTTAACTTCGTTCATCTCCGTTGTATTCTTCTTTCAGATTGTTCAACCTCTCAAGGTTCTTTGGTTTTCACTCGTTTGTCAAAGAAGCAACTTTGTTTACCTCTTCCTCTTCCATTTCTACCCGATGATATCTCTAGGATCTCGGGTCGAGATCCTCTGTTAGTGTGGGAGAGTTGTGACGCCCGAAGACCGACGTCCCAGAAGATTCCAGAAGATTCCCGAAGTTCCAGACGTTCCGGGCTGCCCGTGTGTTCTTTTGTGCTTGTGTTATTTATTTTTGCATTGCATCATGTCATCATGCCATAATGTCTTTTATCTTTTGCATCTCAACGTAAATAAATTGTGTGGACCTTCGGTTCATTTAAATCGAGGGAAGAATGTCTTCTCTTTAAAACATATAAAAGCCTCTCAATATTATTAGGGAGCTATATTAAATATTCAAGTTGTTTGGAATTAACCAACACACTTGCAAATATTCCCCATGCTTCTTTAATTCAAGTTTCACCTTCAAAATCTTGCCAATAATTCTTTTCCGTTGTTTCGAGGTTCCTCTGAAAATTCGAACATTTTTGGACACTTCTATATTCAAGTCTTAGTTCAAACCCATTTGAATTACATTCAAATATGTTTGAATTATTTTTCCGATCGTGCCTTTTCTATTTTTCTCGGACCGTGCTCATTTTATGATGCCCGAGGAAAATAGTCCCATGTGTTATCTTTTCCCTAACCTCCCTCCTCATTCTCTTCTTCTCTCTATTGTATTTTCTGCTAAAAATCAAATAAAAAGGAAGAGGCCAACCAGCCTCTTGGGCCTCCTCTTCCCCTAGCCAGCCGGCCTCAAGGCCCATCTCTCTCCTAACCCTAGAGCCCGTCGCAACGATCGCTCCCTTCGCTCCCTTCTCCCACCGACCGCCGCCACCCCTCGACCCCCTCATCTCTTTCTGGCCGAGCCCCCGTTCCCCTTCTGGCCCGATCCCCTCTCTCCCTCGAGCCCGACGCTCCTCTCCCCTCGCCCTCTCGCATCGCTCCAGCCACCAGCCATGGCCGCTCCCTTCGATCCCTGCAGCGCAGCCGCGCCCTGTTCCTCTCCAGCGCGCCCGCGCCATGGCCGCGGCCAGCCAGCGTCCTCCTCTGCCGCCACCGCGCCAGTGCCTCGAGCGGCCGCGCCGTCCGACGAACCAAGGCCAGAGCCTCCTCCGCCCTGGGCCAGCCTCCGCCGCCTCCTCCCGAGCCCCGCAGCGCCGAGCGGCCCCTCTCCAGTGCGCCCCTCGGTGGCCCGCACCATCCCCAGCGCCTGACGCCCGAGCGCCTCCAGCCGCGTTCCCTCAGCGCGCCGCGGTGCCCGCGAGCCGGCCGTGTCTCCGTCTCCCGCACCTGGAGCCGCGTTCCTCAGCCCCTCGAGGAAGCCCCTCGTCCTGCTGCCTCGTCCGTCCTCGAGGCGCCCCGCATCCGTCTCCCTCCGTCCGCGCCCGAGACCTTGCTGCCATGGCCTCGACAGCGACTACCGTGCTGCCCCTTTTGTTTTGCCCTGTGGTTGTTTTCTTTTGTGTTGCCTTGCTGTTGTCTTGACAGAGAACCGTGTACGACTACAAGGAGAAACGCTAGTACCCCACGCACAAGTACCACGACGACCGAACGGCTACAAGATGACCATCAAGTACCACTACAACCGTGAACGTCTTCGGATCTTCAAGTTCATCTACGTGGAATCGTCAAGTACCCCTACGACAAGTACCTCTCCGAACGGGATGTGAACGACTACACGTGTACCTCTACGGAACAACTACTTCCTCTTCGGAAACGTTAACCACTACTTCCCTCGACGACCACGAGAACAACTACGTCCCTCGACGACCTCGAACCGCCTCCGAGAACGATTGTCCCAAAGGTATAACCCCGAGACGATGACTCGTGGAATGCTTGTTGTGGTTTTATGAAATGCTCCTCTTGTGTGCTCCGTGCCCGTTTAGTCTTTTGTCGTGCTCCTCGATTGCCTCGTCGCCAATCCGTGGGAACCCGGTGACGGGATCGCCCCACCTTTCATCTCGTTCGACCCGCTCACGCCATCTTTCCTTTTGCACCGGTCTCTCAACGAGAAACCGGAACCGATATGATGCCGTTGCATCACTTTCGGATCGTTTCCATGGCACCCCTTTTTCCTTTCACCACGGTGACAATACTTCATATATTCTTCTTGTCAACTTTTAATAAAATTGCATAAACTTGATCATGTCATCCGCATCATGTTAACAACCTTATATGTGTGAATTGTTGTTTGCTTATAATTACTAAACATGCTCATGGGGATTTTCCGGATATGTTGTTGTTATTTCCGGCCTCATTTAAAAATGTCTAAATAGTGTAGTTTTATTATGCTTCACCTCTTGCCATGTTAAAAACATTTAATCTTTGCTAATAAACGAGAGTAAACTAAATAATTAAATGTGGTCTTTCGTCAATATGCAACTCGTTGCATATTGAGCTCCACTTAACTTGTAGTTTTGTTTGTGCACTTTGCCATGCTATGCATAATTAAACCGGACATGCATCATACTTGGATGTGCATCGTATGCCATGTTTATGCTTGTGTGTTTACCGTGTTGTTTTCTTCTTTCCGGTTGCTTCTCTTGTTAGCATCGGTTTCGTTCCGGAGTTGTGAGGATTCGCTCGACTTGTTGCTCCGTCTACTTCATGGATCCGTTCTTCTCCCTTGCGGAATCCCAGGCAAGATGATCATACCCTTGGATACCTTTACTACCATTGCCATGCTTAGTTGTCTCGATGCTATCGTTACATGTCGCGCTACCCATCCTTTATGTCAGCCTCTCCTTGTTGCCATGAAACCTCTAACCTTGAAACCTTCCTAGCAAAACCACTGTTTGGCTATGTTACCCGCTTGCTCAGCCCCTCTTATAGCGTTGTTAGTTGCAGGTGAAGGTGAAGTTCGTTCCAGGAGGGAACTTGTTGTTGGCATATCACAATATCTATTATTATTATTAACACACCTATATACTGGGCATGGGTGGAAGGCTTGGCCTTTTGCTCGGTGTTTTGTTCCACTCATGCCACCTTAGGCGCCGATAAACCGGCATTATGTTCCTTGATTTTGCGTTCCTTACACGATGGGTGGATGGGGACCCCTTGACAGTTCGACTTTGAATAAAACTCCTCCAGCAAGGCCCAACATTGGTTTTAATTTGCTCATAATAACAACTTAATTAATTAATTAAATTTGCATAGGGAGTTAGCGCTACCCGAGGATTCTTTCTACATAGCAGGGGGGCCAGTGCTGATGGTGTTGGTCCCAAACGGGGAGTATGCGGGGCCACCACGTGGAAACTCGAGGATTGGCTCCCGTATAATCGCCCATCCGGTCGTGTCCTGAGACGAGATACGCGCGGCTACTATCAGGGTGTCGACACACCGGGAGGTCTTGCTCGACTTGTTTTACCATTGTCGAAATGACTTGTGCTACCGGGATGCCGAGCCTGATCGGATTTTCCCTAAGATAAGGGGTGATGATATTATATTTATCACTTCAGCTAATCGTGAGAGCTTGTGATGGGCTAAGTTGGAACACCCCTGCAGGGTTATGATCTTTTGAAAGTCGTGCCCGTGGTTATGTGGCAGATTGGAATTTGTTAATGTCCGGTTGTAGAAAACTTGACAGAGGATCCGAAGTAAAACACACAACTGTGTGAGTAACCGTGACTGTCTCTTTTCACTTTGAGAAGAGAACACGGTGGGGTTATGTTTGACTCGTATGTAGTTAGGATCTTTAGCGATCACTACTTTTGCGACCATTTGCGTAGTTTCTCATCTTATTCTGGTACTCGTAAGTTAGCCACCATATATCTTGCTTAGCCGCTGCTGCAACCTCACCACTTTACCTCTTCCTACCCATAAAGCTTTGCTAGTCTTGATACCCATGGTTATGGGATTGCTGAGTCCTCGTGGCTCACAGATACTACAACACCAGATGCAGGTTCAACCGAGTATTAAGCAGGAGCTGGTTCAAGTTCTTCTCTGGGAGCTCGATGAAGAGCGTGGCCGTATGCTTGTGACGTTTCGACGATCAGTAGTGGTTTCTACTAGGATTCGATCCTGACCTGTGGCTTTATGTTGTTTTGGTATCTTTCTTTTGGATCTTCACCCGTAGTCGGGTTGTGATGTTTTGAATGATGTATTGCTTATGAATTGTATTGTGTGAAGTGGCGAGTGTAAGCCAACTATCTTCTTTTGCAATTTAATCCCTCTTTTACATGAGTCGTGCAAAGATACCAAACTTGAGATCATTCTAGGATGGGCTTATACCTTTAAGTCGTGCCTCGACACGTAGGAGGTATAGTCCCATCCTGGGCATTACATGAACTGACCCAGATGTCATTACTATCTTTTCCTATTGCTAGATGTCTCGCTCTTTAGCTTATTGCCTCAATGCCCATGTTTGTTTGTCAGCCTCCTATTGTAGCCATGAATCTCTCTAACCACCCAACCTAGCAAACCTTCGATTGGCTACGTAAGCTTTGCTCAGCCCCTCTTATAGCATTGTTAGTTGCAGGAAAAGATTCAAAGATTCTTGCTTCATGTTGAAGTTATTGTTGGGATATCACACTATATAATCTGTTAAAACTAAATCATCTATATACTTGGCAATGGGTGGAAGGCTAAGCCTTTGCTTGGTGTTTTGCTCCACTCATGCCTCCCTAGGAACCGTTTAAACCGGTGTTATGTTCCTTGATTTTGCGTCCCTAACACGGTTGGGGTTTATGGGCGCCCTCGATAACCCTCTTAGCGCTGACGCTTTTCCAGCAAGGCCCAACATTGGTTTTACATTTGCCTAATAACTAAAACTTGCATAGGGAGTTATAAACCCTTTTCTTAATCAACAACCCGGGCCAGTGCTCCACATGAGTGTTGGTCCAAACTGGGTGTCCTGCAGGGCCACCTTGGGGAAATCCGAGGGCTGGTAAAAACCTGTAGCATCGCCCATCTAGTCGTGGCCTGAGACGAGATACGCGCGACTACTAACAGGATGTCAGCACGCCGGGAGGTCTTGCTGGATTAGTTTTACCTTAGTCGGAATATCTTGAGCACGGGATTCCGAGAATACTCGGGTCTTCCCACCTTGGAGTTGCGATTCCACAGATCCTGAGCTTGTGATGGGCTAAGTTGGGACACCCCTACAGGGATTTGATCTTTCGAAAGCCATGCCCGCGGTTATATGGCAGATGGGAATTTGTTAATATCCAGTTGTAGAAAACTTGACACTATGAAAAAAATACACTACCAGCGTGAGTAACCGTGACAGTCGCTTTCCGAAGGGGTTCGGGAAGTGAACACGGTGGGGTTATGTTTGACGTGCTTAGATAGGATCACTTCATGATCACTTTGACGATCGTTGGCACTTCTCTTCTCGCTCTAAACATGTAAGCTAGTGCTAGTGCAGCTGCAACCTTGTTCTTCAGCCTTGTTCCACACCCTAGGCTTAGATAGCATTGCTACTCGGGAATAGGATTGCTGAGTCCTCAGTGGCTCACAGATTCTACCCAACACCAGATGCAGGTGCCATGGTGAACTACACAGCTGGTGGTTCAGAGTTGTACTGGGAGTTTGACGAAGAACATGGTCGATACTATGTGTCTTATCCAGAGGATCAGTAGGGCTCTTACTAGGATGTTATGATCGGGACCTTGTTGTAATGCCCAGGATGGGACTATATCTCCTACGTGTCGAGGCACGACTTAAAGATATAAGCCCATCCTAGAATGATCTCAAGTTTGGTATCTTTGCACATCTCATGTAAAAGAGGGATTAAATTGCAAAAGAAGATAGTTGGCATACACTCGCCACTTCACACAATACATTACATAAGCAAACATCATTCAAAACATCACAACCCGACTACGGGTGAAGATCCAAAAGAAAGATACCAAAACAACATAAAGCCACAAGCCTAGATCGAATCCTAGTAGAAACCACTACTGATCGACGAAACGTCACAAGCATACGGCCAAACTCTTCAACAAACTCCAAGTGAAGTACTTGAACCATCTCCTGCATCAAACTCGGCTGAACCTGCATCTGGTGTGGTGAAGTAACTGTGAGCCACAGAGGACTCAGCAATCCCGTTCCCGGGTAACAAGACTATTCAAGCCTTGGGTGAGGATAAGGCTGAAGAAAGAACAAGAGGTGAAGGAAAAACAAGAGTCTGCAGCAGCAACTAGCACTAGCTAACGTAAAAGAGAGCGAGAAGAGAAGAGCCTCGGTCGAGAGATGATCACGAAGTGATCCTAGCTAAAGCCGGTCAAACATAACCCCACCGTGTTCAACTCCCAAATCCCTGTTCGGAAATCGACAGTCACGGGACACACGCTGGTAGTGTATTGTAACATTGTGTCAAGTTATCTACAACCGGATATTAACAAGCTCCCATCTGCCACATAACCGCAGGCATGGCTTTCGAAAGTTCAAACCCTGCAGGGGTGTTCCAACTTGACCCATTACAAGCCCACGATCCACGAAGTCGCAACTCCATAGGTGGGAAGACCCGAGTATTCTCGGAATCCCGTGCTCAAGATACTCCGAACTAAGGTAAGGCTAATCCAGCAAATCCTCCCAGCGTGTCGACACCCTGATAGGTAGCCGCGCGTATCTAGTCTCAGGACACGACCGGATGGGCGATTCTACAGGTTTTTACCAAACCTCGAGTTTCCTCGTGGTGGCCCCGCAGAACCCCCGTTTCGGACCAACACTCATGTGGAGCACTGGCCCGGGGTTGTTGAATTAAAATAAAAGAGGGTTTGCAAGACCCTATGCAAGTTTTATTAGTTATTAGGCGAATAGTACCAAATGTTGGGACTTGCTGGAAAAGACTTAGCACTTAGCGGTTTATCAAGGGGGTCCCATACACCCCAACCGTGTTAGGAACGCATAATCAAGGAACATAACACCGGTTTATACGGTTCCTAACGGCATGAGTGGAACAAATCACCAAGCAAAAGGCTTAGCCTTCCACCCTTGCCAATATATAGATGATTTCATTTAAGCATTTATATAGTGTGATATAACCCAACCAAACTTCAACATGAAGCAAGCATCTTCAATCTTCACCTGCAACTAACAATGCTATAAGAGGGGCTAAGCGAAGCGTACTTAGCCATTCAGTGGTTTGCATAGGAAGGGTGGTTAAACAGGTTCATGGTTACAATAGGAGGCTGACAGGAAAACATGGGCATCGAGGCAATATACTAAAGAGCGATACTCTAGCAATAGGCAAAGATAGTAATGGTATCCGGGTTCGGTCATCTTGCCTGGGAATCCACAAGGGAGAAGAACGGATCCATGAAGTAGACGGAGCAACATAGTCGAACGAATCCTCACAACTCCGGAACGAAACCGAAGCTAACAAGAGAAGCAACCGGAAAGAAGAAAACAACACGGTAAACACACAAGAATAAACATGGCATACGATGCACATCCAAGTATGATGCATGTCCGGTTTAAATATGCATGGCATGGCAAAGTGCACAAAAAAAACTACAAGTTAAGTGGAGCTCAATATGCAACGAGTTGCATATTGACGAAACACCACATTTTAATTATTTAGTTGACTCTCGTTATTACAAGACAAGATTAAATGTTTGTTAACATGGCAAGAGGTGAAGCATAATAAAACTATACTATTTAGGCATTTTAAATGAGGCCGGAAAATAACAACAACATATCCAGAAAATCCCCATGAGCATGTTTAGTAATTATAAGCAAACAACAATTAAACATTTTAGTGTTGTTAACATGATGCGGATGACATGATCAAGTTAATGCAATTTAGTTAAACATTAACATGAAGAGATAAGAAGCATTTGTCACCGTGGTGGAATGAAAAGGGTGCCACGGTAACGATCCGAAAAGGATGCAACGGCATCATATCGGTGCCGGTAACTCGTTGAGAGTCCGGTGCAAAAGGAAAGAGGGCGTGAGCGAGACAAGCGAGATGAAAGGTGGGGCGATCCCGTCACCGGGTTCCCACGAGTCGGCGACGAGGCAACTGAGGAACATGACAAACGGACGAAACGGCACGGTGCACACAAGGAAGCATCTCATACAACACAACATTCACAAGCGTCATCCACGGGGTCGTCTCGGTATACCTTCGGAACAATCGTTTCGGGGCGGTTCGAGTTCGTAGAGGAAGGAGTCGTTCTCGCGAGTCGTAGAGGAAGTAGTGGTTCATGTTTCCGAAGAGGAAGTAGTTGTTCACGTAGAGGTACACGTGTAGTCGTTCACATCCCGTTCGGAGAGGTACTTGTCGTAGGGGTTCATGTCGCATCGTCGGACGTGGTGGTACTTGGCGTTCATCGTCACGTGTAGTCGTTCTCGTCTCGGAGTCGTACACGTTCCGTAGAGGTACACGGGGCGACGGTAGGGGTACTTGGGGTCTCCGAGTAGTCGTGGTACTTGGCGCTTCCGGCGACGGTAGTGGAAGTAGTGGTACTTGTCGAGTCGGTCGTCGTGTAGGCGTCCCCGTTCATAGATGTGCTTGTCATCAGAGGAGTACTCGGCATCGGTCTCGTACACGGTTCGTCGTTATGAAGTTGTACTCGGGTCCTCTGTCAAAACAGCAGCACGGCAACACAACAAAAGAGCAACACATGAGCAAAAACAAAAGGGGCAGCACGGCGACCATGGCGAGCTGGGGACGGAGCAGAGCCGAGGTGCACGGAGGGCGCGGACAGGATCCCTGGCGCGGAGGGACGAAGCCTCGAGGCAGGGCGTCGTGCTTGGGGCGGACCTGGGGTCGAGGAGGCAGCAGGACGGCGACGCGGCCGCGGGATCCGGCCGGCGGCCTGGAGGCTGCTCCTGGCGAGGGAGAGCGGCGAGGGAGAGCCACGGGCTAGGGAGGAAGCTCTGGCGCGGTTGCGGTGCTGGCCGGCGGGGCGGCCTGGAGGGCCGAGGCGCGCGAGATGAGGAGGCGGCGCGGGAGCTCGTGCGGTCGCGAGGAATGGCGCCCGTAGGTGGAAGGAAGGAGGCGCTCGGGCTTGGGGCGGCCTAGCGCGTGGGAGGAAGAGGCTCGGCCGAGGGAAGAAGAGAGCGGGCGCGGGGTGCCTCGGTCTGACGAGGGAAGAGTGAGACTGGGGCGAGAGATCGAA
>LR738709.1:313254442-313279995 GCA_902687465.1 Secale cereale | reverse complement strand
AGATGGCTGCGGCGCTGAGGGAAGGAGTGAGGGGAGAGGCTCAGTTAGCGCTAGGGTTCGGTGGAGTGGGAGCGGGCTGGAGGAGGAGTTGGGCCAGGGAGGAGAGGAGAATGGGCCAGGAGGTGGAGGTTGAACCGGCCCGAGCGAGGGATAAGGCTGGACTCCTTCCCAAATAAATAAATAAAAAGATACATAAAACAAAACCTAAGAGAAGTAAAAAGAAGGAGATGGTAGAGGTGGAATTTGGGCAAGGGGATTATCTTCCCGGACTCACAAAAATGTAAGAAATTTAATTAAAATAGTTGGAGGGTTTTTGGAAGATGAAAATTCAAACAAGTTCGAATAAAAGTCAAACTATTTGAATTTAGGAATCCCTTTAGATGAAATCCAAAAGGCTAGAATTCGAGGACAAAGCTCGGGCCTGGAATTAAGATAACAAAGACATGAGAATTAACTGCAAGTGTGTTATGGGTCAATTCCAAAACAATGGAATATTTATAATATAGCTCCCTAAATATTGAGAGACTTTTATATGTTATAAAGAGAAGTCATTCTTCCCTCGATTTAAATGGACCGAAGGTCCACACAATTTATTTAAGTTGAGATGCAAAAGAAAAAATGACATGATGGCATGATGACATGATGCAATGCAAAAATAAATAACACAAGCACAAATGAAACACACGGGCAACCCGGAACATCTGGAATCTTCGGGAATCTTCTGGAATCTTCTGAGACGTCGGTCTTCGGGCGTCACACTTGTGTTATTTATTTATGGTATCTTTCATTTGGATCTTCGTCCGCAGTCGGACTCTGATGTTATTTGGATGATGATTGCTTATGTAATGTATTGTGTGACGTGGCGAGTGTAAGCCAACTACTCTTTTGCAATTTCATCCCTGTTTTACATGAGTCGTGCAAAGATACCATACTTGAGATCATTCTAGTATGAGCTTATGCCTTTAAGTCGTGCCTTGACACGTAGGAGGTATAATCTCATACTGGGCATTACACCTTCTTAATAAACGCATCAATATCGGAGTTATATTCATAATTCAAATAGCAATATTTCAATATAGCAAGATTTTCAGGCCTAGAAACATCATCATTAAAAGCATCATTCTTTCTAAACAGAGATTCAATTTCATAAGCACCCTTAAAAGCAACAAATTCTTCTATTTGTTCCACATCATAATAATCATAAATACCATTAGCATAAGAAGCTAAGGTTTCATTATTATTAAATTTGCTAGAAAAGGAAAGGTGTGGAGCCTTCATCCTAGAGCAACAAGTATAATCATATCTCAAGCATAGTTGCCGAGCATACCAATGCAACATATGAATTTGATCCCATAACAGTTTCCCTTTTTGTGTCAAGTGGTAATCCCTAAAGTATTCACGTTGATCCAACGTTACTCCCATTACATAGGTTAATGGGGTTTTCTCAGGATTATCAAAGTAGTACATAATATCTTTCACATAATGAGCATTGAGGGTTTTAGGAGGTTCCTCATCTCCATGAGTAGCAAGTACACCTAAGATTTTTGGTATTTCGTGTTCCATATCCATAACTAAAGATAGAGAACAACTTAGAACAACAAATAAAATCTACTTAGTGATAAAGCAAACAAGCACACACAAGAATATTCACCCCACGCTATTGCTCCCCGGCAACGGTGCTAGAAAAAAGTCTTGATAACCCACAAGTGTAGGGGATCAGTTGTAGCCTCTTTCGATAAGTAAGAGTGTCGAACCCAACGAGGAGCTAAAGGTAAAACAAATATTCCATCAAGTTCTATCGACCACCGATACAACTCTACGCACACTTGACGTTTACTTTACCTAGAACAAGTATGAAACTAGAAGTAGTTTGTAGTTTTTGTGGGAGAGGTTTGCAAGAATATAAAGAACATGTAAATAAAACTAGGGGCTGTTAAGATAAAGAATCAATAAAGTTAATGATAGCAAGTGTGGAAAAGTGGTGGTAGGAGTTGCAAAATTGCCGCTAAGCAATTGACTACATTACTAGACCGATAGCAAGTTTTATGTGGGAGAGGCCACTGCTAGCATGTCATCCCTTACATGGAATTCTATGCACTTATGATTGGAACTATTAGCAAGCATCCGCAACTACTAATGTTCATTAAGGTAAAACCCAACCATAGCATTAAGATATATTGGTCGCCCTTCAATCCCATATGCATCAATTTCTACGCTAGGTTGAAGCTTCTGTCACTCTTGCCCTCCAATACGTAGTCCTATTAACATATAACTAACCCTATGGTGTGATCCACGCGCGCGCTCATATGATGGGCACCAAAGGATAGCAACATAACCACAAGCAATTTACATCAATCATAGCAATTCACCAATCACCGATAGGACAACGATAATCTACTCAGACATCATAGGTTGGCAACATATCATTGGATAATAATATGAAGCATAAAGCACCATGTTCAAGTAGAGGGTACAGTGGGTTGCGGGAGAGTGGACCGCTGTAGATAGATGGGGGAAGGTGATGGAGATGTTGGTGAAGATGACAGAGGTGTTGGTGTAGATCGCCGTCACACGATGATGGCCTCTGTGGCACTCCGGTGCCATCGGAAGCGAGGGGGAGAGAGCCCCCTCCTTCTTCTTATTCCTTCACCTTCTCCCTAGATGGGAGAAGGGTTTCCCCTCTGGTCCATGGCCTCCATGGCGGCGGAGGGGCAAGAGCCCCTCCGAGATTGGATCTGTCTCTCTATCTCTCTATTTCTTCGTTCCCAGATTCTGGCCCTTCACCGTTTCTTATATTCCCGGAGATCCGTAACTTCGATTGGGCTGATTGTTTGACACGATTTTTATCCGGATATTAGCTTTCTTGCGGCGAAAGAAGGGCATCAACCGCCTTACGGAGTGGCCACGAGGGCCCAGGGCGTGCCTGCCCCTGGTGGGCACGCCCCCTGCCTCATGGCCCACTCGGGCATCATCTCATGTTGGTTCCACTTCCCAAAATTCAAATATATTCCAAAAAAAAATCTCCATCCATTTTTATTTCGTTTGGACTCCGTTTGATATGGATATTCTGCGAAACAAAAAACATGCAACAAATAGGAACTGGCACTGGGCACTGGATCAATATGTTAGTCCCAAAAATAGTATAAAAAGTTGCCAAAAGTATATGAAAGTTGTAGAATATTGGCATGGAACAATCAAAAATATAGATACGACGGAGACGTATCAGGTGTCTAGATTGTAATTTTTCCAATCTGGTTAAACTGCATGTACTATTCTGCTTAGCTTATACATTATACCTGTTAATGTGACATGCCTTCTTGTATTTAGTACATAGTACATCTGTCTATTAAGCATGTCCTCATAGAAAACTATTTTTTTGTATCCCGCATAAATCAATATGACGAGACACCTTCAGTATATGCAGTGTGATATTAGTTGCATCTTTGATATGATTTATAGCATGCGCTGCTTCTAATTTGTTGAAATGCCATTTATGATGGAACACTTTTAACTTGGCAGAGTCATATTGGTTGCATCTTTCACGTGGTGTCTAGCTTGCATTGCTTCTTATTTGTTGAGATGGTTTCTGCTTAGTTTACACAAACAGTTGTGAATATGCCTTGCCGTCCTATTTTTCGTATTATTCCATCCTGGAATCATGTGTTTGCCTTACATCAAAGTAGTGATTGTCAGTATCATGCACGAATGAGTTCTGAAGAGTGAATTTTATTGCTTTTTCTTGTCGGTTTTACTTGACAATTCAAAATCAATTAAGCGGAAGGAAGTTAGCAAGGCAGCGGATGAAGGTGCTCCTTCCAAATGGAGGGCCTCTACAGATTCTACTCCTCCATCCCCCCCCGCCCAAGATGATTTCCAAGACAACGCATGCATAGACACTCAACGTAGTTGTGTTGGTGATGAGCATGTCTCCCCTAGTGCACCATCACATGTGCTCCCTCTAACTTGGCACTATTATATTTGGTTGCATGTTATGTATTATGTCTAGCTTGTATTGCTTCTAATTTTGTTGAATTTCATCTGCTTACTTTACACATTGTACTTGTGACTAAGACATGTGTTCCTATTTCTATAACATACAATATCTGTCTATCACACCATGTTCTTACTCAAAGTACATTTGTTCTGAAGAACTAAATTGATATTCGTTTTGCTTGTCGGCTTGACTTAACATGGCACAGAGCAAGAGGAAGCAAGACAGAACGACAGGGAAACGGAAGCGGAACAATCCTGCAGATTCTGCTGGTACTGATGGTGCAATAGAAGGTCAAAGTCCAGCAGAAAATTGTACCGACAGGGTATCTCGTGCTACACGAGCTGCAGAACAAGACAAACAGAAACAAATAGCTGCCACCAAACAAGCAGAGACAACCCTAGTTGTTGCAACACCTTCCACAGTACCACCACCTGCATGATTTACTCGTTGGTCAACTCAGCTAGCAGCACGTTCCCAAGCTCCCTTGCCACCTGACACTACTTCCGAAGCACTCTTGACAGAAGATGAGTTGGCAAGATCAGATGAACTTTGTGAGCTTCAACAGCAAGAAGGTAGTTGCTGGAGTCAAGTTACAGTTGCATGCTTCTTTATATGTAGTCTCACAGTCTGATGTACACTAACACTTCCTATGTTTGGTGTTGGACTAGCACCTAGGCGCAAGAGGAAACAAACATCAGGGATAATGCTCGATAGGTTAACTAAATCTAGAGGAGGAAGAATGGAGATCCGTTTTGAGGTAGGTTTAAAAAGGCCACGTGATGCTACAGAGTCAACCAAGTTAGTATTAGAGGCAGCGGTTGCTGTTAGATGACATGTACGTATCCTCCCAACATGGATTCAGTACAAGAATGACAAAGACAAAACCCAGTTCAACATTCCTCGACTATTTATTTGTAAGTATGGTTATGTGTGGAAACTAGTAATATCGTCTTGCTCTGTCCAATACTTTCTAGGTTGCTGATAATGAGACTACCATAATTTTCAACAGATGAGGTTCAAGTTGGATAGCCAAGATGATGCAACCAAACAAGCTTGCACCCATGTTTTCAAGTCTGCTCTGCGACAGTATCGGTGTAACTTGAGGAAAACTCACTTTGAAGGCAAGGCTAGCAGTGAAATTGGTCAAACATCTCCAGTGGAAAATATATCTGATGAAGACTGGAGAGGCCTCGTTAAACCCTAGTCCGATCCGAAGTATTAGGTACATTATATATATGTGACCAGATCACATGTTGAAGTCCTATTTACGCATGTGCCACACAAATCTATCTTCCTGTAGGTGAACTGTTCAAAGAACAAGGCCAACCGTACGAAAGTGAAATTCCAACAGAAGACAGGATCTCGTAGCTATATTGCACACTTCGAGGCTCTTGTAATTAGCTGTTGTTTCACTCTTTTCGCTGTACCATATTATCAGATCTATATTGACTTGTCCCAAATGCAGAGGAAATCCCGCAAGGACCAAAAAGTACCTGAACCAAATGCTATGGAAATCTTCAAGGACTGTCACACCAGCAAGAAGAAGGGCATGACTACACCAGTCAAAGCCGCTGTTGTAAGTCCTTAATCCTCATGTCTTTTAACTACTACTTACTCTGACTTGTGCCTTGAACTGCATGGTTTGCAGCCAATGTCTATTACTCTTTTCAATTTTATACACAATTGTCTTAGCGTATCATTGCACCTTACAAGGTTTAAAAGAGAGGAGTGATGTTCCTTTGATCTTGACCTGTAATCTAGTTCCGTGCTGGACTTGCCCACACAACGTTACAATTGCCTGTTTGTCTGTTCTTAGTTGTTTTGTGATATGAATGATGTCATACTATGCTTACCGTATTATAAACTTCGTCTCTTTATCCTTAGCCCTCAATACAATGTGAAGAAATAGACAATACATTAGCAATGGTACATGGTCATATGTTTGGAACCTGGTTTTATTATGTACTTTGCAATAAAATACAACTATTATTTTACATGGGCTCACCAGAATAAGTTCTGTATATAGACCAAAGCTATTTTGTTTGGTTTTGCTGCCTCCTTAATATCTTCTATTCTGGTACTACTAATGTAAAACCTCAACTTTTCAGCGAGCTATGGAAAAATTGGTGGAACCGCCACCTTTTGAAGGTGGCGAGGCAACTATAACCGCAATGTCAGCTCTTGCTGTAGTGGGTCAGTACATGTCCACTAATATTGCCAAAAGCACGTTCCTGCATAATACTGGCTTGGTTGTTAAGGCAATCTCGTCCAAACTGCCTCATGATCAAGATATGCAAGCTCAAAACAGTGTTGTATCTGCACTCCAGACACAAGTCCATTCCCTAACAGAGACCCTTTGTGAAACAAGGAGAGACATTGTTCGATGTTGTCAAGATATGCATGGTTTTGAAACCAGACTATCAGAAATTTGCTATGTTGTTCAGGAGCCTAGGAGAACTGAAGGCGAAGGTTATGGTGCTCCATCGGACAATACAGCATAAAAACGTAACAGTCGGGTCAAATGAACCGAGCTTCTGAACTTCTGGTGGTGCATTTATCTGCTAGACTGTTAACTTTTATGCCAACCTTCCTTTTGTTTTATAGTTGTAATTTGTTTTGGTGCGATACAAAATTTGTTCTTAACGTGCATCCACCGGCTGAAGAAAACATCAAGCCTTTCTTGTATAGTGTAGGGTGTTCCCTATATTTGCATCGGTGGCGAACTTTGATGCCCACCGGCTATAGTCAACATGGGCCTCCTACGGGCCATAGAAACAATGGGCCTTCTAAGGGCCGTAGAAACAATGGGCCTTCTTTCTTTCTAAAAAAACAATGGGCCTTCTATGTGGTGTAGAAACAATGGGCCTTATACGGGCTGTAGACACAATGGGCCTTCAATGGGCCATATCATCAATGGGCCTTCTACGGGCCGTATGATTGGTTGGCCAAACATGGGCCAATAATAGACCACATTATGGCCGTAAATGGGCTAGAGTTCAAATCATCCGTTCATGGGCCGACCATAACGGGCCGTCGTTAATCGGCCATATTTTGATGACGCTATGAAAATGGCCCAACGTACTAACGAGCCACAAACGGGCCGACTGTAACCACGGGCTGAATTTGGCCCACAAGCAGGAAATGACGTTAACGGACCGTAAGTAAACGAATGTGGAAATGAGCCCAAGAATAAATGGGCCCCGAGAAGGCCAAAAGATAACATGGGCTGGAAACGGCCCAACGGAATAATGGGTCGTTAATGGGTATAAAGTGATACACTCTTCATTACGGGCGAGTTTCACCACGTGCCGTTAATGGGTATAAAGTGATACACTGTTCATTACGAGCCAGTTTTACCACGGGCCGTTAATGGGCCGAGAGTAATAAGGGCCTCATAGGGGCCGAAAGACGTCATGGGCCATACATGGGCCGGAAGATAAAACAGGCTAGAATTATATTGGATGGCCCAAATGACGCTACTGGTCTAATTCGGATAGGCCGTAAACGGACCCTGGGTTAGCGGGCTGTAAATGGGCTATATGCGAATAGGCCGTTAACAGGCTTGCCGTGGGCCGGCTTGCCGTGGGCCATGATGATAATTTTGGTAATGTCATGGAACACTTCTATGACAACACAGGTATGACTATCTTGATTCTGTCATAAAATTTTCATGTATGTACATGCATGACAAAAAACGTGACCTATTGTGACAAACACGTATCATCACGGAAGTGTACTTTTTGTAGTGGGGGGCACCCCCCTTAGGGTTTTCCCCAACCCTAGGCGCATGGGACCTAGGGGGGGGGGGAAGGCGCCCATCCCACTTAGGGGCTGGTCCCTCTCCATATACAACCCATAGGGCCCTCCGGGGCAGGTGGACCCTCCCGGTGGACCCCCGGAACCCCTTCGGTGGTCCCGGTACAATACCGGCACCCCCCGAACCTTTCCGGTGACCGTATAATGACTTCCCATATATAAATCTTCACCTCCGGACCATTCCGGAACTCCTCGTGACGTCCGAGATCTCATCCGGGACTTCAAAAAACATTCCGTAACCACGTACATTCATTCCCCTATAACTCTAGCGTCATCGAACCTTAAGTGTGTAGACCCTACGGGTTCGGGAACCATGCAGACATGACCGAGTCATCTCTCTGGCCAATAACCAACAACGGGATCTGGATACCCATGTTGGATCCCACATGTTCCATGATGATCTTATCGGATGAACCACGATGTCAAGGATTCAATCAATCCCGTATACAATTCCCTTTGTCTACCGGTATAGTACTTGCCTGAGGTTCGATCGTCGGTATCCCTATACCTTGTTCAATCTCGTTACCGGCAAGTCACTTTACTCGTTCCGTAACACATCATCCTGTGAACAACTCCTTAGTCACATTGAGCTCATTACGATGATGTATTATCGAGTGGGCCTAGAGATACCTCTCCGTCATACGGAGTGACAAATCCCAGTCTCGATTCGTACCAACCCATCAGATACTTTCGGGGATACCCGTAGTGCACCTTTATAGTCACCCAGTTACGTTGTGACGTTTGGCGCACCCAAAGAATTCCTACGGTATCCGGGAGTTGCACAATCTCATGGTCTAAGGAAATGATACTTGACATTGGAAAAGCTTTAGCAGACAAACTACACGATCTTGTGCTATGCTTAGGATTGGGTCTTGTCCATCACATCATTCATTCTCCTAATGATGTGATCCCGTTATCAACGACATCCAATGTCCATGGTCATGAAACTGTGACCATCTATTGATCAACGAGCTAGCCAACTAGAGGCTCACTAGGGACATATTATGGTTTCCAGTTAACACAATTATAGCATGAACAATAGACAATTATCATGAACAAGGAAATATAATAATAACCATTTTATTATTGCATCTAGGGCATATTTCCAACAGTCTCCCACTTGCACTAGAGTCAGTAATCTAGTTACATTGTGATGAATCGAACACCCATAGAGTTCTGGTGTTGATCATGTTTTGCTCGTGGAAGAGGTTTAGTCAACGGATCTACGACATTCAGATTCGTATGCACTTTACAAATATCTATGTCTCCATCTTGAATATAACCATGAATGGAGTTGAAACGGTGCTTGATGTGCTTGGTCTTCATGTGAAACCTGGGTTCCTTGGCAATGTCAATAGCTCCAGTGTTGTCACAGAAGAGAGTCATCGGGCCTGATACGCTTGGAATAAATCCTAGGTCGGTGGTGAACTCCTTCATCCAGACTCCTTCCTGTGCTGCTTCGGAAGCAGCTATGTACTCTGCTTCACATGTAGATGCCGCCACGACGCTTTGCTTGCAACTGCACCAGCTGACTGGCCCACCATTCAAAATATACACGTATCCGGTTTGTGACTTGGAGTCATCCAGATCTGTGTTGAAGCTAGCATCGACGTAACCCTTTACGACGAGCTCTTCGTCACCTCCATAAACGAGAAACATATCCTTAGTCCTTTTCAGGTACTTTAGGATGTTCTTGACCGCTATATAGTGTTCCATTCCGGGATCACTTTGGTACGTCCCCACCAAACTTATGGCAGGTTCAGGTTCACATAAGGTCTGGTATACAACATGGCATACATAATAGAACCTATGGCTGAGGCATAGGGGATGACACTCATCTTTTCTCTATCTTCTGCCGAGGTCGGGCATTAAGCTGTGCTCAATCTCACACCTTGCAATACATGCAAGAACCCTTTCTTAGACTGATCCATATTGAACTTATTCAATATCTTGTCAAGGTATGTTCTTTGTGAAAGACCAATGAGGCGTCTCGATCTATCTCTATAGATCTTGATGCCTAATATGTAACCAACTTCTCGAAGGTCCTTCATTGAAAAAACTTATTCAAGTAGGCCTTTATGCTTTCCAAAAGTTTTATATCATTTCCCATCAACAATATGTCATCCACATATAATATGAGAAATGCTACAGAGCTCCCACTCACTTTCTTGTAAATACAGGCTTCTCCATAAGTCTGTATGAACCCAAACGCTTTGATTACTTCATCAAAGCAAATGTTCCAACTCCGAGATGCTTGCACCAGCCCATAGATGGAGCGGTGGAGCTTGCATACCATGGTAGCATTTTTAGGATTGACAAAACCTTCCGGCTACATCGTATACAATTCTTCCTTAAGGAAACCGTTAAGGAATACCATTTTGACGTCCATTTGCCATATCTCATAATCATAGAATGCGACAATTGCTAACATGATTCAGACGGACTTCAGCACCGCTATGGGAGAGAAAGTCTCATCATAGTCAATTCCTTGAACTTGTCGATAACCCTTAGCGACAAGCCGAGCCTTATAGATGGTCACATTTCCATCCGCGCCAGTCTTCTTCTTAAAGATCCATTTATTTTCTATGGCTTGCCGATCATCGGGCAAGTCAACCAAAGTCCATACTTTGTTATCATACATGGATCCTATCTCGGATTTCATGGCTTCAAGCCATTTGTTGGAATCCGTGCCTACCATCGCTTCTTCATAGTTCGAAGGTTCACCGTTGTGTAACAACATGATTTCCAGGACAGGGTTGCCGCACCACTCTGGTGCGGAACACGTCCTTGTGGACCTACGAAGTTCAGTAGTAACTTGATCCGAAGTTTCATGAGCATTATCATTAACTTCCTCTCTAGTCGACGCAGGCACTACAGAAACATCTTCCTGTGTTGCGCTACTTTCTGGTTCAAGAGGGGTTGAAACAACCTCATCAAGTTCTACTTTCCTCCCACTCACTTCTTTCGAGAGAAGCTCTTTCTCCAGAAAGGATCCATTCTTGGCAACAAAGACCTTGCCTTCGGATCTGAGGTAGAAGGTATACCCAATAGTTTCCTTAGGGTATCCTATGAAGATGCATTTTTCCGATTTGGGTTCGAGCTTTTCAGGTTGAAGTTTCTTGACATAAGCATCGCATCCCCAAACTTTTAGAAACGACAACTTAGGTTTCTACCCAAACCATAGTTCATACGGTGTCATCTCAACGGGTTTAGACGGTGCCCTTTTTAAAGTGAATGCGGCAGTCTCTAAAGCATAACCCCAAAATGATAGCGGTAAATCGGTAAGAGACATCATAGATCACACCATGTCCTACAGAGTACGATTACAACGTTCGGACACACCGTTACGCTGAGGTGTTCCAGGCAGCGTCAGTTGTGAAACAATTCTACATTTCCTTAGGTGCGTGCCAAATTTGTGACTTAAATATTCTCCTCCACGATCTGATCGTAAGAACTTTATTTTTCTGTCACGTTGATTCTGAACCTCATTCTGAAATTCCTTGAACTTTTCAAAGGTCTCAGACTTGTGTTTCATCAAGTAGACATACCCATATCTACTTAAGTCATCAGCGAGGGTGAGAACATAACGATAACCACCACGAGCCTCAACGCTCATCGGACCGCACACATCAGTATGTATGATTTCCAACAAGTTGGTTAGTCGCTCCATTGTTCCGGAGAACGGAGTCTTGGTCATCTTGCCCAAGAGGCATGGTTCGCACGTGTCAAATGATAACCAAGAGACTCCAAAAGTCCATCTGCATGGAGTTTCTTCATGTGTTTGACACCAATATGACCAAGGCGGCAGTGCCACAAGTATGTGGGACTATCATTATCAACCTTACATCTTTTAGCATTCACACTATGAATATGTGTGACATCACATTCGAGATTTAATAAAAATAAACCATTGACCAGCGGGGCATGACCATAAAACATTTCTCTCATATAAATAGAACAACAATTATTCTCATATTCAAACGAGTAGCCATCTCGCATTAAATGAGATCCAGATACAATGTTCATGCTCAAAGCTGGTACTAAATAACAATTATTGAGGTTTAAAACTAATCCCAAAGGTATATGTAGAGGTAGCTTGCCGACGGCGATCACATCGACCTTGGAACCATTCCCGACGCACATCGTCACCTAGTCCTTCTCCAGTCTTCTCTTATTCCGTAGCTCCTGCTTTGAGTTACAAATGTGAGCAACTGCACCGGTATCAAATACCCAGGAGCTACTACGAGCGCTGGTAAGGTACACATCAATAACATGTATATCTTATATACCTTTGACGTTGCCGACCTTCTTATCCGCTAAGTATTTGGGGTAGTTCTGTTTCCAGTGACCCGTTCCCTTGCAATAAAAGCACTTAGTCTCAGGCTTGAGTCCATTCTTTGGCTTCTTCCCGACAACTGGCTTACCGGGCGCGGCAACTCCCTTGCCGTCCTTCTTGAAGTTCTTCTTACCCTTGCCTTTCTTGAACTTAGTGGTTTTATTCACCATCAACACTTGATGTTCCTTTTTGATCTCCATCTCCGCTGATTTCAGCATTGAATATAACTCAGAAATGGACTTCTCCATCCCTTGCATATTGTAGTTCAGCACAAAGCTCTTGTAGCTAGGTGGGAGCGACTAGAGGATTCTGTCAATGATCGTGTCATCTGGAAGATTAACTCCGAGCTGAGACAAGTGGTTGTGCAACCCAGACATTTTGAGTATATGCTCGCTGACAGAACTGTTTTCCTCCATCTTACAACTGTAGAACTTGTCGGAGACTTCATATCTCTCGACCCGGGCATGAGCTTAGAAAACCATTTTCAGCTCTTGGAACATCTCATATGCTCCGTGTTGCTCAAAACGCTTTTGAAGCCCCGATTCTAAGCTGTAAAGCATGCGGCACTGAACTAGGGAGTAATCATCACTACGCGACTGCCAGTCGTTCATAACGTCTTGAGTTGCTGGGAAAATGGGTGCGTCACCTAGCGGTGCTTCAAGGACATATGCTTTCTTGGCAGCTATGAGGATGATCCTCAAGTTACGGACCCAATCCGTATAGTTGCTACCATCGTCTTTCAGCTTGGTTTTCTCTAGGAACACGTTGAAGTTGAGGGCAACATTAGCGTGGGCCATTTGATCTACAAGACATACTGTAAAGATTTTAGGCGATGTTCATGATAATCAAGTTCATCTAATCAAATTTAATGAACTCCCACTCAGATATACATCTCTCTAGTCATCTAAGTGATACATGATCCGAATCGACTAGGACGTGTCCGATCATCACGTGAGACGGACTAGTCATCAACGGTGAACATCTCCATGTTGATCGTATCTTCTATACAACTCATGCTTGACCTTTCGGTCTTCCGTGTTCCGAGGCCATGTCTGTACATGCTAGGCTCGTCAAGTCAACGTAAGTGTATTGCGTGTGTAAATCTAGCTTACACCCATTGTATGCAAACGTTAGAGCCTATCACACCCAATCATCACGTTGTGCTTCGGAACAACGAACCTTAGCAACGGTGCACAGTTAGGGGGAACACAATTCTTGAAATTTTAGTGAGAGATCATCTTATTTAAGCTACCGTCGTTCTAAGCAAATAAGATGTATTCACACATGTATTACGGTTTTCGGTTAACACAATTATAGCATGAACTATAGACAATTATCATGAACAAGGAAATATAATAATAACCATTTTATTATTGACTCTAGGGCATATTTCCAACAACTCCTCCTTTGTCATCTCTAAGGATCATGCCTGCTCCAGTCGAGCCATCACCAGTGTTGAAAGAACCATCCACCAAAAGTGCCAACTAACCCTCCTGGCCCGAATAGAGTTGCCATTACCCACTCGCCAAATGAGGCCTTGCTTTAACATGTTCAAACCATGTTCAATTCCTTCCCATACGGTCGAAGAATTTCCAGGGAAAACAATATCCATTAGTTTATCATTGGGAAATTGTCTTGCTTTCAGATGACGCGCACAAAGTCTATCATGTGTACCCAACAAGCGCCAAGCTTATTTGGCTAAGAAGGCCTGATTAAATGCCCACATGTATTTGAAACCCAAACCACCTTTCAGTTTTGGGAGGATCAACTTGTCCCAAGCAAAGCCAATCTAGTTTCCTTCTCAGGGAAGGGGTGACGTTGCAGAACACATAAAATGCTCCGTGACGCCCTTCTCCGACGACACGGAGTGAAACACTCTTTCCGCCGCCACCTCCTGATACGTCTCCAACGTCTCATTTTGTATCATTTTTTGGGACTAACCTATTGACATAGTGCCAAGTGCCAGTTGCTGTTTTCTGCATGTTTTTTACATCACAGGAAATTAATATCAAACGGAGTCCAAACACCGCGAAACTTTTTTGGATACCCAATGGGCCAGAGCTGCACCTGGGGGGTGCCCTGAGGGGGGCACAACCCACCAGGGTGCGCCAGTGTAATGCCTAGTATGCGACTATGTCTCCCACGTGTCGAGGCACGACTTAAAGACATAAGCGCATACTAGAATGATCTCAAGTATGGTATCTTTGCACAACTCATGTAAAATTCAGGGATGAAATTGTAAAATGGTAGTTGGCTTACACTCGCCACGTCACACAATGAATACAATAACAGACATCATCCAAAGAACATCAGGGTCCGACTACGGACGAAATCCAAATGAGAAAGATACCATAACACAAGTCCTGATCGCCCCTAGTAGGAACCACTACTGATCGTCAGAATACGTCACATACATACGTCCCACTCTTCATCGAACTCCCAGTGAAGTTCTTGTCCATCTCCTGCGTTGTTCTCGGCTGTACCTGCATCTGGTGTGTCGGTCTTGGGGCGTCACAACTCTCCCACACTAACAAAGGATCTCGACCCGAGATCCTGGAGATGGCACCGTATATAAGAGGAAAAATGAAGAGGTAAAACAAAGTTGCTTCTTTGACAAACGAGTGAAACCACGAACCTTGAGGTTGAACAAATTGTAAGAAAGAATACAACATAGATGAAGAGCTTGCAAAAACTTCGTTAGCAAGGAGGGACAAGGATCATTACGAGAATTTGAAGGTTGCAAGGACATAAACGAAGAGCTCAAGGATGACGAAAGAATTTCAGAACCACTCCGGTTAAAACAAGATGGAGAAGGAATAAGAACGAAATAATTGGACAACATTCCGACTGAAAGTGGAAGGAATTGAACATGAACTTGCCAAGTTGGGATGATACTTGATGAAGTTAACAACACACTACCTCCAAAAGAATTAAAAGAATGGCACTTTGGGTAAGAAGGCTTCAGACATCACTCCGGTTAAAAGAGAGGCAAAACTTGATAAGATGAGAGAATTTGAATGGAGAATACAACACTCCAGATAAATAGATAAACAAGGAAAAGAACATGATCTTGACAAAACGAGATCATGGGACGAAGAGAGCAATGTCACAATGCCTCCGGAATGAAAGAATAGATGGTAGATCAATGAAAGAAAAGAACGGAGAAAAAAAATGAAAAATTCTCCCACAATTGAATTTGAAAGAGCATCCTTACAAAGATGGATTGAATAGAGTTGTTGGAAATTCAACAACGAAAAGAATAAGCTTGTTGTGACCTTATGGAAAACATCTCAAAATTTAGGTGAAATTCTGCCACTAACGGAAACAATTGGTTGGATTGAGGTCAACAAGGAGACGAAAAATTATTTCACCGGGAGGATACATGAAGAATTTGGGTCATTTATAAGCACCACAATAGCAACAATCCTTAGGGAAAGGTTTTAGGTGAAATACAACCCAAGATTACTCCAATGAATAGATTGAAGGGTTGGAGAGATCTCCTGAACAAGGAAAATGATGGGTATAAATATCTCATTCCTGACAACTTGTGAATCATGAAACATGAAAGAAATTGTCAAGAGTGACATAACACCATCTCAAACGATAAGGTAGAAAGAATTGCACTTCGGAATGCATGATGAAGAATGCTTGAGCTCCAGCAAGAATCTTGAAGAACACTTCAAGGATGAATTAAATCATGATGAACCACCATGTTGAACTCTGGTACGAAAGAAATGGTAGGGAGTGAAAGTTGAAAAGAACAAGAAGAAACCTTGCAAGATTTAGATGGAGCTTATGACGAGGTAATTCAGAGAGTTTGGAACTCCGGAAAGAAAAGATGAACAACCAATAATTTGATATCATGAACGAACTTCAGAAAAAGGAATTAAATCACCTTGAAGAAAATAAGAATAAGAATTATGTCATGCTTATCCTTCACCAATTAAAATTGATGACAACCAATGGATTTGGCATACTACTTATTCTTGTTGCAAAGAATTAAAGAGAGATCTCACACAAACTTGAGAAAGTATTCAACGAATCACTGGTAGGATTATGAAAAGAACAAATGAATTGATACGATAACAACGGAAGAGTAACCTTGAATGAACCACCGTAAGAATATGGAGACGAATGAAGAGGCATTAATTAAGAATAGTTGGAGGACGAATTTGAAAACTGAGAACGAAGAAATCTTCTGAAATGATGGCCTTCGGAGGATCACAATGGGAAGAATTCATGAAATGCTTCGGATGATATGAAAAGTTTCCTCGTGATCGAAACAACTATGAGCATGTCATGAAGCTAGAACCACGAATCTTCAAGAGAATGGGCCAAGATTTAAGAGAAACTCTTCTCCGGTCTTGAAATGTTGAGAAGAACGACGAGAAATACCATGAAGAATTTGAGATACTGCGAAAGAATGAAAATATAAATGTTGAAGCAACAATGAATGAAAGCAATCTTGGAGAAGGCATATGACTGATGGAATACATTCTTACGTCACACTTGAAAGAATGTGAGAATAACTCCAGAAAAAATAGAAGAGTCAGGTAAGATCCTGGGAAAAGACCTGTGGGTTAGGGCCCACTGAAAAGAAACACCGTTGGGAAAGATTGCTTGAGAGATAGTGCACCGGTTTAACTAAAAGACTTGGACGAGATAACAACCTCGAAATAGCTTGAACGGATTAAGAATGGAAATGCGAATCTTCTGAGATACCTTCAACACTCCGGATATGAATAAAGAGAGTTGAATAAATAAGAGATCCTTCAGATAAGAAACTTCCAACATGGGAAACATGTGAAATAAGAGGAAGAGAAATGATCAACACAAAAGCTTGGATTTAGTCCATCGGAGAAGAAACAAGAACGAAGAATGATAAACTTGAATCTTCTTGAGCATCTTCACGAGAAATGACCGGGTAAGAACATAGGCGAAAAAAGAATGAAGAGACTTCACATGAATAAGATGGATACTTGATTAAGGACTCTGGCTCCATAAATAAAAGGGGTGGGAGGGTGGGGGAAAACAAAGACAACTTGGGATGAATGAAAACAGACACCATTGAGAAAACCAAGGATTGGTCTTGCACATATTGAAATGATCAGGTTAACTTGAAGAGAAGCACGTCGGTTGAAAAGAATTTACATGACAATCTTGATGATTAAGAAGGACTAGCGCTCCCATAGAAATATGAGAACACCGATTAGGAAAGGTATGGAATCAACACTTGACATCGAAGCAACTCAGATACCACAATCAAAGCAAAACAAAGGATAGATATGTTGCAACATAATCTTCACAATATCATTCGAACAAAGAATTGAATGAATGAATTCCGCAGCTTTATGGTACAACAACTTGTCGAGAAGCCACTTGGGAGAACAATATGATAGAATAAAACAACAAGGTACAGATGGAACAAATACATGATAGAGGTTTCGTCCCACATGTTCGTGCTGAATGCCCATGGCACGTGTTATAAAGGGTCTTGCAATCCCCGGATCAGCATAGCCAAGGATCATTTAAGATGCAACTCCCAATTGGAACAGCGCCCATGAAACCTCTTCACTAGATGTTGAACCCCAAACCTCATAACATGCACTCGTTGGAAGATTACCTACGAGCTACTTGAAACCCACCTATTAATTCCTGAAGCTTTTTGGTTATGCAATCTGGTGTTGGGGATACAGAGGAAGCACCGCGCACTCAACTCTAAACCTACATCCAGCTGTATCCATCTGTCAACACATAACCAGTCATCTTCGGAAACTGTTTACCTCGGACCTTCGAAACGCATCCGCTATACTAGTTGTGGCAGTACACCCGAACTATCTCGCCAGTACTGGGTGACGTCGGGGTTATCTCACCACTAACCGCATAGAAGAGTTTTCGATGTCGGACGCCTCTGGTATTCTAGAACCGCAACGATACATTTTTGACGACAACACCTCAGGGCTCAACTCCCCGGGACACTGCCACAACCCCTAAATGACTGGAGGCATTGAGAACAATGTTCTCGTCACAAAGATATCGAAACAATCCAAACAATACCCACGTGATCCTAAAAAAAATTGGTGAAATTTTGAGAGTAGAGGAGATAGAACAACGTCAGGAGTCCTCACCAGAGCGATGAAGGGGATGAGGAGTAAAAAGAAATCCTACTCTCCGATATATATATAGGGATGAAAACATTTTTTGTGTGTGTGCCTAGACTCAACCACAACGGTTTGATCAACCAGGGGGCTCCTAGGTCGGAGACGGCTCTGAATACCAACTTGTAACGCCCCGGACACACCCGACGGTGGTCGTTACTCCTGGCGGGATCTAGACTGGCCTCACATATCAATACTAGTCTTTTCTGTGCACTTTGTCCTCACTCGTGCGCACCCGGGAGCAACTTCCCGGTTGGTCACTCATCCTGAAACTACTCCAAGCTGAGCATGCTTAACTTTGGAGTTCTTTCCGAATGGGCTCCTGGAAAAGAAGGAATTCCTTATTGATATGAGTAGTCTATCATCCCTAATAAGCCAGGCTATCACATACACCCCCACTCAGAGGAACCGATGTCCTCGTCGGGCCACAGGAACGTTCCCTCTTGGCACATACGTTTGTGCTTCCAGTACAGCACATGTGCCATACCGTGTGCCACGATGGGTCACAAACGTCATGCACAACATGACTGTAAACTATCCGCAAACATCCGTGTAACCATGAGGGTCGGCTCTGATACCAACTTGTAATGCCCAGTATGCGACTATGTCTCCCATGTTTTGAGGCACGACTTAAAGACATAAGCGCATACTAGAATGATCTCAAGTATGGTATCTTTGCACATCTCATGTAAAATTCAGGGATGAAATTGTAAAATGGTAGTTAGCTTCCACTCGCCACGTCACACAATGAATACAATAACATACATCGTCCAAAGAACATCAGGGTCCGACTACGGATGAAATCCAAACGAGAAAGATACCATAACACAAGTCCTGATCGCCCCTAGTAGGAACCACTACTGATCGTCGGAATACGTCACATACATACGGCCACACTCTTCATCGAACTCCCAGTGAAGTTCTTGTCCATCTCCTGCGTTGTTCTCGGCTGTACCTGCATCTGGTGTGTCGGTCTTGGGGCGTCACAGCCAGCCCCCCTGGCGCGCCCAGGTGGGTTGTGCCCACCTCGGTGGCCTCCCGCGCTGCCTCTTTACCCTATAAATTCCCAAATATTCCAAAACCCTTCAGGGAAGACCTAGATCAGAAGTTCCACCACCGCAAGGCTCTGTACTCCACGAGATCCAATCTAGAGCCCTTTTCGGCACTCCACCTGAGGGGGAAATCATCACCGGTGGCCATCTTCATCATCCCGGCGGCCCCCATGATGAGGAGGGAGTAGTCCACCCTTGGGGCTGAGGGTATGTACCAGTAGCTATGTGGTGTACCGCTCTCTCTCTCTCTCTCTCTCTCTCTCTCTCTCTCTCTCTCTCGTGTTCTTAATGGCACGATCTTGATGTATCGGGGGCTTTGTTAATATAGTTGGATCATATGGTGTTTTCCCCTCTCTATCTCGTGATGAATTGAGTTTTCCCTTTGAGATTTCTTTGGATTGAATACTTGTATGGATTTGAGAACACTTGATATATGTCTTGCAATTGAATACTCGTTGTGACAATGGGGTACCATATTGACCCACTTGATATATGTTTTGGCACTCAACTTGCGGATTCCGGAAGTGACATTGGGGTAATCTATGCATGGGGGTTGATGCACGTTCTTTTCTTTGTTTCTCCGGTAGAAATCTTGGGGCACTCTTTGAGGTTCTTTGCGTTAGATTGAGTATTATAAATCTGAATATGTTTTGGTGTTACCTTAGTACGAACTCTTGATAGATCGATCGGGAAGGATAACTTTGTGTTATCTTGGTACGAACTCTTGAAAGATCGATCAGAAAAGATAACCTTGTGTTATTCTAGTACGAACTCTTGGATAGATCGATCAGAAAGGGTAACTTTGTGTTACTTTAGTATGAACTCTTGGAAAGATTGATCGGAAAGTATAACTTTGAGGTGGTTTCGCACCCCACCAATAATTTATTCTTATGTTCTCCACTAGATAGGAACTTTGGAGTGATTCTTCATCGCACGTTGAGGGATGGTTATATGGTCCAATTATATTAGCACTGTTGAGAGATTGCACTAGCGAAAGTACGGACAATAGGCCTTGTTTTTTCCATCATTGCAATTCCGTTTGTGCTCACTTTTGTTACTTGCTACCTTGCTGTTTTTTCTTGTTCGCACTACAAAAACTCATATCTACTATCCATATTACACTTGTATCACCATCTCTTTGCCGAACTAGTGCACCTATACAATTTGCCATTGTATTTGGTGAGTTCGGGACACAAGATACTTTTTATTATTTGGTTGTAGGGTTGTTTGAGAGAGACCATCTTCATCCCGCACCTCCTACGGATTGATAAACCTTAGGCCATCCACTTGAGGGAAAATTGCTACTGTCCTACAAAACTCTACGCTTGGAGGCCCAACACGTGTCTACAAGAATAAAGTTGCGTGGTAGACATCAAGCTATTTTCTGGCGCCGTTGTCGAGGAGGTGAGTGCTTGAAGGTATATCTTTAGATCTTGCAATCGAATCTTTTAGTTTCTTGTTTTATCATTAGTTTGGTTTTGTAAAGAGAAAACTACAAAAAAATGGAATTGAGGTTGCATGATATTATTGACCATCTTTATAATATATTTCTTGAAAATGATGGATCAGAAAATTGTGCTCAATTGTTAGAATAAGAAGTCAATAAAATGTTTGGCACAAAATATTTGAATGATGAGCATGATTATAATGTTGTTAGTATGAATTCTTTGAATATCCATGATGCTAATGATATGCAAAGCTACAAGCTTGGGGATGCTATATTTGATGAATATGATATTTTTAGTCCCCCGAGTTTTGATGAGAAAATTTATTATGATTATTGCATGCCTCCTATTTATGATGATTATATTGATGAAAGTGGACTTGGAGAGGTCATGACTTTATTTAGTGATGAATCCACTACTTTAGAGGATATTTCAATTGACTGTTATAACAAAGTGGCTATCTACGATGATTATGTTGATGACATGTATGCTATGTTGAATAATTATAACCATGAAACTTGTCATCATGACTTTAATTTTCAATCTCATGATAGTTATTTTGTTGAGTTTGCTCCCACCACTATTCATGAGAATAAACTTGCTTATGTGGAGAGTAGCAAAATTTATATGCTTTTGCATCATGAAAAGAATGATTTATGTGATGGCTATATTGCTAAATTCATTTATGATGCTACTGAAAATTACTATGAGAGAGGAACATATGCTTCTAGGTATTGCAATAATATCAAGTTTCCTCTCTATGTGTTGAAAATATTGAAGTTTTGCTTGTTTTGCCTTCCTATGCTAGTTGATTCTTGCTACCATAATTTGTTTGCTCACAAAATCCCTATGCATAGGAAGAGGGTTAGACTTAAATGTGCTTGCCATGTGATTCATGATGCTCTATTTATGTTTCAACTTTTAACTTTTATGCGAGCATCATTGAAATCATCCACTACAGGAATCAGCTACTTTGCCGTCCGCCATAGCGGACGGCAAAGGCACGAACGGCGGACGACAAAGGCCTTTGCCGTCAGCGGCGGACGGCAAAAGGCTCTGGCAAAGTAGGCTACGGTAAACAGGTTCTTTGCCGTCTGCTACTGACGGCAAAGTCTTTGCCGTCTGCGGCGGACGGCAAAGAGAGAGCGGCAGACGGCAAAGATGGTGGACGGCAATAATTGCGCTGTCAGTCCGTTAAGTGGCTAACGGAAGGCCTTTGCCGTCCGCCGCGGACGGCAAAATTTCTAGGGTCTTTGCCGTCCGCCATATGATGTCATCTGCACGTCACTACATGGCATGTTCTTTGCCGTCTGCCACTGACGGGAAAGTCTTTGCCGTCTGCCACTGACGGCAAACTGACCAAATGGGTCAGCTCCCAGGAAGAACAGGTGGACGCCACGTGGCTTCTTTGCCGTCCGCGGCGGACGGCAAAGAGCCCGTTACCGTCGGTGGCTGACGGCAAAGAGCCTGCATATTGGCTCTTTTATCTGTTTTTTTTATTAAATCCAACAATTTTCATCACAAATATATATGACATATATAGGTATATTTCAAAAGGCCATTACAGAGCAAACATATAAGATATCCAACACATAACTTCATCATCCAACCATATATATTACATGCATAGTTCCATCATACATAACAAGTTCAACATAGAGGCATCCAACCATATATATTACAATAGTTTCATCCAACGATACATGCATAGTTCAACGATACAAAAGAAACAGAGAAAGGGATAAGGAGCACTCCATCTAAGCAAGCTTTCGTCAAGTGAATGAAATCTGCAAAATGGGAAATAAGAAAGTTAGAAGAAGAAGATTAGAAGAAGAAGAAGAAAATGAAGAAGAAGAAGAATATATATGACATTTATGAGCTAATTTAGGTGAAATTGATCATTTGTGAGCTAACTTAGGTGAAATGGATCGTTTATGAGCTAACCTAGGTGCAATGGATCGCTTATGAGCAAACTTAGGTAAAATGCATCATTTTAGAGGTAACCTAGGTAAGATGGATCATTTTGGAGCTAAGCTAGGTAAAATGGGTCATTTTAGAGCTAACTTCGGTAGAATGGATCATTTATGAGCTAACTTAGGTAAAATGGATCGTATATGAGCTAACTAAGCTAATTATGCAATTTTTGACATAAGTAAGCTAAGTATAGATCATTTTAGAGCTAACTTAGGTAAAATGGATGGTTTTGGAGGTCAGTAAGCTTATTAAGTCATTTTGGAGGAGAAGAAGCTAAGTCTACGTCATTATGGTAAGCATTGGAGGAAATAAAGCTAAGTCTAGGTCTTTATGCATGTGTTAAGCAAAACACTAGATAAACTTACCAAGATCCAGGAGGTGTAGGAGCGGGGCTCGACTGGCGCGCCTTGATCTCCGGGAGAGTGCTAGGACAACGGATAAGTCCATCTCCAATGGCTATGGAGCCATGGGACCTCCCACCACCAGATATCATCAACAGCTCTGGATCAATGGGACCCTGGCTCGGGTTAAAGTCCTCCCCTTTCTTCGCCTTCCCCTCATCTCTATATCTCACGAGCTTGTTGTGGGAGGAGATGTTGGTGAAGTTGTTTGCATCATCGAGGCCAGACTGAGAGAAAGCCTTGACTTTCTTGAAAGAGGCAGTGTAGGCCATGGCATACAGGTCATACACCTCTGGCACCTTATCCGCCTTATTGTAGCGTGCCTGAAAGAGAGAAACAATGAAAATTAGTAATTAAAGGGCTCAAGCTAGCATGATGAATGAATTGCATGAATCATGAAGCAAACCACATACCCAGTTGCGCCCGAACTGATATAAGTTGGAGCTGCCTTGATGGTCACTCGGCTCCTCGGGCTGATCCGGCCAGGTACCCCATCCGGACGTGTGCTCCTCCGGGGTCACGTGGGCCGAACTCTCGTGGGCCGAAGACCCGTGGACCGGAGGCTCGTGGACCGGAGTCCGTGTAGCCTCCTCCTCGGACGAGTCCACCCTAGCAGTCACGTGCTCGGGTGAAACGGCTGGGGGTGGCGGCGAGGAAGGCACCGTAGCAGTCACCCTACCTCCTCTCCCACGACCAGCGCCCACCATCTATCAACACCTGCCATGACAAACAGTAAACGAAATTAGTACAACATAAAAAAAGACCGACATGAATAATAATATGTGTATCACTTAAGTGTATCATCATCAAGTACAACATAAAAAAATGTAATACCTGACACTACTAATAATCTCGATCAGTATCATCAATAAATGCATAATCATCATCATCACTATAATCAATGACGGGCTCATAGGGTTCATTGGCATCAACATGTGCAAGGCCACCTTGACGTAATCGGTCAAGCATTGACAGGTCATCCGCAGCAGTAACCTCTTCTTGTTCCGGCTCTTCTTGTTCCTCCTCTGGGGTGATGTCGGATTCATTGTCGCTGTCTACTTCAATGTTTTGGGGTGAAGTATAGCGGTTCTTGAAACGCTTTTTGGAAAGACGTGTCTCTTGGAAGAATTCTCCTTCATATGTGTCTGGGTTAATGTGAGGTTCATAATCCTCTTCCGTTGGGGGAGAAAGTCTAGCACGTGGCGGCACTTCATAAACGACATCCCAACCTTTCAGATTTGGATTAGTTTGGCAGGCCCACGGTTGATAGAATACTTGGGTCGCCTGTTGAGCCATAATATAGACATCAGGAACATCTAAATGAGTGCTTTGGTTGATTTCAACTAGCCCTACATGTTCATGAGTCCTTCTAGTCTCCTTCGGCTGAAACCAATAACATTTGAAGACTACGACATTCGGTGGGTTTTCACCATAGAACAGAAGTTCATAAATTGCTTCAACTCTCCCATAATACTCGGTACCTCCTTCACCGATAGCAGATACACAACAATTTGTTGACTTTCGGTCTGCCATCGATAGCTCCTTGCCATAGGTACGAAAGCGATACCCGTTGATGTCGTACTTGTCAAATGAACGGACCTTATAGTCAAAACCATTAGCGACTTGTCTCAATTCGGCGTCCATAGACTCTGAATTAGCCTACAGGTTTAATATGAAAGGATTGTTGCATTATGCACAAATTAGCGAATGAAATGAAATTGTCTAATAGAAATTACCGTTTGTTTGAACCAAGAGATGAAACCGGGATAGCCACCTCCTTGCTTTGCGAGAAGCTCATACTCTTCGACGGAATCCTTTTGGATCTCCGCTCCATAAGAGAATATGGTAACGTATCGACTGTATGACATATCCAGGAATAAGAGTAGTTCAAAGGAAATAGAAGTTGTGAAACAATGTACCGAGAACTTACTCGATGTACGGCCGCACTTCTATCAGGTTGTTGAAGATATACAACGAAATGGTCCGCCATTCTTCGTTATCCAAAGATACTGGCTGTGAAACACTAGCTGGTGCGAGATTCCCTTTGAATAGGCTGAGGTTGGATCCACCCTTTTTAGGCTCGTCAGCATTGTACCGAGGCTTCGGATTATGCAAATGACGATTTTTGGCTTCGTAGTGCGCTGTTACGAAGTTTGCCGCCTCCTCTGTAATGAATGCCTCAGCCATCGATGCTTCAATTCTACGTTTATTTTTACATTTTTCTCGAAGCGTCTTCTGCATCCTCTCAGTTGGGTAGCACCAACGATTTTGCACGGGCCCCCCCAATCTTGCCTCGGTCGGGAGATGCAAAATCAAATGCTGCATTGGATTAAAGAAGCCCGGTGGAAAGATCTTCTCTAACTTGCAGATCAACTCC
>LR738709.1:313233842-313252910 GCA_902687465.1 Secale cereale | reverse complement strand
GGGGCGGCGACGGGGCGGGGCGGCCGGGCGGCGGGGGCGGCCGGGTCGGGGAAGGGGCGGCGACGGGGAGGGACGGCGATGGGGCGGCGGCGGCGGTTGAGAGAGAGGGAGTGAGAGAGAGGCGCGGGGAGGCGAGAGAGAGAGAGGGAGAGGGAGGAGGACGGCGCGGGCGGGGCCGTTAAGTTAATGTTAACCTTTGCCGTCCGCCCCTCTTTGCCGTCTGCCCTTTTTCTCTTTGCCGTCCGCTAGCGGACGGCAAAGAGAAGGAGCCGTTACTGTTTACGAGCCAGTGGGCCAGCCTCCCTCTTTGCCGTCCGCTAGCGGACGGCAAAGCTTCTTTGCCATCAGCCAGCGGACGACAAAGACCTGGCTGATGGCAAAGTTAGTCTTTGCCATCAGCCAGGTCTTTGCCGTCTGCTTTTTGGAAGCTGATGGCAAAGCCACTCTTTGCCGTCAGCTAGCAGACGACAAAGAAGAGGCTGATGGCAAATCTTCTGATTCCAGTAGTGATCATGCCTAGCTAAAAGATATTAAAGAAAAGCGCTTGTTGGGAGACAAACCAACACTTATATCTACTTTTGTGTGTGTTCACATGATTATGCTACTATAGTAATCATTTTTTATAGCTTTCGTTTCAATAAAGTGCCAAGCAAAGCCTTAGGACCTTGTTGGGTGATAGTAGATTTGATCTTGCTGAAAATAGAAACTTTTGTGCTCACGAGAAAAAAATCTCATTTTTAACAGAAGAGTGCTTTTAAGTTGATTCTTTTTGCAGAATATTAATATAAAAATTGTTCACAAGGTCATATGTTTTTCAAGATTTTTAGAGTTGCAGAAGTATGGTGAATGTTCAAATCATTACATACTGTTATGTTTTTGACATATTTTGTTTTTAATGCATAGTTTGCTTGTTTTCTAGTTTCTATGGCTTATATTGATCAATATAAATTGTAGAAATGATATGCTACAGTAAGCATTGTGTGATAACAATTATGAATCTTGTGTTTGACAGTAACCAAAGTGAATGATTTATTTTATCATACTAACCCATCTCACAAAGTTTTGTTAAGTTTTGTGTGATTAAAGTTTTCAAGTTTTGGGTGAGATGTCGATATGAGGAGAATAAGGAGTGGAAAGACCCTAAGCTTTGGGATGCCCAAGTCACCCCAAGGTAATATTCAATTAATATCCAAGCAACTAAGCTTGGGGATGCACCGGAAGGCATCCCCTCTTTCGTCTCCAACATTATCGGTAACCTCACTTAAAGCTATATTTTTATTTGTCACATGGTATGAGTTTTGCTTGGAGCGTCAATTTATTTTGTTAGAATTTGCTTTCTGGTATTTAGAATAATGTTTTGCATCTTTTATTTTAATAAAAGTGTCAAGTATAGCCTTTGCCATGCTTATTTTGCAAGTATACATGCTGTTGTTTGAAAACAGAAAGTTTTCTATCATTGTCTGAATTATTCTGGATAGCCAGGACCTGACAAATTCTTGAATTTTTTACAAAGTTAGTATGAATAAGTTCTCTGTAACGTGGTATTTTTTCAGAATTTTTAGAGCTAGGGAAGTATGAGAACAATTCCATTCTTTACAGACTGTACTGATTTGGCAGATTGTTGTTATGTTTGCATATGTTTACGTGATTAATGATTTTATTTGAGGATAGGAGTATTAAATATGCAGAGGAATTTAGTATGCAATGTTGAATAATAATTTTAGTTATTTTCTACAGTATAGGATGATAAGGTTTTGCATTGATTCATACTAACTTATCTCACGAGTTCTTGTTGAGTTTTGTGTGGATGAAGCTTTTGAGATTTAGAGAAACCGTGATATGAGAAGAATTAAGGAGACACAAAAGTTCAAGCTTGGGGATGCCCAAGGCACCCCAAGATAATATTTCAAGAAGTCTCAAGCATCTAAGCTTGGGGATGCCCCGGTAGGCATCCCACCTTTCTTCATCAACAATTATCGGTTAGTATCGGTTGATCCAAAGTTTTTATTTCTTCACATGAGATGTGTTATTCTTGAAATGTCATTTTATTTGGTTTGCTTGCTGTTTTAATAAAATACTTAGATCTGAAAGTTTTAAATAAAATACAGCCCCCAAATAGTTGCCAGGGAAGCTAAGCAAGCGACATTCACATCCCGTCAACGAAGCTCTTTTCAGGCGATGTTGCTCTAGTGCTTTACTTGTATCTTTTTGAGCATGGAGTGCTTTAGTATTTTTGAAGAAATTTTCTCTTGCTTCACTTAAATTATTTTGAGAGAAATAAATTATGCTCATGATTTTTACTTATATTTGTTTTAGCTTATCAAAAGCAACACATAAAATTAGTCCCAATATGATAGATATCCAAGGAAGATATAATAAAAACTTTCATGAAGATCATTGGACAAAATAAACTTGATTCCTTGTAATAGTTTCGAGACATGATAATGTGATATGTGAGTCATGTTGATGAGTAATTGTGCTTTAGTAAGATATTGGTGTTAAGGTTTGTGATTCCCGAAGCATGCACGTATAGTCTCTCGTTATGCCGGGAAGTTGGAGCACAATTTATCCTTGATTGTCCTATCTTTGTGTGAAGGCCGGGGGCGCGCGATGGTTAACTCCTACCAACCTCCCCCCTAGGAGCATGCTTAGTATTAGTTTGCTTCGAGGACTAATAAACTTTTGCAATAAGTATGTGAGTTCTTTATGACTAATGTGAGTCCATGGATTATACGCACTCTCACCCTTTCATAATTGCTAGCCACCCTTGTACCGCACAATTTTTGCCGGTGCATAAACTTTATTAAACCTTCCTCAAAACAGCCACCATACCTACCTATTATGGCATTTCCATAGCCATTCCGAGATATATTGCCATGCACTTCCATCATATAGTTGACTTGAACATTCATTTTTCATCATATAGAGTCATACTATGTTATAGGTATCGAGTTGTAATTTTTATTTCTTTTGAGTTATAAGTAAATAGAAGTGTGATGATCATCATTATCCATTATTAGAGCATGTCCCAATGATGATAGGATGATGGAGACCATGATTCCCCCACAAGTCGGGATGAGACTCCGGACTAAAAGAAAAAAAAAGAAAAAAAAGAAAAAAAGGAAAAGAAAAAAAAGAGAAAAGAAAAAAAGAAAAAATGAAAAAAATGATGAATGAAAGAAAAAAGAGAAGGGGCATGCAAATACCACACTTGTTCTTCAAAGTAGCACCATGTTTTTCATATAGAGAGTCTCCTATGTTGTCACTTTCATATACTAGTGGGATTTTTCTATAGTAGAGTTTGATACATACCCACTTAGTTTCATATTGAGCTTTCATACACTTATAGCTCTTAGTGCATCCGTTGCATGGCAATCCCTACTCCTCACATTGATATCGATTGATGGATATCTCCATAGCCCATTAGTTTGCCTAGTTGATGTGAGACTTTCTTCCCCTCTTTTGTCTACTACCACCACATTCTATTCCACCTATATTGCTATATCCATGGCTTGCACTCATGTATTGCGTGCGAGTTGAAAATGCCGATGCGCTTTAAAAAGTATGAACCAATTGCTTGGCTCACACTGGGGTAGTACATGATTTATACTTTGAGCTGGGAAGACAGAGCATGACAAGACTATATGATTTTGAAGGGATAACGTTCTTTAGCATTTGATATTCTGAAAGACATGGTTGCTTGTTGATATGCTAGAGTATTTAAATCTCATGTCAAAACTAGACTATTGCTTTGAACCATATAAAAGTCCAAATGTCCATGCTATAAAGAAAAGAATATGATATGACATGATAGGCAACATTCCACATCAAAAATTCTGTTTTTATCATTTAACTACTCGAGGACGAGCAAGAATTAAGCTTGGGGATGCTGATACGTCTCCAACGTATCTATAATTTTTGACTGTTCCATGCTGTTATATTATCATTCTTGGATGTTTTATAATCATTTTATAGTCATTCTGTATCATTTTTGAGACTAACCTATTGACATAGTGCAAAGTGCCAGTTGCTGTTTTCTGCATGTTTTTTACATCGCATGAAATCAATATCAAACGGAGTCCAAACACCACGAAACTTTTTGGAGATTTTTTTGGGCCAAAAGACACCCAATGGGCCAGAGCTACACCTGGGGGATGCCCCGAGGGGGGCACAACCCACCAGGGTGCGCCAGGCCCCCCTGGTGCGCCCAGGTGGGTTGTGCCCACCTCGGTGGCCCCCGCACAGCCTCTTTACTGTGTAAATTCGCAAATATTCCGAAACCCTTTGGGGAAGACCTAGATCAGAAGTTCTGCCGCCGAAAGGCTCTGTACTCCACGAGATCCAATCTAGGGCCCTTTCTGGCACTCCACCGGAGGGGGAAATCATCACCGGTGGCCATCTTCATCATCCCAGTGGCCACCATGATGAGGAGGGAGTAGTCCACCCTCGGGGCTGAGGGTATGTACCAGTAGCTATGTGTTGTATCTCTCTCTCTCTCTCTCTCTCTCTCTCTCTCTCGTGTTCTTGATGACACAATCTTGATGTATCGGGGGCTTTGTCAATATAGTTGGATCATATGGTGTTTTCCCCTCTCTATCTCGTGATGAATTGAGTTTTCCCTTTGAGATTTCTTTAGATTGAATACTTTTATGGATTTAAGAACACTTGATATATGTCTTGCAGTTGAAAACTCGTGGTGACAATGGGGTATCATATTGATCCACTTGATATATGTTTTGGCACTCAACTTGCAGATTCTCGAAGTGACATTGGAGTAATCTATGCATAGGGGTTGATGTACGTTCTTGTCTTTGTTTCTCCGGTAGAAATCTTGGGGCACTCTTTGAGGTTCTTTGCGTTGGATTGAGTATTATAAATCTAAATATGTTTTGGTGTTATCTTAGTACGAACTCCTGATAGATCGATCGGAATTGATAACTTTGTGTTATCTTAGTACGAACTCTTGTAAGATCGATCGAAAAAGATAACCTGGTGTTATTCTGGTACGAACTCTTGGATAGATCGATTGGAAAGGGTAACTTTGTGTTACTTTAGTATGAACTCTTGGAAAGATTGATCGGAAAGAATAACTTTGAGGTGGTTTCGTACCCCACCAACAATTTCTTCTTATGTTCTCTCCTAGATAGGAACTTTGGAGTGATTCTTCATCGCACGTTGAGGGGTGGTTATATGATCCAATTATATTAGAACTATTGAGAGATTGCACTAGCGAAATTACGGACCCTGGGACTTGTTTTTCCGTCATTGCAATACCGTTTGTGCTCACTGTTTTTACTTGCTACCTTGCTGTTTTTATTGTTCGCACTACAAAAACTCATATCTACTATCTGTGTTACACTTGTATCACCATCTCTTCGCCGAACTAGTGCACCTATACAATTTGCCATTGTATTTGGTGTGTTGGGGACACAAGAGAATTTTTATCATTTGGTTGCAGGGTTGTTTTAGAGAGACCATCTTCATCCTACACACCCTACGGATTGATAAACCCAAGGTCATCCACTTGAGGGAAAATTGCTACTGTCCTACAAAACTAAGCGCTTGGAGGCCCAACATGTGTCTACAAGAATAAAGTTGCATAGTAGACATCACCTCCCTCCCCTCTTCTACCTTGTTCCTGTTGGGAACGTAGTATTTCAAAAAAAATTACCTACAATCACGCAAGATCTATCTAGGAGAAGCATAGCAATGAGTGGGAGAGTGTGTCGACGTACCCTCGTAGACCGAAAGCGAAAGCGTTTAGTAACGCGGGTTGATGTAGTCGAACGTCTTCACGATCCAACCGATCCAAGCACCGAACGTACGACACCTCTGCGTTCAACACACGTTTAACTCGATGACGTCCCACGAACTCTTGATCCAGTTGAGTGTCGTGGGAGAGTTTTGTCAGCACGACGGTGTGGTGACGGTGATGATGAAGTTACCGGCGCAGGGCTTCGCTTAAGCACTGCAATGATATGTACGTGGTGTGTAACTGTGGAGGGGGGCACCACACGTGGCTAGGAACAATTGATGTGTGTCCAAGGGGTGCCCTCCCCACGTATATAAAGGAGGGAGAGGGAGGAGGCGGCGAGCCTAGGAGGGGGCGCACCGAGGGGGGGGGGTCCTACTCCCACTAGGAGTAGGACTCCCCTTTCATAGTAGGAGTAGGAGAAGAGGAAGGGAAGGAGAGAAGGAAGGAGGGGGCGCTACCCCTCCCCCTAGTCCAATTCGGACTAGGCTGGGGGGGGGGGGCGTGCGGCCCAGCCCTAGGCAGCCTGATGTAGGGTGGAACCCTAATCGGCTGATCTTTCATGAAAGGAGGTTATCCCACGATGAACACGGAGAACACAAGGAAGATATGGATGAAAACACGAGGGGGAAACACTCAAATCAACACAAATACGGTCACACAGGTGCTAGATCCACGATACACATCAAGATACACGATCCATAGTCAACAACGGTGGTACAAAGATAGTCTTCTCCTGGAGGAGGCCTTGAGTTATCCCTTGGGATCTTCTCCGATGTGGAGGTCTTGAATCCGAGGTGGATCTTCTCCGAAGAGGCCGCGGTCTCGTAGGAGAGAATCCACAGAGGTCTATGATGAGCTATCCCAAAAGCTAACCCTAAAAGAACGAAGGGAAAGAGTACTTATAGTCCAAGGGGTAAGTTGGGGGATACATGGGGTGAAAACTCTTCAACTGCGCGTAGGCAGGGCGGTAGTACCGGTCCTGGGACCGGTAGTACCGGTCTTTGCGGTTTTACCGGAAGTTCCGGCCTTGCACCGGTCGATCACAGAAGGTGTAGCGGTAGTTGGCCGGTAGTTGGACCGATACTACCGGTCGACCGGTAGTATTGCACCGGTCGATCACAGAAGGTGTAGCGGTAGTTGGGCGGTAGTTGGACCGGTACTACCGGTACCAGTAGTACCGGTCCAACTACCGCTACACCTTCTGTGATCGACCGGTGCAAGGCCAGAACTTCCGGTAAAACCGCAAAGACCGGTACTACCGGTCCCAGGACCGGTACTACTGCCCTGCCTGCGCGCAGTTGAAGGGTTTTCACCCCATGTATCCCCCAACTTACCCCTTGGACTATAAGTACTCTTTCCCTTCGTTCTTTTAGGGTTAGCTTTTGGGACTCATCATAGACCTTTGTGGATTCTCTCCTACGAGACCGCGGCCTCTTCGGAGAAGATCCACCTCGGATTCAAGACCTCCACATCGGAGAAGATCCCAAGGGATAACTCAAGGCCTCCTCCGGGAGAAGACTATCTTTGTACCACCGTTGTTGACTATGGATCGTGTATCTTGATGTGTATCGTGGATCTAGCACCTGTGTGACCGTATTTGTGTTGATTTCAGTGTTTTCCCCTCGTGTTTTCCTCCATATCTTCCTTGTGTTCTCCATGTTCATCGTGGGATAACCTCCTTTCGTGAAAGATCTGCCGATTAGGGTTCCACCCTACATCACTATGGTATCATGAGCATAGATTGATCACGAATTTGGAGCCCCACACCTTGTTTTCTAGCTTGTTTTTGTTGTGTTCTTCCCAATTTCGAAAATTCCCCACAAAAATAGCCCCAATTTTTTTTTTGTGATCTGTTGATTTGGCGAGATTTCGTTGAATTTGTCCCATGGATTTGCTGTGCCACGAGTGGATCTAGCATTTCCCCAAGTTTCACCACTTTCCATCCACGAAATCCACCCAATTTCGACCCCAAAATCATCCATTTCCGCCCATATTCCGCCCCGATCCAGTTCTGAGAATTTTCCCGACACCAGCGGTACTACCGGTGGCACTAGCGGTACTTCCGCTGAGCATCTCAAGCGGTACTACTGGCCTACCAAGCGGTACTTCCGCCCCACCCAGTTTCAGCCTTCCGAGTTTCACCATTTCGACTGTAACTTTCACTCCCGAACTCCGATTTGAGTGTTCTTTGGCTCGTTGAAAAGCTAGCGACGTGCCCGAGCTGCTCATCTCGGTTTTACCACCATTAGACTCCATAAAATTGTGTCCAATTTGGCAAGTTTGCTTAGGCCCTCCACCATATAAACCTTCCGCATACCACAACCACTTCCGCAACCACCATTGCTTCAACTCTTCGATTTTGACAATTTTGTCTCACTTTGCCTTGGATACTTGAGTTGTGGTTTCACCGTTTCCTTGGATGTTTCGGCTACCTTGGAACGGAACGACTTCGACAACACCACCGCTCACCCTCGGCAAGGACGGTAACATCAACGACACCTTGTTCATCCTACCTTGCAATTGCATTGTCACCCTATGGACCATCTTTGCGTAGCTTTCCCATTGAGACTAGCCATTTGAGTATTGCCGGGCCACGAGACTTGTGCACATTAGTGATAGTCATAGATATTGCATACCATATAATCATATCTCCGTGTGCCACAAGAATGATCCGCATACACAATCGCAACCTTGATACGAGAAGCATGCATAAGTATCCAAAGAAAGAGCTCACAAGCTTTTAAGCAAAAGAGCCAACCAAAGCTTATAAGCAAAAGGAAAATAGCATCATACGCCTTGCATCAAAAGAGATCATATGAGATAGCAATACTTCATCTTGTGCTCAAGCATCGGCACATCAAACACTCATAGCATACTTGTGATAGGAAGTCGTTTCGTTTGCCTCTTATAGGCCGTGCACAAGTGCGTATCTGCCTATTAAGCAATCAGTTAGCGTCTCTCTAGTGTTGTGCAACACGAGCATTTTCCGTGGATTCCACATTTTCGCTCACCCTTGGTTGCACAACCACATTTATCTATCCGTGCGTGTATTCCGTGTGCTACTTTGCTAGTGATCTACTTGTTGCATGAGCAAATTGTGAACCATTTTCAACATCATTGAGTCACTTTGACAATTGCATTGAATTTGTGCCACCATCCTAACCAAGCTCCTCTCAAAGCTTTACTTGTGTAGGTGTGAGAATCGACACGAAGTGGTACCAATAGTGCTATTTCCGGGTTACATTATTGTAGCGACCAGACCTCAAACAGTCTGATCTCTGTGCATCAGTGTCATCCCTGGATCAATAATGCTGACACGCACAGTACTTGAAGGATTTATAACAGAGTAGCAATCACACACTTATTACATCGATAGTCCAACGATGAATTTATTACAAATAATATGGCTGAAGGCCATCTAATACGATAACAGCGGAAGGCTTGGAAGATAAGTGAGTCCATCAACTCCAGCGGCATCACTGAGTATAGAACCACGACCTAAAAGGGCATCTTACTCGTCATCTGAAAAGTCTGCAACATGAAACGTTGTAGCCCAAAAACGGGTCAGCACATGGAATATGCTGGCAAGGTAACACAAGAGAATGCAATGAAAATAAAGTTATACTATATGCAATATGGCTGGTAGAAAGCTCTATGGTTAAGTTTTTGCGTCAAGCCAATTTTTCCCTACTTCAAAGGAATGCATTTTAATTAACTATCATGGTAGTTGAAACATCGTTGAGAAGATAGACATCCTCTCAACCCCAATTAAAGTTCATCATTAAACCCAACAAAATTAAATTAGAGTAACATGATGAGATGCACATGAAAATCCAAGTACTAGATACTCAAGACGTCCATAATCGGGGACATGGGTAATCATGATCAGTTTGTACACTCTGCAGAGGTTTGTGCACTTTTCCCACAAGACTCGATCGCCTCCGTTTGGTTTCTCGCACTGCATAGTGTTTGAGAAACGGATGACCGAGACATAGTCTTTCAGAAGCGCTAGCACCTTACGATCGGGCGGACCGTACCAACCTACATCCCCTACATCTGCTAGTCCACCACTATAAGAGTTCGCACAACTTACTCATACTATGCTAGAGCCCATAATAGCATTGTGGCTGCACACGGAAGTTTCTAGTATGAATAATCTCATGATCCCTTTGAGCCTGGGTGGCGGTCCAAAAGAAAAACAGGCAATCACTGGAATACCCAGATGCCTCAATCCATCCAGATGTGTATTAATGTTGCCACCTTAAGTTGAACCATTAATTAAACAATCTCACATCTGTCATGGATTTCACTCACCCAATCCACGTCTACGAGCATAGCATGCCCTAACAGCAAACGTATAAGTAACTCCCAAAGGTTTGAATGTAATGCAGGTAATAGGTACTACCTCAATCTACTTCCCAATCCCACAATTTAATTGATCCTACTCATGCAATGTGTGAGGGTTGGACTAATGCAATGAAAACTGGGTAATTGGAAAGCATGATCAAAGTGTTACTTGCCTTGCTGATGATCCGCAAAACCTAGAGACTCAAAGTAGCAAGCGGCGCACTCCGGGTACTCTATCGCAATCAAACAAATACACAATAAGTACTTAACTAATGCATGGGTAAAACTCAAATAAGAGATCTAACCAGAAAGTTCAACTTAAGAACTCCGGTTTGCAAAAAGAAACAACTCGAAAGAAGCAACGAAACTCAAACTGCGAAAGAAACGAGCTTTGGTTTACTAGTTGGCCTAAAGTCAAAATTTACAGTAACCAAAACTTTGTTCCAGTTCGTTAAACGTAAAGAGGGCATCGAGATGAAGATCTGGGATTTTGAATCACCTGATTCCGACTCTCGAGCGAAAAGAAAAACGAAAAACAAAATCAGGGCAGAAATCGCGATCGGAATAACCGCGGATAAATACCCCGAAAAAGAAAAACGACGAACAGGCTAACGAACGAACATTCCCTGTCTGCGGTTAACTAACAAAAACCGTTCGTTAAAACGAACGTACGGACGAACGTCCGCTAATTAACTAAACCGGCGAAAAAAACCGAACCGATCTATTCTAACTAAAAAAACAGATCTAGGTTTTTTTCCTAAAACAAAACCGATCGGTTAAACGAGAAAAACCGGGAACTACCTCGGGCAAGAACTCCGGCGAAACTCCGGTGATCCGGCGGCGAGGCGGCGGGGCTCCGACGGGGCGGCGGCGCGGCACGCGGGCGGCGGCGGGGCGGTGCGGCGGCGGCGGGTGGCGGCGCGGCGGCGCGCAGGTGAGGCGGCGGCGGCTGGCGAGCGAGGCGGCGGCGCGGGCGAGCGGCTAGGGTTCGGCGCTGGCGGGCTGGGCGTATCGGGCCGGCGGGGCTGGCTTATAAAGGCCAGTCTCCTGGTCCTTCACGAGTCTAAGTCGGTTCCTAATTTTTTTTTCTAAAAGAGTCCCGGCGCAGAAAAATTAACGAAAGAAATACCAAACGGACTCCAAAATTCCCGAAATAATTTTTCACCGTCCTCTAATAATATTTAGGACAAAGTGAACATTTTTCCCGGACCTAAATGCAATTTTGAAAAACATGTATTTTTCCTATGCAAATAAATCCGCGAATAAATCCAGAAAAATACCAAAAGTGATTTTAATATTTTTCCTCCAATATTTCTGTTATTTTGGAGAAGTCATATTATCTCCACTCATATTTGGTAATTAGAAATATTTTTAGGAGGGAAAAATAATTAGAATCAAACTGTCCTCGTACCGGTATTCGGGCGAACTCAAATACGAAAACGGTAAAATCCCCAACTCTCTCCGTAGGTCCTTGAGTTGCTTAGAATTTCGAGGAACTCCATGAACAAAAAAATGCAAAAAGATGAAATGCAATTATGATCTATGTATAACATTCCAAATTGAAAATTTGGGATGTTACAATTATTGAGTGATCATTGATCCATTTTCAACTTCGGTTAAGGTACATTTGGTATTGTCTTCTCCTTTCTCCCACTCACATACTTGCTTGTGATGATGGATAGGCCAAGTACATCTTCCAACCCGATCTTCGACTATCCTCAAGAAGCGAACAACTACGTCACCAAACTACATCTCTTCGGTGTCCAACGAGCTCTCCATCAAGAAAGTGAAGCTATGCGCGAGTACATTGGTCAAGTCGCCGAGGACGCGCGCCAATTTGAAGCAAGAACAAAAGAACAATTCGACATCATCAACACCAACATGTCTACTCAATTCAACGAGCTCCGGACATTGATAGTCAACCGACGTTCTTCTTCCACATCCTATCAACGACGAAGCCGCTCAAGTCGACATTCGGACTCCACGCAAGACTCAAGTACCCCTACGTCCAACAGTCTTCGTCAAGCCGCACGCCAAACTCGACGTGACAACCGGCAACCTCTTCATGACAAGAGTTCACAAGAGCTATTCGACGAGCAAGAAAGCCAACGTCGTCAAAACCAAGCTAAACTTGAGCAAGCACAAGAACGACAACGACTACGCCAACAACAACAAGAGCGAGCACGTCAATATCAAGAAGAACAAGACGCCGAGGCTAACCACCAAGCACAACAACGTCGAGAAGCTCAAGCTATGGAGGCGCAACGAGCATTACGCGATGCACATCGCAATGTGGCAGCCCGCACTCGAGACACTCATCAAGAAGAGGATTTCCTTCGTGATGAGATGCAAGAAATACGCCACCAAGCAAGAATGCAACAAGAAGCTCCTCCTCAAGCGCGACAAGAGCATCAACCTCAACAAGAACAACAAGCTCGACATGCACACCATGATAATGGACATCTACTTCGACAAGAGCAACATGATATTGCAAACCACCAAAATCAAGACCGCCCTCCCAATAGGCAAGGAAACAATGAAGAGCATCGCTACGGCAAGCTAAAGTTCACCATGCCAAAGTTTTCCGGAAGCATTAATCCCGAAGACTACCTCTCATGGGCATTGAAGGTTGACAAGATCTTTCACCTTTACAATTTCGATGAAGAGAAGAAGATCGCAATGGCATCCCTTGAGTTCCAAGACTATGTTCTCATATGGTGGGAGCAAATCATGGAGAGAAGAGAAGCAAAAGGCGAACTTCCTATCACCACTTGGGCTCAAATGAAGGAAGTGTGCCTACACACTACAATCGTGACTTGTTCAAGAAGCTACAACTCCTCAAGCAAGGTACCAAGTCGGTTGAAGAGTACTACAAGGAGATGGAGATTGCCATGATACGAGCAAACATCACGGAAGATGAAGAGCAAACAATGGCGAGATTCTTGAATGGACTCAACTATCCTATCAAGAAGATTGCGGACTTTCAACTGTACACCAATCTCCTCGAGCTAGTACATCAAGCAACCAAAGCGAAGCGGCAAGTTCAAGAGGACTACAAGCACTCCAAGTTCCTCCAAGAACTTCGGCTCCTACAACCAAGCTTCAACGACTTCGGCTACTCCTCCTACCTCTAACAAGCCATCTACAAACTTCGGTGACAAGTCAAGCTACAAGAATGCGACTACATCGAGTCGTCCACCTTCTACCAACAACTTCAAGCGAAGAGCTTCCTCAACTACAACTCCAACCGAAGACAACTCCAAGACGAGTTCCATCAAATGCTTCAAATGCCAAGGGCGAGGCCACAAGTCATTTGAGTGCAAGACCGTTCGCACCATGATCATCAATGATGACGGTTCTTATGATTCAATGAGCGACAATGAAATGGAAGCACTTGAGCATGCAGCTATGCATCGCCAAGTGAATGAAGAAGAAGACCATCAAGTGTTTTGCGACAATGACTCAAGTCCCAATCTTGTTGTCTCCAAGGTCTTGACACTACAACACCAACAAGATGACGACCAACGATGTCACATTTTCCATACCAAGGCCATCATCAATGGACGCTCCGTCAAGGTTATCATCGATGGAGGAAGTTGTCACAACTTGGCAAGCGAAGAGCTATGCGACAAGCTTCATTTGGTCAAGACGAAGCATCCTCACCCCTACAAGGTCCAGTGGCTCAACGACGCCGGAATTCTTCGAGTCGAGCACACCGTGCAAGTCTCTTTCAAGATAGGCGCCTACGAGGACACTCTTGAATGTGATGTGATCCCCATGTCCGTGTGCCACCTTATTCTTGAACGTCCATGGCAATATGATCGTGGAGTCACACACAATGGATGGACCAATCACTATAGCTTCAAGATGAAGGGCAAGGAATTCGTGCTACGACCAATGTCTTCAAGTCAAGTAGCCGCTGACAAGCACTTACCTACCAACCATCGTGGTGAGAGAGCGAGCCACCAAAAGGAGAGTGAGAGCCACAAGCGAAATATGAGCGACTCCACGATGAGCGACAAGAAGCAACTAGTGCTATTTGCCACCGAACGTGAGATGAGAGAAGTGTGTGAGAACCCATCGAGTGTCTTTCACCTTGTGCTTATATGTAAAGGGGAAGCCAAACCTACTAACACTTCACCACCCCTACCTTTAGTGTTATCTAATTTGTTGCAGGAATTCTCGAACGTCTTTCCCGAGGAGCTACCTCCGGGTCTACCTCCACTTCGCGGAATCGAACACCGCATCGACCTCATACCCGGCGCACCACTTCCAAACAAGGCTCCTTACCGCGTCAACCCCGAGGAAACCAAGGAGATACAATGGCAAGTATAACAACTCATCGACAAAGGTCATGTACATGAGAGCTTAAGCCCTTGTGCCGTTCCGGTTATTCTCGTGCCTAAGAAAGATGGAAGTTTTCGCATGTGCTTCGATTGCCGCCCCATAAATGCTATCACCGTTAGATACAGTTATCCTATTCCACGCTTAGATGACATGCTTGATGAATTATGTGGTGCCACCATCTTTTCAAAAATTGATATTAAAAGTGGTTACTACCAAATTCGCATTCAAGAGGGTGATGAGTGGAAAACGGCTTTCAAAACCAAGTTTGGGTTATATGAGTGGCTTGTTATGCCAATGGGTTTATCGGAAGCACCCGGTTCATTCATGCGTCTTATGCATTTTTGTCTACGACCCTACATAGGCGTCTTTGTAGTGGTTTACTTTGATGACATCCTTGTTTTTAGCAAGACGCTAGAGGACCATGTGACACACATCCGTATGGTTTTACAAACCCTTTGGAAAGAGCGCTTATATGCTAATATGGAGAAATGCACTTTTGGCGTTGACAAGGTCGTCTTCCTAGGATTTGTCGTTTCTTCCCAAGGTGTTCACGTTGATGAAACTAAAATTGAAGCAATTAAAACTTGGCCTCAACCAACGAATCTCATGCAAGTGCGTAGTTTCCTTGGTCTAGCCGGTTTCTATCGACGTTTTGTGAAGGACTTTAGCACTATTGCTATGCCTCTACACGCCTTGAGCAAGAAGAAGGCACCCTTCATTTGGGGTCCTTCGCAAGACACCGCGTTCAATGAGCTAAAAAGCTTGCTTACACACGCACCACTTCTAGCCCTACCAAACTTTGATAAACCGTTTGAGATTCATTGTGACGCTAGTGGTACCGGCATAGGTGGCGTGCTCATGCAAGAAAAGCGCCCAATTGCTTACTTTAGCGAGAAGCTAGCCGGAGCACAACTTAACTATCCCATCTATGATAAAGAGCTTTATGCCTTGGTGAGAGTTTTATGTGTTTGGGAACATTATCTTATACCTCATGAATTCATTCTTCATACGGACCATGAGACTCTCAAGTATCTCAAGGGCCAAACTAAGTTGAACAAGCGTCATGCTAAATGGAGTGAGTTCATTGAGTCTTTTCCCTATGTCATCAAGTACATCAAAGGCAAAGAAAATGTTGTGGTGGACGCGCTTTCCCGCAAATGCATGCTTGTTATGCAACTTGAGTTGAATGTTATTGTCTTTGAGCACATAAAAGATTTATATGGGCATGATCCTTTCTTTGCAAATCCTTATGCTAAGTGTTTGACTCACACTTCTTGGGAACGTTACTACATAAAGGATGGATATCTTATGAGAGCTAACAAACTTTGCATTCCCGAGTCGTCGCTTCGTTTGCTCCTTTTGCAGGAATCGCATGGAGGAGGACTCATGGGACACTTTGGACGCGACAAGACATTTGCTACGCTCTCCAAGAACTACTTTTGGCCCAAGATGCTACGTGATGTCTCACGCCTCACCAACCGGTGTTCTACATGCCGCAAAGCTAAGTCAAAAGCTCAATCTCATGGTCTTTACATGCCTCTTCCTATTCCATACCATTCATGGGAAGACATAAGCATGGATTTTGTACTTGGTTTGCCTAGGACTCAAAATGGCAAAGATTCCGTTTTAGTTGTCGTGGATAGATTTTCTAAAATGGCTCATTTCATTCCTTGTACCAAGATCGATGATGCTTCACATGTTGCAAATCTCTTTTGTAGGGAGGTCATTCGTCTACACGGCGTGCCCAAAACGATCGTGCCGGACCGGGACGTCAAGTTCTTGAGCTACTTTTGGAAAACCCTATGTGCCAAACTCGGAATCAAGCTACTCTTCTCTTCGGCGTACCATCCACAAACCGACGGCCAAACGGAGGTGACGAACCGCACGCTTTCGACGCTTCTTCGCGTGTTGATCAAGAAGAACATCAAGGAATGGGAGCAATGCTTGCCCATCGCCGAGTACGCCTACAACCGCGCAAGACAATCGACTACCGGCAAGTCCTCCTTCGAGGTCGTCTACGGCTTCAACCCGTTGTCCCCATTGGACATCCTACCTCTACCTCTACAAGAGCTGACGAACATGGATGCAAGTGCACGAGCAAGCTATCTCAAGAAGGTGCATGAAGATACAAGGGCAACGATCGAGAGGCAAGTACATCGTCTAGCGTCCAAGCTCAACGCCACCAAGAAGACTATGGTGTTCCAACCGGGAGATCTTGTTTGGCTTCATCTTCGCAAGGACCGTTTCCCACACGAGCGCAAGTCCAAACTACTACCTCGCGCCGACGGACCCTTCAAGGTGCTAGCTCGCTACAACAACAACGCCTACAAGATCGACATCCCACGAGACAAGTACAATGTGAGCGATGCCTTCAACATCAAGGATCTCTCTCCTTTGCATGGTGATGAAGATTTCGATCCGAGGTCGGATCTTTCCCAAGGGAGGGGAGATGATGCGGAGCATCCCAAGCTCATGCCCATGGACCATCAATCACCTCACCAAGTGCTCCAAGGACCAATGTGTCAGGCCCAATATGCGATTCTATCCCGATCACGTGACACTTACGTGATTGGGGCACAACCGCATTTCGGACGCTTAGCAAGATGGATATCATTACATCGTACCATTACATACATACATGGGGATACAACAATACATAAAAGTCACATGAATACAACAATATCAATACAAAGTATCCGACTACGGATACAAACATGAAAATCACAAAGACATCCATCTGCTATCCCAGGCTGCCGACCCGGAAGCTAACCCAAGACTGAAGAAGAAGAAGAAGAAGAAAGAACTCCAACACAACGATCAATGCTCTCACGTCAAGACATCGGAAACCTGCACCTGCAACTGTTGCTGTAGTATATGTGAGGCACGAGGACTCAGCAATCCCATAACCATGGGTAACAAGACTATCAAAGCTTAATAGGTAGGAAGAGGTAAAGTGGTGAGGTTGCAGCAGCGGCTAAGCATAATATGGTGGCTAACTTACGAGTACAAGAATAAGATGAGCATCTACGCAAACGGTCGCAACTAGTAGTGATCGCTAAAGATCCTGAACTACTTACGAGTCAAACATAACCCCACCGTGTTCTCTACTCAAAGTGAAAAGAGACAGTCACGGTTACTCACACAGTTGTGTGTTTTACTTCGGATCCTCTGTCAAGTTTTCTACAACCGGACATTAACAAATTCCAATCTGCCACATAACCGCGGGCACGGCTTTCGAAAGATCATAACCCTGCAGGGGTGTCCCAACTTAGCCCATCACAAGCTCTCACGATTAGCCGAAGTGATAAATATAATATCATCACCCCTTATCTTAGGGAAATCCGATCAGGCTCGGCATCCCGGTGCACAAGACATTTCGACAATGGTAAAACAAGTCCAGCAAGACCTCCCGGCGTGCCGACACCCTGATAGTAGCCACGCGTATCTCGTCTCAGGACACGACCGGATGGGACAGCCTACGGGAGCCAATCCTCGAGTTTCCCCATGGTGGCCCCGCAGTCGGCCCGTTTGGGACCAACACCATCAGCACCGCCCCCCCCCCGCTATGTAGAAAGAATCCTCGGGTAGCGCTAACTCCCTATGCAATTAATTAATTAATTAAGTTGTTATTATGTGCAAATTAAAACCAATGTTGGGCCTTGCTGGAGGAGTTTTATTCAAAGACGAACTGTCAAGGGGTCCCCATATACCCATCGTGTAAGGAACACAAAATCAAGGAACATAATGTCGGTTTATTGGTGCCTAAGGTGGCATGAGTGGAACAAAACACCGAGCAAAAGGCCAAGCCTTCCACCCATGCCCAGTATATAGGTGTGTTATTATATATATAACATATTGTGATATTCCAACAACAAGTTCCCTCCTGGAACAAACTTCATCTTCACCTGCAACTAACAACGCTATAAGAGGGGCTGAGCAAGCGGTAACATAGCCAAACAATGGTTTTGCTAGGAAGGTGTCAAAGGTTAGAGGTTTCATGGCAACAAGGAGAGGGGATGACAATAAGATGGGTAGCGCGACATGTAACGATAGCATCGAGACAACTAAGCAAAGGCAATGATAGTAAAGGTATCCAAGGGTATGATCATCTTGCCTGAGATCCCGCAAGGAAGAAGAACGGATCCATGAAGAAGACGGAGAAGAAGCCTTGAAGAAGAACCACGGGTAGACGAACGAATCCTCATGAACGCAACGGAACAAGCACTAACGAGAAGAAGCAAGCAACACAGTAAACAAACCACTCAAGAACATGACAATATGCACTACCAAGTAGGATGCAGGACAAGTCTACATATGATGCACAGCAAGTCTACACAGGAAGCAAAACATGGCAAGGTAGGAAGCACATCAAAACAACACAAGTCTATATATATGATGCAATACATGGCAAGGTATGATGCATGGCAAGTCTATACAGGAAGCACGACAAGTCTATGAAGCATAACATGGCAAGGTATGATGCATGACAAGTCTATACAGGAAGCACATCAACTCTATACAGGAAGCATAACATGGCAAGGTAGGAAGCATAGAAAACAACACAAGTCTATATATATGATGCAATACATGGCAAGGTATGATGCATGGCAAGTCTATAC
>LR738709.1:313165810-313226146 GCA_902687465.1 Secale cereale | reverse complement strand
CAAACCACTCAAGAACATGACAATATGCACTACCAAGTAGGATGCACGACAAGTCTACATATGATGCACAGCAAGTCTACACAGGAAGCAAAACATGGCAAGGTAGGAAGCACAGCAAAACAACACAAGTCTATATATATGATGCAATACATGGCAAGGTATGATGCATGGCAAGTCTATACAGGAAGCACAGCAAGTCTATGAAGCATAACATGGCAAGGTATGATGCATGACAAGTCTATACAGGAAGCACAGCAAGTCTATACAGGAAGCATAACATGGCAAGGTAGGAAGCATAGAAAACAACACAAGTTTGTATGATGCAATACATGGCAAGGTATGATGAATGACAAGTATACACAGGAAGCAATACATGGCAAGGTAGGAAGCACAGAAAACAACACAAGTTTATATGATGCAATACATGGCAAGGTATGATGCATGACAAATCTATACAGGAAGCACAACATGGCAAGGTAGGAAGCACAACGTGACAAGGTAGGAAGCACAACATGGCAACGGTGCAAGATGCACCCAAACATCACCCAAACTCACTCCAAACATGAAAACAAGATGATATTATGAATCTACATGAAAAATCACACAAGTTTCATATAAGGAACACTCCAAACGGAGCAACGGGCTAAAAGATACACATGAAACAAGATATAACAACAAGCTGAAATTAACAGCCACATAGCAACTTTGGAGCAAGATATATATATATGCTACAGCACTCAAAAATGGTGACAAGAAGCAACAAGCTACAACATTTTGATCATGACAATAAAAACCTGACAACAATATTTTATAGCAACTTGGGAGCAAGATTTAAATAAGCTACAGCAAGGCAAATGAGCAAGTGAAGGCATGAATGGATAGACAACAACATATACAACAAGGAATGATCAATGTCCACCCCAAAACTAACATGTATTAACCTAGGGCATCAAGTAAACATAGCATCAGGATATTACAGATTCCAGACTTAGTGAAATTTCACTAAGTGTTAAAACAACAATAACAACATGGCATGTTTGCAAGCATGTTTAAGTCACCTCAAAGCATATCATGGAAAGTTAAATGCTCCACATCAAAGAACACATCATGGATATTCTAAAACATCTAGGCATGTGACATGGGGGCAAACACATCAATAGCAACGAGCATGTGATATCAGCATCTCATAACAAGTTTCATAACATAACAGCCAAATGCACTTTTGCAACAGAGATTAACATGGCAATATGAACTCAAACAAGCATGCTATAGCAACCAACATGTAGAGCATCTCATGATGAACATTTTGACATATCATTTGCAACATTTTGATAAACATGCACCAAGTTATCATATCACAAACATGGCAACAAAATAACAAGTAGCAGCAGTTTATAACAAGTAGCACACTTGCAACAGATATTTAAGCATCTAGATGAAGTCAAACAAGCATGGCACAATGGAACAAACTGTAGAGCATATCACCACGATCATTTTGACATCTCATTCACTCAATTTGGATAAGTACACAAAAGTTATCACTATGCAAAGTAGCAACATTATAACAGTTAACAGGGACTTAGCAGAAATTAGACTAGGAAAAAAAAACACAACAGGCGTAAATTAACTAAAGCGCGCTCGGGCGAGATTTAAGAGGCTGCTCACCATGTGGGCTCGGCCCATGGCAGAAGGAGGGAGAGGCAGCTGGGCCAGCTGGAGCGGTCCGGGCCGGAGGGGGCCAGGCCGAAGGGAACAGTGGCTGGAACCGGGCCTCGAGGAGGTGGGCCGGCTCGGCTCACGGCCCAGGCAGAGGGAAGCAGCGCCATGCGGTCCGTTCCCGAGCGACGCGATGCCTCGCGGCGGCGCTCGAGACCTGGGGCGGCGGCGGTGGGATTCCGGCGACGGGAGGACACGGGAGCATGGATCCAGAGGGGGCCAGCGCAGATCCGGTCGCCGGCGAGGCCGGTGAGGACTCCGGCGACACGGGGCGCTCCGGGCGAGGCGCGGGACGTAGAGCGGCTGCAGAGGGTGCACAGGCGAGGCGGCTCTGGGCGGCGCGAATGAAGTCCGGCGGCGGCAACCTTCTGCGGTGGAGCGACGGCGACGAGGCGACGCATGCCGTGCAGTACAGAGGCGGGGCGGCATCGGCGGCAGCCGGCGGCGGTCGAGCTCCTGCGGCGGCGCACGAGGGTCGGGGAGGAGAGGCGAGCGCTGTGCGAGGCGCAGATGGGCCGCTCGGCCCGGATCGGGCCCGGCGCGGGCCGCGGCTAGGCCTGGCGCGGGGAGACGCCACTTGGCTGGCCAGGAGAGGTGGAAGCGCTGCTGGCGGCCGCACCAGCCAATGGGGGCGCGCCACTTGGCGATTTCGAGGTGGCGGCGGCGCTGGGTGGCGAGTTGGGGCTGGTGGGCTGCGGAAAACGAGGAGGGGGAGGCTAGGAGGCAGATTAGGAAGGTCTAGCCTTCCTTATATAGGCAGGGTTAGGGTTTGAGGGGTTAGGAGGGGTTTTGGAGCCCTCCGATCGCGATCCGACGGATCCGATCGCGAGTGGAGTTTAGGTTGGGCCTAGAGGACGTAGTGGGCTGTGTTAGAGGGGCTCCGGGCTGAGAGGAGAGAAGAGGAGAGAGGCCCGCGGAGGTTTTCGGAGACCGAAAACGTCCGACGATTAACCGACGACTAGTGCGGCTATAAATATCCGTTGGGCTATCAAACGAGCTCCGAATGCGATGAAATTTGGCAGGCGGCCTGTCTACACTATAATAAGACCACACGCCAAGTTTCAACCTATTCCGAGAATGTTTTTCGGCCACTTATAAAATAAATATTCGGAGGCACCGCGGGCGCGTGCAAGTGTGTCTGGGCTCAGAACGGACAACAGAGAGGACGAGGGAACTCAGACGGATGCAAGTTTTGAAAACATGCTGATGCAACACACATGATGACATGTCAAGATGCAACACGCAAGCAGATGACAAGGCACTGACAACGAATAACTGGCTGACACCTGGCGCACCGGTCTCGGGGTGTCATATAATGACACGTGCTCGTGCTAGAGCACTTGAATCCCAGGTTAACTCTCTCCTTGTTGAATTCCCATTTGACCACCTTGAGACATGGCTGCTACCTCAAACGGAGACACTTTGTGTGCTTAGGTGCCAAGGAGAAGTTACGGTGCAAGACGGAGGCCAAGAGCATGAACCAGGATTCTCCCAGCGCAGAGAAACCAGTACTACCGGCCCAACTACCGGTCCACCGTTACTACCGGTCCAACTACCGGCCAACTACCGCTACACCTTCTGTGATCGACCGGTGCAAGGCCGGTGCAAGGCCAGAACTTCCGGTAAAACTGCAAAGACCGGTACTACTGGTCCCAGGACCGGTACTACCGCCCTGCCTGCGCGCAGTTGAAGGGTTTTCACCCATGTATCCCCCCAACTTACTCCTAGACTATAAGTACTCTTTCCCTTCCATATTTTTGGGTTAGCTTTTGGATAGCTCATCATAGACCTTTGTGGTTCCTCTCCTACGAGACCGCGGCCTCTTCGGAGAAGATCTACCTCGGATTCAAGACCTCCACACCAGAGAAGATCCCAAGGGATAACTCAAGACCTCCTCCGGGAGAAGACTATATTTGTACCACCGTTGTTGACTATGGACCGTGTGTCTTGATATGTATCGTGGATCTAGCACCTCTGTGACCGTATTTGTGTTGATTTGAGTGTTTCCCCTCGTGTTTTCCTCCGTATCTTCCTTGTGTTCTCCGTGTTCATCGTGGGATCCCCTCCATTTCGTGAAAGATCGGCCGATTAGGGTTCCACCCTACATCACAGCCCCTCTCTCTCTCCCCTAAAGCCCAATAAGGACCATATACTCCCCGAGGGGTTCCGGTAACCTCCCGGTACTCTGATATTTATCCGGCGACCCCCGGAACCCTTCTGGTGTCCGAATATAACCTTCCAATATATCAATCTTTATGTCTTGACCATTTCGAGACTCCTCTTCATGTCTATGATCACATCCGGGACTCCGAAATACCTTGGGTGCATAAAAACACATAAACACATAATACCAATCATCATCGAACGTTAAGCGTGCGGACCTTATGGGTTCCAGAACTATGTAGACATGACCGAAACTCATCTCTGGTCAATAACCAATAGAGGTACTTGGATGCTCATATTGGTTCCCACATATTCTACGAAGATCTTTATCGGTTAAACCGCATAACAACAAACGATGTTCCCTTTGTCATCGGTATGTTACTTGCCCGATATTCGATCATTGGTATCATCATACCTAGTTCAATCTCGTCACCCGACGAGTCTCTTTAATCGTTTCATAATACATCATCTGATGACTAACTCGTTAGTTGTTTGTTTGCAAGGCTTATTATTATGTGTATTACTGAGAGGGCCTAGAGATACCTCTCCGACACTCAGAGTGACAAATCCTATTCTCGATCTATGCCAACACCACAAACACCTACGGAGGCACCTGTAGAACATCTTTATAATCACCCAGAGACGTTGTGACGTTTGATAGCACACAAGTTGTTCCTCCTGTATTCGGGAGTTGCATAATCTCATAGTCACAGGAACATGTATAAGTCATGAAGAAAGGAATAGCAGAAAAAACTAAACGATCATATTGCTTAGCTAACGGATGGGCCTTGTCCATCACATCATTCACCTAATGATGGATCCCGTTGATCAAATGACAACTCATGTTTTTGGTTAGGGAACATAACCATCTTTGATTAACGAGCTAGTCTAGTAGAAGCATACTAGGGACACTCTGTTTCGTCTATGTATTCATACATGTATCAAGTTTCCGGTTAATACAATTCAAGCATGAATAAAAGACATTTATCATGATGTATAAGGAAATATAAATAACAACTTTATTATTGCCTCTAGGGCATATTTCCTTCAGTCTCCCACTTGCACTAGAGTCAATAATCTAGATTACATAGTAATGATTCTGACACCCATGGAGTCTTGGTGCTGATCATGTTTTGCTCGTGGAAGAGGTTTAGTCTATGCATCTGCGACATTCATATCCGTATGTATCTTGAAAATTTCTATGTCTCCCTCCTTGATTTGATCACGGATGGAATTGAAACGTCTCTTGATGTGCTTGGTTCTCTTGTGAAACCTGGATTCCTTCGCCAAGGCTATTGCTCCAGTGTTGTCACAAAAGATTTTCATTGGAATCGATGCACTAGGTATTACACCTAGATCGGATATGAACTCCTTCATCCAGACTCCTTCACTTGCTGCTTCCGAAGCAGCTATGTACTCCGCTTCACACGTATATCCCGCCACGACGCTCTGCTTGGAACTGCACCAGCTGATAGCTCCACCGTTCAACAAAAATACATATCCAGTTTGTGACTTAGAGTCATCCGGATCAGTGTCAAAGCTTGAATCGATGTAACCGTTTACGATGAGCTCTTTTTCACCTCCATAAACGAGAAACATACCCTTTGTCCTTTTGAGGTACTTCAGGATGTTCTTGACTGCTGTCCAGTGATCCATTCCTGGATTACTTTGGTACCTCCCTGCTAAACTTATAGCAAGGCACATACCAGTTCTGGTACACAGCATTGCATACATAATAGATCCTATGGCTGAGTCATAGGGAATGACTTTCATTTTCTCTCTATCTTCTGCAATGGTCGGGCATGAAGTCTTACTTAACTTCACACCTTGTAACACAGCCACACAGGCAAGAACCCTTTCTTTGACTGATCCATTTTGAACTTCTTCAAAACTTTATCATGGTATGTGCTTTGTGAAAGTCCAATTAAGTGTCTTGATCTATCTCTATAGATCTTGATGCCCAATATATAAGCAGCTTCACCGAGGTCTTTCATTGCAAAATTCTTATTAAAGTATCCTTTTATGCCATCCAGAAATTCTATATCATTTCCAATCTACAATATGTCATCCACATATAATATCAAAAATGCTACAGAGCTCCCACTTAATTTCTTGTAAATATAGGCTTCTCCAAAAGTCTGAATAAAACCATATGCTTTGATCACCTCATCAAAGCGTATATTCAACCTGCGAGATGCTTCCACCAGTCCTTAGATGGATCGCTGGAGCTTGCACACTTTGTTAGCACCTTTAGGATCGACAAAACCTTCTGGTTGCATCACATACAACTCCTCTTTGAGGTATCCATTAAGGAACACAATTTTGACATCCATTTGCTAGATTTCATAATCATAAAATGCGGCAATTGCTAACATGATTCGGATAGACTTAAGCATTGCTATGGGTGAGAAAGTCTCATCGTAGTCAACTCCTTGAACTTGTCGAAAACCTTTCGCAACAAGTCGAGCTTTGTAGACGTAAAATTACCATCGGCGTCAGTCTTCCTCTTAAAGATCCATTTATTTTCAATGGCTTGCCGATCATTGGGCAAGTCAACCAAAGTCCACACCTTGTTCTCATACATGGATCCCATCTCAGATTTCGTGGACTCAAGCCATTTTGCAGAATCTGGGCTCATCATCGCTTCCTCATAGTTCGTAGGTTCATCATTTTCTAGTAACATGACTTCCAGAACCGGGTTACCGTACCACTCTGGCGCGAAACGCACTCTGGTTGACCTACGAGGTTCAGTAGTAACTTGATATGAAGTTTCATGATCATCATCATTAGCTTCCTCGCTGATTGGTGTAGGAATCACTGGAACTAGTTTATGTGATGTACTACCTTCCAATTCGGGAGAAGGTACAATTACCTCATTGATATGTCTCCATCGTATCTATAATTTTTTATTGTTCCATGCCAATATTCTACAACTTTCATATACTTTTGGCAACTTTTTATACTATTTTTTGGGACTAACATATTGATCCAGTGCCCAGTGCCAGTTTCTATTTGTTGCATGTTTTTTGTTTCACAGAATATCCATATCAAATGGAGTCCAAACGAAATAAAAACGAACGGAGATTTTTTTGGAATATATGTGAATTTTGGGAAACATAACCAACATGAAACGATGCCCGAGTGGGCCACGGGGTAGGGGGGCACGCCCTGGGCCCTCGTGGCCACACCGTAAGGCTGTTGATGCCCTTCTTTCGCCGCAAGAAAGCTAATATCTGGATAAAAATCATGTCAGAAAATCAGCCCAATTGGACTTACGGATCTCCGGGAATTTAAGAAACGGTGAAGGGCCAGAATCTGGGAACACAGAAACAGAGAGAGACAGAGAGACAAATCCAATCTCGGAGGGGCACCGTGGAGGCCATGGACCAGAGGGGAAACCCTTCTCCCACCTAGGGAGAAGGTCAAGGAAGAAGAAGAAGGAGGGGGGCTCTCTCCCCCTCGCTTCCGGTGGCATCGGAGTGCCACCGGGGCCATCATCGTGTGTCGGCGATCTACACCAACACCTCCGTCATCTTCACCAACATCTCCATCACCCCCCCATCTATCTACAACGGTCCACTCTCCCGCAACCTGCTGTACCCTCTACTTGAACATGGTGCTTTATGCTTCATATTATTATCCAATGATGTGTTGCCATCCTATGATGTCTGAGTAGATTATCGTTGTCCTATCGGTGATTGGTGAATTGCTATGATTGGTTTAAATTGCTTGTCATTATGTTGTTGTCCTTTGGTGCCCATCATATGAGCGCGCACGTGGATCACACCATAGGGTTAGTTGTATGTTGATAGGACTACGTATTGGAGGGTAAGAGTGACAGAAGCTTCAACCTAGCGTAGAAATTGATGCATACGGGATTAAAGGGGGACCAATATATCATAATGCTACGGTTGGGTTTTACCTTAATGAACGTTAGTAGTTGCGGATGCTTGCTAATAGTTCCAATCATAAGTGCATAGAATTCCAAGTATGGGATGCCATGCTAGCAGTGGCCTCTCCCACATAAAACTTGCTATCGGTCTAGTAACATAGTCAATTGCTTAGGGGCAATTTCACAACTCCTACCACCACTTTTCCACACTTGCTATCACTAACTTTATTGCTTCTTTATCTTAACAGCCCCTACTTTTATTTACGTGTTCTTTATATTCTTGCAAACCTATCCAAAAAACTACAAAGTACTTCTAGATTCATACTTGTTCTAGGTAAAGTAAACGTCAAGCGTGCGTAGAGTTGTATCGGTGGTCGATATAACTTGAGGGGATATTTGTTCTGCCTTTAGCTCCTCATTGGGTTTGACACTCTTACTTATCAAAATAGGCTAGAACTGATCCCCTACACTTGTGGGTTATCAAGACCTTTTTCTGGTGCCTTTGCCGGGGAGCAATATCGTGGGGTGAATATTCTCGTGTGTGCTTGTTTGCTTTATCACTAATTAGATTTTATTTGCTGTTCTAAGTTGTTCTCTATCTTTAGTTATGGATATGGAACACGAAATACCAAAAAACTTTGGTGTACTTGCTACTCATGGAGATGGGGAACCTCCTAAAACCCTCGATGCTCATTATGTGAAAGATAGTATCTACTACTTTGATAATCCTGAGAAAACCCCATTCAACTATGTATTGGGAGTAACATTGGATCTACGTGAATACTTTAGGGATTATTGCTTGACACAAAAAGGGAAACTGTTATGGGATCAAATTCATTTGTTGCATTGGTATGCTCGGCAACTATGCTTGAGATATTATTATACTTGTTGCTCTAGGATAAAGGCTCCACACCTTCACTTTTCATGCAAATTTAATGATAATGAATCCTTAGCTTCTTATGCTAATGGTATATATGATTATTATGATGTGGAACAAATAGAAGAATTCGTTGCTTTTAAGGGTGCTTATGAAATTGAATCTCTGTTTAAAAAGAATGATGCTTTTGATGATGATGTTTCTAGGCCTAAAAATCTTGCTATGTTGAAATCTTGCTATTTGAATTATGAATATAAATCCGATATTGATGCGTTTATTGAGATGGTCTCCGCTGTCCAAGAAGATACTAATATTTTGCAGGAGTCTATGGAAGAAGAAATTAATGACATTGTGAGCTCGTTGGATGAAAAAGATGAGGAGGAGAGCGAAGAACAAAAGGAGGAAGAGCAGATTAGCTACCCATGCCCACCTTCTAATGAGAGTAACTCTTCAACTCATACATTGTTTAATTTCCCTTCGTGCTTACCGAAGGATGAATGCTATGATGATTGCTATGATCTCGTTGATTCTTTTGAAATATCCCTTTTTGATGATTATTGCTATGCTTGTGGCCAAGATGCCAATATGAATTATGCTTATGGAGATGAACTTGCTATAGTTCCTTATGTTAAACATGAGATTGTTGCTATTGCAGCCACACATGATAGTCATATTATCTTTTTGAATTCTCCAAACTACACTATATTGGAGAAGTTTGCACTTATTAAGGATTATATTGATGGGTTGCCTTTTTCCGTTACACATGATGATTTTGATGAATATAATATGCATGTGCTTCCTGCTCCTACTTGCAATTATTATGAGAGAGGAACTACATCTCCACCTCTCTATGTTTCCAACATGATAAAATTGCAAGAAACTGCTTATACTATGCATTGGCCTTTACTTGATGTGCGTGAATTGTTCTTTTATGACATGCCGATGCATAAGAAGAGAGTGTTAGACTTCGTTGTTGCATTATATATATATATATATATATATATATATCACTTTGTGCTCACTACTAAATGCCAAATCATGGTTAATTAAAATTGGCTTTGATATACCTTCGGATCCGGGTGGATCCATCACTTGAGCACTATATGCCTAGCTTAATGGCTTTAAAGAAAGCGCTGCCAGGGAGACAACCCGGAAGTTTTAGAGAGTCATTTATTTCTGTTGTGTGATTTTATAAAGTTTAAAAACAAAATAAAAATAAAGAGGGGAACCCAAAACTTTTGAAAAAGAAAAGTGAAAGTGATATAGACGAGCATTGTGAAAGTGGGGGACGTCCTTGAACTTTGTTCATGCCCATGGAAACTTTGTGAATCTTAATTACAGAAAATTTTCAACAAAAATAATTATCCCCTTGTAAAATTCCATTGTATTATAAAAATAATGTGCCAAGGTTTGCCTTTAGGATATTTACAATGCTTGTTGGTTTGTGCGGTGCAGGACAGAAACTTTGGCTGTAGTGCGCGATTTTACATTTTTGCTGGAACGTCAAATGAGTCTGAAACTTTTTGCACTGTCTTTCTATACAAATTGTTTAGTTTTCCTAATTTTGGAAGAATTTTTCAAGTTTCAGAAGTATGGTGAATATTCAGATTATTACAGACTGTTCTGTTTTAGACAGATTTTGTTTTTGATGCATAGTTTGCTTGTTTTGATGAAACTATCAATTTCTATTAGTGGATTAAGCCATGTAAAAGTTATATTACAGTAGCTACAATGCAAAAACAAAATATTTATTGGTTTGCAACAGTACTTAGAGTAGTGATTTGCTTTATTATACTAACGGATCTTACCGAGTTTTCTGTTGAAGTTTTGTCTGGATGAAGTGTTCGAAGATCGAGGAGGTCTCGATGTGAGGAGAAGAAGGAGAGGCAAGAGCTCAAGCTTGGGGATTCCCAAGGCACCCCAAGTAAATATTCAAGGAGACTCAAGCGTCTAAGCTTGGGGATGTCCCGGAAGGCATCCCCTCTTTCTTCAACAAGTATCGGTATGTTTTAGGATTCGTTTCATTCATGTGATATGTGCAGATCTTGGAGCGTCTTTTGCATTTAGTTTTCACCTTTTCTTTTATGCACCATGCTGGTCCTTGGTTGATTTATAGAATGCTCTTTGCACTTCACTTATATCATTTGAGTATGGCTTTATAGAATACTTCATGTGCTTCACTTATATCATTTGAAGTTTGGATTGCCTGTTTCTCTTCACATAGAAAACCGCCATTTGTCGAATGCTCTTTTGCTTCACTTATAATAGTTAGAGCGTGGGCATATCTTTTGTAGAAAGAATTAAAACTCTCTTGCTTCACTTATATCTATTTAGAGAATTGACAGGAATTGGTCATTCACATGGTTAGTCATAAAATCCTACATAAACTTTTAGATTGCTGAATATGATATGTTTGATTCCTTGCAATAGTTTTGCGATATTGAGATGCTAATATGTTGGAGGTACTAGTGAATGATTGTGGTCTAGTAAAAATATTGGTGTTAAGGTTTGTGATTCCCGAAGCATGCACATATGGTCTCCTAACTATGTAACCAAATTGGCGCGCATTGTATTTTGATTGTTTATCTTTGCGTGAAGGTTGGGGGCGCGCGATGGTTAACTCCTACCAACCTCCCCCTAGGAGCATGCGTCATAGTATTTTTGCTTCGAGGGCTAATACATTTTTTGCAATAAGTATGTGAGTTCTTTATGACTAATGTTGAGTCCATGGATTATACGCACTCTCACCCTTCCACCATTGCTAGCCTCTCTTGTACCACACAACTTTCGCCGGTACCATACACCCACCATATACTTATGACACGCACCATCATTGCCATATTGCCTTGCATGATCATAAGATAGCTATCATGATGTTTCCATGGCTTGTCCGTTTTTTGATGTCATTGCTACGCTAGATCATTGCACATCCCGGTACACCGCCGGAGGCATTCATATAGAGTCATATTTTTGTTCTAGTATCGAGTTGTAATATTGAGTTGTAAGTAAATAGAAGTGTGATGATCATCATTATTAGAGCATTGTCCCAAATAAAAAGAAATAAAAAAGGGGAAGGCCAAAGAAAAAAAAGAAAGGCCCCCCAAAAAAGAAAGGCCCAATAAAAAAAAGGAAAAAAAGAAAAGAAAAGAAAAGGGACAATGCTACTATCTTTTTCCACACTTGTGCTTCAAAGTAGCACCATGATCTTCATGATAGAGAGTCTCCTATGTTGTCACTTCCATATACTAGTGGGAGTTTTCATTATAGAACTTGGCTTGTATATTCCAACGATGGGCTTCCTCAAATGCCCTAGGTATTCATGAGCAAGCAAGTTGATGCACACCCACTAGTTTTCTTTTGAGCTTTCATACACTTATAGCTCTAGTGCATCTGTTACATGGCAATCCCTACTCACTCACATTGATATCTATTGATGGGCATCTCCATAGCCCATTGATACGCCTAGTCGATGTGAGACTTTCTCCCTACTTTTGTCTACTACCACCTTCTATTCCACCCATAGTGCTATGTACATGGCTCACACTCATGTATTGCGTGAAGAATTGAAAATGTTCGAAAAAGTAAAGTACGAAAACAATTGCTTGGCTGACACCGGGATGGGCATGAGCGGTACCTTGTGTTAAGAAAAGGGAAGCATAAAAGACTATATGATTTTGTAGGGATAACGTTCTTTAGCATTGATATTTTGAAAGAGTTGATTGTTTGTTGGGATGCCCGAGTATTAAATTCTTCTATGTCAAATGATAGACTATTGCTTTGAATCACTCGTGTCTTAATATTCATGCCATGATTAGATTACATGATCAAGATTATGCTAGGTCGCATTCCACATCAAAAATTATCTTTTTATCATTTACCTACTCGAGGACGAGCAGGAATTAAGCTTGGGGATGCTGATACGTCTCCGTTGTATCTATACTTTTTGATTGTTCCATGCCAATATTCTACAACTTTCATATACTTTTGGCAACTTTTTATACTATTTTTTGGGACTAACATATTGATCCAGTGCCCAGTGCCAGTACATGTTTGTTGCATGTTTTTTGTTTCGCAGAATATCCATATCAAACGGAGTCCAAACGGAATAAAAACAGATGGAGATTTTTTTGGAATATATGTGAATTTTGGGAAGCAGAACCAACATGAAACGATGCTCGAGTGGGCCACGAGGCAGGGGGGCGCGCCCTGGGCCCTCGTGGCCACACCGTAAGGCGGTTGATGCCCTTGTTTCGCCTAAAGAAAGCTAATATCCGGATAAAAATCGTGTCAAAAAAACAGCTCAATCGGAGTTACGGTTCTCAGGGAATTTAAGAAACGGTGAAGGGCCAGAATCTGGGAACGCTGAGACAGAGAGAGACAGAGAGACATATCCAATCTCGGAGGGGCTCTCGCCCCTCCGCCTCCATGGAGGCCATGGACCAGAGGGGAAACCCTTCTCCCACCTAGGGAGAAGGTCAAGGAAGAAGAAGAAGGAGGGGGGATCTCTCCCCCTCGCTTCCGGTGGCACCGGAGTGCCACCAGGGCCATCATCGTGTGACGGTGATCTACACCAACACCTCTGTCATCTTCACCAACATCTCCATCACCTTCCCCCATCTGTCTACAGCGGTCCACTCTCCCGCAACCCGTTGTACCCTCTACTTGAACAGGGTGCTTTATGCTTCATATTATTATCCAATGATGTGTTGCCATCCTATGATGTCTGAGTAGATTATCGTCGTCCTATCGGTGATTGGTGAATTGCTATGATTGGTTTAAATTGCTTGTGGTTATGTTGATGTGCTTTGGTGCCCATCATATGAGCGCGCGCGTGGATCACACCATAGGGTTAGTTGTATGTTGACTGGACTACGTATTGGAGGGCAAGAGTGACAGAAGCTTCAACCTAGCGTAGAAATTGATGCATACGGGATTGAAGGGGGACCAATATATCATAAGGCTATGGTTGGGTTTTACCTTAATGAACGTTAGTAGTTGCGGATGCTTGCTAATAGTTCCAATCATAAGTGCATAGAATTCCAAGTAAGGGATGACATTCTAGCAGTGGCCTCTCCCACATCAAACTTGCTATCGGTCTAGTAACGTAGTCAACTGCTTAGGGGCAATTTCGCAACTCCTACCACCACTTTTCCACACTCGCTATCACTAACTTTATTGCTTCTTTATCTTAACAGCCCCTAGTTTTATTTACATGTTCTTTATATTGTTGCAAACTTATCCAAAAACCTACAAAGTACTTCTAGTTTCATACTTGTTCTATGTAAAGTAAACGTCAAGCGTGCGTAGAGTTGTATCGGTGGTCGATAGAACTTGAGGGAATATTTGTTCTAACTTTAGGTCCTCGTTGGGTTCAACACTCTTACTTAAAGAAAGAGTCTACAAGTTATCTCCAACGTATCTACTTTTCCAAACCCTTTTTCCCTTGTTTTGGACTCTAACTTGCATGATTTGAATGGAACTAACCCGGACTGTCGCTGTTTTCAGCAGAACTGCCATGGTGTTGTTTTTGTGGAGAATAAAAAGTTCTCGGAATCGCCTGAAAATCAACGGAGAATTGTTTTGGAAAATACAAAAAATATATCTGCAAGAAGATCCACACCAGGGGGGCCAGGTCCTGTCACGAAGGTGGGGGGCACGCCCCCTGCCCAGGGCGCACCCCTACCTCGTGGGTCCCCTGGTGCCTTACCGACGTACCCCCAGATCCTATATCTTCTCTTTCGGGGAGAAAAAAATCAGGGAGAAGGAATTATTGTGTTTTATGAGACGGAGCCGCCGCCAAGCCCTAATCTCTCTTGTGAGGGCTGATCCGGAGTCCGTTCGGGGCTCCGGAGAGTGAAGATCGTCGCCATCGTCATCGTCAACCTTCCTCCATCACCAATTCCATGATTCTCACCGTCGTGCATGAGTAATTCCATCGTAGGCTTGCTGGACGGTGATGGGTTGGATGGGATCTATCATGTAATAGAGTTAGTTTTGTTAGGGTTTGATCCCTAGTATTCACTATGTTCTGAGATTGATGTTGCTATGACTTTGCTATGCTTAATGCTTGTCACTAGGGCCCGAGTACCATGATTTCAAATCTGAACCTATTATTTTTTCATGAATATATGTGTGTTCTTGATCATACCTTGCAAGTCTATAGTGACCTACTATGTGTTATGATCCGGCAACCCCGAAGTGACAATAATCGGGACCACTCCCGGTGATGACCATAGTTTGAGGAGTTCATGTATTCACTATGTGTTAATGCTTTGGTCCGGTACTCTATTAAAAGGAGGCCTTAATATCCCTTAGTTTCCAATAGGACCCCGCTGCCACGGGAGGGTAGGACAAAAGATGTCATGCAAGTTCTTTTCCATAAGCACGTATGACTATATTCGGAATACATGCCTACATTGCATTGATGAACTGGAGCTAGTTCTGTGTCACCCTAGGTTATAACTTCTACATGATTAATTGCATCCGACATAATTTCCCATCACCGATCCAATGCCTACGAGCTTTTCCTATATTGCTTGTTGCTTATTTACTTTTCCGTTGCTATTATTACAAAAACTACAAAAACAATATCGTTACTTTTATTGGTTCTACCGCCACTATCATATTACTTTGCTACTAAACTATCTTGCTGCAGATACTAAGTTTCCAGGTGTGGTTGAATTGACAACTCAGCTGCTAATACTTAAGAGTATTCTTTGGTTTCCCTTGTGTCGAATCAATAAATCTGGGTTGAATACTTTACCCTCGAAAACTGTTGCGATCCCCTACACTTGTGGGTTATCAAGAGGTACAATTACCTCATCAAGTTCCACTTTCCTCCCACTCACTTCTTTCGAGAGAAACTCCTTCTGTAGAAAGGATCCACTCTTAGCAATGAATATGTTGCCTTCGGATCTGTGATAGAAGGTGTTCCCAACAGTTTACTTTGGGTATCCTATGAAGACACATTTCTCTGACTTGGGTCAAGATTATCAGGTTGAAGCTTTTTCACATAAGCATCACAGCCCCAAACTTTAAGAAACGACAACTTGGCTTTCTTACCAAACCACAGTTCATAAGGTGTCGTCTCAACGGATTTAGAAGGTGCCCTATTTAACGTGAATGCAGCTGTCTCTAAAGCATAACCCCAAAACGATAGTGGTAAATCGGTAAGAGACATCATAAATCGCACCATATCTAATAAAGTACGGTTACGACGTTCGGACACACCATTACGTTGTGGTGTTCCAGGTGGCATGAGCTGTGAAACTATTCCACATTGTTTCAAATGAAGACCAAACTCGTAACTCAAATATTCGCCTCCGCGATTAGCTCGTAGAAACTTTATTTTCTTATTACGATGATTCTCTACTTCACTCTGAAATTCTTTGAACATTTCAAATGTTTCAGACTTGTGCTTCATCAAGTAGATATACCCATATCTGCTCAAATCATCAGCGAAGGTCAGAAAATAACTATACCCGCCACGAGCCCCAACACTCATCGGTCCACATACATCAGTATGTATGATTTCCAACAAGTCAGTTGCTCGCTCCATTGTTTCGGAGAACGGAGTTTTAGTCATCTTGCCCATGAGGCATGGTTTACAAGCACCAAGTGATTCAAAAAGTCCACCAGCATGGAGTTTCTTCATGCGCTTTACACCAATATGAACTAAACGACAGTGCCACAAATAAGTTACAATATCATTATCAACTTTGCATATTTTGGCTTCAATATTATGAATATGTGTATCACTACAATCGAGATCCAAAAAAATAGACCACTCTTCAAGGGTGCACGACAATAAAAGATATTACTCATATAAATATAACAACCATTATTCTCTGATTTAAATGAATAACCGTCTCGCAGCAAATAAGATCCAGATATAATGTTCATGCTCAACGCTGGCACCAAATAACAATTATTTAGGTCTAGAACTATTCCCGAAGGTAGATGTAGAGGTAGCGTGCCGATGGCGATCACATCGACTTTGGAACCATTTCCCACGTGCATCGTCACCTCGTCCTTACCTAATCTTCATTTAATCCATAACCCCTGTTTCGAGCTACAAATATTAGCACCGAACCAGTATCAAATACCCAGGTGCTACTACGAGCTTTAGTAAGGTATACATCAATAACATGTATATCAAATATACCGTTGTTCACTTTGCCATCCTTCTTATCCGCCAAATACTTGGGGCAGTTCCGCTTCCAGTGTCCAGTCCCTTTGCAGTAGAAGCACTCAGTTTTAGGCTTGGCTCCAGACCTGGGTTTCTTCGCGAGAGTAGCAACTGTCTTGCTATGCTTCTTGAAGTTACCCTTCTTTCCCTTGCCCTTTTTCTTGAAACGAGTGTTCTTGTTAACCATCTACACTTGATGCTCCTTTTTGATTTCTACCTCCGCAGCTTTGAGCATAGCGAAGAGCTCGGGAATTGTCTTCTACATCCCTTGCATATTATAGTTCATCATGAAGCCTTTATAGCTTGGTGGCAGTGATTGAAGAAATCTATCAATAACACTATCTTTGTCAACTTTGGATCCAAGTTGAGTCATGTGATTGTAGTACCCAGACATTCTGAGTAAGTGTTCACTGATAGAACTGTTCTCCTCCATCTTGCAGCTATAGAACTTATTGGAGACTTCATATCTCTCAATTCGGGCAATTGCTTGAAATATTAACTTCAACTCATGGAACATCTCATATGCTCCATGACGTTCAAAACGTCTTTGAAGTCCGGATTCTAGCCCATAAAGCATGGCACACTGAACTATCGAGTAGTCATCAGAACAAGCTTGCCAGACGTTCATAACGTCCGGAGTTTCTCCTGCAGCAGACCTGTCACCTAGCGGTGCTTCCAGGATATAATTCTTCTTTGCAACAATGAGGATAATCCTCAAGTTACGGACCCAGTCCATGTAGTTGCTACCATCATTTTTCAACCTATCTTTCTCTAGGAACGCATTAAAATTCAAGGGAACGGTAGCACGGGCCATTTATCTACAACAACATAGATATGCAAAAACTATCAGGACTAAGTTCATGATAAATTAAAGTTCAATTAATCATATTACTAAAGAACTCCCACTTAGATAGACATCCCTCTAGTCATCTAAATGATGACGTGATCCAAATCAACTAAACCATTTCCGATCATCATGTGAGATGGAGTAGTTTTCAGTGGTGAACATCTTATGTTGATCATATCTACTATATGATTCATGCTCGACCTTTCGGTCTCCAGTGTTCCGAGGCCATGTCTGTACATGCTAGGCTCGTCAAGTTTAACCCGAGTATTTTCATGTGCAAAACTGTCTTACACCAGTTGTATTTGAACGTAGAGCTTATCACACCCGATCATCACGTGGTGTCTCGACACGACGAACTTTAGCAACGGTGCATACTCAGGGAGAACACTTGTACCTTGAAATTTTGTAAGGGATCATCTTATAATGCTACCATCGTACTAAGAAAAATAAGAAGCATAATAAGATAAACATCACATGCAATCAAAATATGTGACATGATATGGCCCACATCATCTTATGCTTTTGATCTCCATCTCAAAAGAATCTTCATGATCTCCATCGTCACCGGCTTGACACCATGATCTTCATCGTAGCATCATGGTCATCTTGCCAACAATTGCTACTACTACTATCGCTAACTCATAGTGATAACGTAAAGCAATTACATGGCTTTCGCAATTCATACAATAAAGGGACAACCATAAGGCTCCTGCCGGTTGCCGATAATTTACAAAACATGATCATCTCATACAATAACGTATAACTCATCATGCCTTGAGCATATCATATCACAACATGCCCTGCAAAAAAAATTTAGATGTCCTCTACTTTGTTGTTGCAAGTTTTACGTGGTTGCTACGGGCTTAGCAAGAACTGTTCTTACCTACGCATACAAAACCACAACAATTTTCGTCAAGTGTGTTGTTTTAACCTTCACAAGGACCAGGCGTAGCCACACTCGATTCAACTAAAGTGGGAGAGACAGACACCCGCCGGTTAGCTTTAACCAACTAGTGCTCGTAACGGTGAAACCAGTCTCGCGTACCCTCATAAGTTCTATCTAGGAGAAGCATAGCAACGAGCGGGAGAGTGTGTCCACGTACCCTCGTAGACTGAAAGCGGAAGCGTTTAGTAACGCAGTTGATGTAGTCGAACGTCTTTGCTATCCAACCGATCCAAGCACCGAACGTACGGCACCTCCGCGTTCAGCACACATTTAGCTCGATGACGTCCCACGAACTCTTGATCCAGTTGAGTGTCGTTAGAGAGTTTTGTCAGCACGACGGCATGGTGACAGTAATGATGATGATGAAGTCACCGGTGCAGGGCTTCGCCTAAGCACTGCAACGATATGACCGAGGTGTGTAACTGTGGAGGGGGGCACCGCACACGGCTAGGAACAATTGATGTGTGTCCAAGGGGTGCCCTCCCCACGTATATAAAGGAGGGAGAGGGAGGAGGCGGCCGACCTAGGAGGGGGCGCGCCAAGGGGGAGTCCTACTCCCACTAGGAGTAGGAATCCCCTTTCCTAGTAGGAGTAGGAGAAGGGGAAGGGAAGGAGAGAAAGAGAAGGAAGGAGGGGGCGCCGCCCCTCCCACCTAGTCCAATTCGAACTAGGCTTGGGGGGCGTCCTAGCCCTAGGCAGCCCCTCTCTCTCTCCCCTAAAGCCCAATAAGGCCCATATACTCCCTGGGGGGTTCCGGTAACCTCCTGGTACACCAGTATTTTTTCGGTGACCCCCGGAACCCTTCCGGTGTCCAAATATAACATTCCAATATATCAATCTTTATGTCTTGACCATTTCGAGACTCCTCGTCATGTCCGTGATGACATCCGGGACTCTGAACTAACTTTAGTGCATCAAAACACATATACTCATAATACTGATCGTCATCGAACGTTAAGCGTGCGGACCCTACGGGTTCGAGAACTATGTAGACATGACCGAGACTCATGTCTGGTCAATAACCAATAGCGGAACCTGGATGCTCATATTGGTTCCCTCATATTCTATGAAGATCTTTATCTGTCAAATCGCATAACAACATACGTCGTTCCCTTTGTCATCGATATGTTACTTGCCCGAGATTCAATCGTCGGTATTATCATACCTAGTTCAATCTCGACACTGGCAAGTCTCTTTACTCGTTTCGTAATGCATCATCTCGTTACTAACTCATTAGTCGTTTGCTTGCAAGGCTTATTATGATGTGTATAACCGAGGGGGCCCAGAGATACCTCTCCGACACTCGGAGTGACAAATCCTATTCTTGATCTATGCCAACACCACAAACACCTTCGGAGACACGTGTAGAGCATCTTTATAATCACCCAATTACATTGTGTTGTTTGGTAGCACACAAGGTGTTCCTCCGGTATTTGGGAGTTGCATAATCTCATAGTCATAGGAACATGTATAAGTCATGAAGAAAGCAATAGCAGAAAAAACTAAACGATCATATTGCTTAGCTAACAGATGGGTCTTGTCCATCACATCATTCTCCTAATGATGTGATCCCATTGATCAAATGACAACTCATGTCTATGGTTAGGAAACATAAGCATCTTTGATTAACGAGCTAGTCTAGTAGAGGCATACTAGGGACACTCTGTTTCGTCTATGTATTCACACATGTATCAAGTTTCCGGTTAATACAATTCTAGCATGAATAAAAGACATTTATCTTGATGGATAAGGAAATATAAATAACAACTTTCATTATTTCCTCTAGGTCATATTTCCTTCAGTTCCGCCACCGTTAGAGGGGTAGGAGGTGAAGCTCGAGCAGGTTCCAGTCGTGGCTGTGAGGGGGCATTTCTATAGGTTTAACACCTCTCTTGCTCCTAGTTGGCACCTCAGAGGGAGCGTCATGTGCGTGGGGGTGGGGGGGCACTTGGATGCTACAAATGTTGGGAACGTTGCATGGAAAACAAAAAACGTTCTACGCACACGCAAGATCTATCCATGGAGATGCATAACAACGAGAGGGGAGAGTGTGTCTACTTAACCTCGTAGACCGTAAGCGGAAGTGTTTAGTAACATGGTTGATGTGGTCAAACTTCTTCACGATCCAACCGATCGAGTACCGAATGCACGACACCTCCATGTTCAGCACACGTTCAGCTCGATGACGTCCTCGCCTTCTTGATCCAACAAGACGGGCGAAGTAGTAGATGAGTTCCAGCAGCACAAAGGCGTGGCGACGGTGATGGTGAAGCAATCTCCGTAGGGCTTCGCCTAAGTACTATCAAAATATGACCGAGGGTGTAATCAGTGGAGGGGGGCGCCGCACACGGCTAATTCAATGTTGTGGGTTATGTGTGGTGCTCTCTCCCTCACACACACATATATATATATATATATATATATATATATATATATATATATATATATATATATATATATATATATAGCATGGAGGCGCCCCAAGTGGGGCCGAATCCCACTTGGGCACCTGCACCAATCCGCGCCCCCTCCTTGTTTGTGTGCGGGAGGAAGGAAAGAGGAGGAAACACCCCCTTTCCTTTCTCTCATGAGAAGGGAAAGGCGGGAGGGGCCAAGCTTCCCCATTTCCTTCCCTAGGGCTGGCCGGCCAGGGAGAGAGGTGCACTAGCCCCCTTGTGGGCTGGTCTGTCCCCCCTCCCTTGGCCCATTAAGCTCATACACTTACGAGGGGTGTCCGGAACCCCTTTCGGCGACCCGTTGACTACCCGGTGTACTTCAAAACTCTTCCGGTGTCCGAATATCATCACTTTATATATAAATCTTTACATCTGGACCATTCCGAAGCTCCTTGTCATGTTGTGATGTCATCCGGGACTCCGAACAACATTCGGTCACCAAATCACATAACTCATATAACACTATATCGTCATCGAACGTTAAGCATGCGGACCCTACGGGTTTGAGAACTATGTAGACATGACCAAGACACCTCTCCGGTCAATAACCAATAGTGGAACCTGGATGCCCATATTGGTTCCTACATATTCTACGAAGATCTATAGCGGTCGAATCATTATGACAACATACGTAATTCCCTTTGTCCATCGGTATGTTACTTGCCCGAGATTCGATCGTCGGTATCTCCATACCTAGTTCAATCTTGTGACCGACAAGTCAGTTTACTTATTCCGTAGTACATCATCTCTTAACCAACTCATTAGTCATTTGCTTGCAAGGCTTCTTATGATGTGTATTGTCGAGAGGGCCCAGAGATTCCTCTCTGATACTCGGAGTAAAAAATTATAATCTCGATCCATGCCAACTCAACAGACACCTTCAGAGATACCTGTAGAGCATCTCTATGATCACCCAGTTACGTTGTGACATTTGATGGCACATAAGGCATTCCTCCGGGATCCGGGAGTTGCATGATCTCATAGTCGAAGAAATATGTATTTGACATTAAGAAAGCAATAGCAATAAATTGTATGATAAATGCCAAGATAGCGGATGGGTCTTGTCCATCATATCATTCTCCTAATGATGTGATCCCATTATCAAATGACAACTCATGTCTATGGTTAGGAAACCTTAACCATCTTTGATCAACGAGCTAGTCTACTAGAGGCTCACTAGGGACACACTATTTGTTTATGTATTCACACATGTATTTAAGTTTCCGGTAAATACAATTCTAGCATGAATAATAAACCTTTTATCATGATTAAGGAAATATAATAATAACCATTTTATTATTGCCTCTAGGGCATATTTCCATGAGTCTCCCACTTGCACTAGAGTCAATAATCTAGTTCACATCGCTATGTGATTAACACCCATAAATAACATCGCCATGTGATTAATACCCAAAGAGTTTACTAGAGTCAATAATGTAGTTCACATTGCCATGTGATTAACACCCATAGATCACATCAACATGTGGTTAATACCCAAAGAGTTTACTAGTGTCAATAATCTAGTTCACATCGCCATGTGATTAACACCCAAAGAGTTCTAAGGTATGATCATGTTTTTCTTGTGAGAGAGGTTTTTAGTCAACATGTCTGAACATTCAGATCCGTGTGTACTTTGCAAATTTCTATGTCTACAATGCTATGCACATAGCTACTCTAGCTAATTGCTCCTACGTTCAATACATATCCAGACTGAGACCCGGAGTCATCTGGATTAGTGACAAAACTTGCATCAACATAACCCTTTACGATGAACTCTTTATCACCTCCATAACCGAGAAACATTTCCTTATTTCTTTAAGGATAATTTTTTACCGCTGTCCAGTGATCCACTCCTGGATCACTCTTGTACCCCCTTGCAAGACACGTGGCAAGGAACACATTAGGTCTGGTACACATCATGGCATGCTTTATAGAACCTATGGCTGAGGCATAGGGAATGACTTTCATTCTCTCTCTATTTTTCTGCCGTGGTCGGGCTTTGAGTCTTACTCAACTTCATACCTTACAACTCAGGCAAGAACTCCTTCTTTGACTGATCCATTTTGAACTTCTTCGAAACTTTATCAAGGTATGTGTTTTATGAAAGTCCTATTAAACGTCTTGATCTATCCCTATAGATCTTGATGCACAATATATAAGCAGCTTCACCGAGGTCTTCTATTGAAAAACTCATTTCAAACAACCCTTTATGTTTTCCAGAAAATTGTACATAATTTCCGATCAACAATATGTCATCCACATATACTTATCAGAAATGTTGTAGTGCTCCCACTCACTTTCTCATAAATACAGGCCTTACCGTAAGTCCGAATAAATCCATATGCTTTGATCACCTTATCAAAGCGTATATTCCTACTCCGAGATGCTTGCACCAGTCCATAGATGGATCGCTGGAGCTTGTACACTTTGTTAGCACCTTTAGGAACGAGAAAACCTTCTGGTTGTATCATATACAACCCTTCTTTCAGAAATCCATTAAGGAATGCAGTTTTGACATCCATTTTCCAGATTTCATAATCATAAAATGCGGCAATTGCTAACATGATTCCGACAGACTTAAGTATCGCTATGGGTGAGAAAGTCTCATCGTAGTCAACCCCTTGAACTTGTCAAAAACCTTTTGCAGCAAGTCGAGCTTTGTAGACAGTAACATTACCATGTGCGTCAGTCTTCTTCTTGAAGATTCATTTATTCTCTATGGCTTGCCGGTCATCAGGCAATTCCACCAAAGTCCACACTTTGTTCTCATACATGGATCCTATCTCAGATTACATGGCCTCAAGCCATTTTTTGGAATCTGGGCTCATCATAGCTTCTTCATGGTTCAAAGGTTTGCCATTTTCTAACAACATTACTTCTAGGGGAGGGTTATCGTACCACTCTGGTGCGGTACGTGTTCTGGTCAACCTTTGAGGTTCAGTAGTAACTTGATCCGAAGTTTCATGATCATCATCATTAGCTTCTTCTCTAGTTGGTGTAGGCATCACGGGAACAGTTTTATTTGATGAGCTACTTTCCAGTTTGAGAGAAGGTACAGTTACCTCATCAAGTTCTACTATCCTCCCACTCACTTCTTTCGAGAGAAACTCCTTCTCTAGAAAAGACCCATTTTAGCAACAAAGATCTTGCCTTCGGATCTGTGGTTGAATGTGTACCCAATAGTTTGTTTTGGGTATCCTATGAAGACACACTTCTCCGATTTGGGTTCGAGCTTATCAGGCCGAAGCCTTTTGACATAAGCGTCGCAACCCCAAACTTTAAGAAACGACAACTTTGGTTTCTTGCCAAACCATAGTTCATACGGTGTTGTCTCAACGGATTTAGACGGTGCCCTATTTAAAGTGAATGCACCTGTATCTAATGCATAACCCCAAAACGACAAAGTCAAATCGGTAAGAGACATCATAGAATGCACCATATCCAATGGAGTACGGTTACGACGTTCAGACACACCATCACGCTGTGGTGTTCCAGGTGGCGTGAGTTGTGAAACTATTCGACATTGTTTTAAATGAAGGCCAAACTCTTAACTCAAATATTCACCTCCGCGATCAGATCGTAGAAATTTTATTTTCTTGTTATGATTATTCCCTACTTCACTATGAAATTCTTTGAACTTTTCAAATGTTTCAGACACGTGTTTCATCAAGTAGATATACCCATACCTACTTAAATCATCTGTGAAGTTGAGGAAATAACGATACCCGTTGCGTGCTTCAACACTCATTGGACCGCATACATCGGTATGTATTATTTCCATTAAGTCATTAGCTCGCTCCATTGTTTTGGGTAACGGAGTTTTAGTCATCTTTCCCATGAGGCATGGCTTGCAAGTATCAAATGATTCATAATCAAGTGATTCCAAAAGTCCATCAGCATGGAGTTTCTTCATGTGCTTTACACCAATATGACCTAAACGTCAGTGCCACAAGTATCTTGAACTATCATTATCAACGTTGCATCTTTTGGCATCAATATGATGAATATGTGTATCACTACGATCGAGATTCAATAAACCATTTACATTGGGTGAATGACCATAGAAGGTTTTATTCATGTAAGTCGAATAACAATTATTCTCTGACTTAGATGAATAACCGTATTGCAATAAACATGATCCAATCTTGTTCATGCTCAATGCAAACACCAAATAACATTTATTTAGGTTCAACACTAATCCCGGAAGTATAGGGAGTGTGCGATGATGAGCATATCAATCTTGGAACCACTTCCAACACACATCGTCACCTCGTCCTTAACTAGTCTGTGTTTATTCTGCAACTCCTGTTTCGAGTTACTAATAAGAGAAACCGAACCAGTATCAAATACCCAGGCGCTTCCACGAGCACTAGTAAGGTACACATCAATAACATGTATATCAACTATACCTTTGTTCACTTTGCATCCTTCTTATCCGCCAAATATTTGGGGCAGCTCCGCTTCCAGTGACCATTTCCTTTGCAGTAGAAGCACTTAGTTTCAGGCTTGGGTCTTACCTTTGGGCTTTTTCTCGGGAGTGGCAACTTGCTTGTCGTTCTTCTTGAAGTTCCCTTTCTTTCCCTTGCCCTTTTTCTTGAAACTAGTGGTCTTGTTAACCATCAAAACTTGATGCTCTTTCTTGATTTCTAGCTTTGCCGATTTCAGCATCACGAAGAGCCCGAGAATCAATTTCGTCATCCCTTGCATATTATAGTTCATCATGAAGTTCTACTAGCTTGGTGATAGTGACTAGAGAACTCTGTCAATCACTATCTTATCTAGAAGATTAACTCCCACTTGATTCAAGTGATTGTAGTACCCAAACATTCTAAGGACATGCTCACTAGCTGAGCTATTCTCCTCCATCTTGTAGGCAAAGTACTTGTTAGAGGTCTCATACCTCTCTACACGGGCATGAGTCTGAAATATTAATTTCAGTTATTGGAACATATCATGTGTTCTATGGCATTCAAAACATCTTTTGAGCCCCGATTCTAAGCCGTAAAGCATGTTGCACTAAACTATTAAGTAGTCATCAGATCGAGCTTCCAAATGTTCATAACGTGTGCATTAGCTTCTGCAACATGTCTGTCACCTAGCGGTGCATCAAGGACATAATTCTACTATGGAGCAATGAGATAATCCTCAGATCATGGACCCAGTCTACATTATTGCTACTATCATCTCTCAACTTAGTTTTCTCTAGGAACATATCAAAAAACAGGGGAGCTAAATTTCGAGCTATTGATCTACAACTAGATATGCAAAAACTATTAAGACTAAGTTCATGATAAATTAAGTTCAATTAATCAAATTACTAATGAACTCCCACTTAAATAAACATCCCTCAAGTTATCTAAGTGATACATGATCCAAATCAACTAAGCCATGTCCGATCATCACGTGAGATGGGGTAGTCATCAATGGTGAACATCTCTATGTTGATCATATCTACTATATGACTCATGTTCGACCCTCCGGTCTCAAGTGTTCCGAGACCATGTCTATAGATGTTAGGCTCGTCAAGTTTAACCAAAGTATCCCGCGTGTGTAAAACTATCTTACACCAGTAGTATGTGAACGTAGAGTCTATCACACCCGATCATCATGAGGCTTCTAAACGAAGAACTTTGGGAACAGTGCATACTATGGAGAACACTTTTATCTTGAAATTTAATGAAGGGATCATCTTATAATGCTACCGTCACTCTAAGCAAAATAAGATGCATACAAGATAAACATCACATGCAATCAAAATATGTGCCATGATATGGCCATCATCATCTTGTGCTTTTGATCTCCACCTCCAAAGCATCGTCATGATCTCCATCGTCACAGGCTCGACACCTTGATCTCCATTGTTGCTTCATGGTCGTCTCGCCAACTATTGCTTCTACAACTATTGCTAACTCATAGTGATAAAGCAAAGCAATTACATGGCACTTGCATTTCGTACAATAATTAAGAGACAACCATAAGGCTCCTGCCGGTTGTCGATATTACAAAACATGATCATATCATACAATAATGTATAACCCATCACGTCTTGACAATATCACATCACAACATGCCCTGCAAAAACAAGTTAGATATCCTCTACTTTGTTGTTGCATGTTTTACGTGGCTGCTACGGGCTTCTAGCAAGAACCATTCTTACCTACGGCACAACACCACAATGGTGATTTATCAAGTTTGCTATTTTAACCTTCTTCAAGGACTAGCCGTAGTCAAATTTGATTCAACTAAAGTAGGAGAAACAGACACCCGCCAGCCACCTTTATGCAAAAAAGGTTGCATGTCTGTCGGTGGAACCGGTCTCATGTACGTGGACATGCAAGGTTGGTTCGGGCCGCATCATCTTACAATACCGTCGAATCAAAATAAGACGCTGGTGGTAAGCAGTATGACTATCACCGCCAACAACTCTTTGTGTTCTACTCGTGCATATCATCTACGCATAGACCTGGCTCATGATGGCACTGTTGGGAACGTTGCATGGAAAACAAAAAAAATCTACGCATAGGCAAGATCTATCCATGGACATGCATAGCAACGAGAGGGGAGAGTGTGTCTACTTACCCGCGTAGACCATAAGTAGAAGCGTTTAGTAACACGGTTGATGTAGTCGAACTTCTTCGCGATCCAACCGATCGAGTACCGAACGTACGATACCTTCGCGTTCAGCACATGTTTAGCTTGGTGACGTCCTCGCCTTCTTGATCTAGCAAGACGGGTGAAGTAGTAGATGTGTTCCAGTAGCACAACGGCGTGGTGATGGTGATGGTGAAGCAATCTCTGCAGGGCTTCGTCTAAGCACTACGAAAATATGACCAAGGGTGTAAACAGTGGAGGGGGGCCCCGCACATGGCTGAGACAATGTTGTGGGCTATGTGTGGCGCCCCCTCCTCATATATGTATATAGTGGGGGAGGGGAGGCAGCCAGGAGGCACCCCAAGTGGGGCAGAATCCCACTTGGGCACCTGCCCCAAGTCGCGCCCCTTCCTTGTTTGTTTGCGGGAGAAAGGAAAGAGGAGGAAGCACCCCCCCTTTCCTTTCTCTCGAGAGGAGGGAAAGGCAGGAGGGGCCAAGCCTCCCGCTTTCCTTCCCTAGGTCTAGCCGGCCAGGGAGAGCGGCGCACAAGCCCCCTTCCGGTGACCCAATGACTACCTGGTGTACTCTGAAACTCTTCCAGTGTTCAAATATCATCGTCCTATATATCAATCTTTACCTCCAGACCTGTTGGATCTAGGGCTCCGCAAAACCTGTTAAGTTCGAACACAGGGGCGTGAATGAAGATCTCTCCCACTCATGTCTACCTAGCGCTTCGCTCTCGTCTCGATGGAAAGATTCAAGCAAACAACGAACAAGCACACAAGAGTTTATCCAGGTTCGAGCCACCGTATGGTGTAAGACCCTACTTCCTGCTTTGGTGGATTGGCTCCGGGCGAGCTAGAATATGAACTGGTACAAGGGTTCCTGAGCTCAAGAGGCGAGCTCAGAAGGGTCAGGAGGCTAGTGTTCTTGCTCCCTGTGCGGTGGTCAAGTGTTTGAATCGATCCCCTTTTTCAGTGGGAACCCTAACTACTTATATAGGCGGCCACGGTCCTCTTCCCCCGAAATGTTTAGGCGGGAAGGGATCCCACAACGGCCATTTTTGAGCGGGAACACAAGGACGTTCCTACCCTGACAAAAGTGGTCTTTGCCTGCAAAAGGATCAGACGGTGACACGGTGGTGGGCTCGACGGTGACATCCTCCTTATCGTCCTTGCGGTCTTCGTTCTTGTTGCACCAAAGAGGAAAACTTTGCCCCGCTCCTTGGGAACCAACGGCTGCGCTGTATCCTTTGCACCGAAATGGCAACTATGCCGCTGGCGGACGCTGGCACCCGCTAGCGCAGTGCGTCACTGCTGACATCACTGCCTCCTCCTGAGGCAGGCTTGGCCTTGGATTCTCCGCCCCTCCGGAACTCCTTGTCGAGGCTGCTCCCGAGGAGGTCTTGACGTCATTCTCCTCGCGAGGCCTGGCCCCTCGCGATGGTCTTGAGCAGCTGGGCGATCAGTTGGGTCGTTCCAGGCCGCTTGTAGGAGCGCGTCGCGGCCCGCAGACAGGCAAGTCTGGGTACCCTGGTTCCCAGTACGCCGACAGTAGCCCCCGGGCCCAAGGCGCGCACGTAGTTGGCTTCGGGGCGAAGCCTTAGTCGAGGACGGAGAGCCGCGAGACCCAAAGGCTGCGGGCCAGGCCGGCGTGCGATGGTTGAATGGGTCGTGGGCGGCCCCGCCTCCCACGCAGTCTTGGTAGTTGTGCGACGTGCTAGTCGCACGACTGGTAGGGCTTCTTGCTACCGCTTTTGCTTCCTTCCTCCCAATCGCCCCTCTTCTCTTCTTGCCTTCTCTGCCCCTCCTGCATGCCTCCATGCTGCGCGGGGCGAAGAAGAGAGGGGACGGCGAGCCTGCCGCGTCGCCGCCGGTACTCGAACCGGCACTTGGTCGCTCTGCCATAGTGAACCAGGAGGGTCTGGACAAGGTGCACCGCGCCTTAGCCGATGCAACTAACGAGTGGGGACCGACCCGTGTCTGGCTCGCTTCCCGGCCGGTAGGGAGCTTGGTGCTAACAACATCCACCTTCATCTCCATGCTATCTTCGGGGGTCTCGTCCCCCCTTTCTCCGCCTTCTTCTGTGCAATGCTCACGCATTACCAAATTCGGGCGTTACACCTGGACCCTGGGTCCATCGTCCTTCTTTCCGGCTTCGCGTTCCTGTGTGAGGCTTTCATTGGCATTTCCCCTTCCGTGGCCTTGCTCCGCCACTTCTTCGCCCTCTCCTTGGTTGACGGGGGGCAGCGCTCGGGGTGCGTGTTGTTGTGCGCGGTGGAGGCAACTGCAGCCTCCGAAATTGATTTCTCGCTTCATCCTACCACAAAGGGGTTTCGCCGACAATGGGTGTTCGTCGAGGCCGTCGCGTACAACCCCCAATTTCATCTTCCCGATGCACCGGCGGCGCCGAACTCTAGCTGGAGGCATGAAGCCCTTTCGGATCCTCGGGCGGAGCCTGTGATGCGCCGCCTGGCCAACTTGAAGAAGAGTGGGTTGACCCTGGCGATGGTGGTGAGGGACTTCCTTGTCCTCCGTGTCGCCCCACTACAGCGCCATTCCAACACGATGTGGGTTCTTGATGATCGCGCGCGTCTTCAGCGGAAGCAGCTCCCTCCTGACACGATCCAGGGGCTGATGTGGCTGCTTGTTGGTGGAGTGCCTGAGGCTCGCCCTGGTTCCGCGGTTCCCTTGTACTTGGCTCCAAAAGCCGGAAGGGCCCTTGCTGACAGGATGCCCCGCTTCGATGCGTGGGGGCTGGTCCCGGGAGGCACCCCCAATCCTCGTGACGATTCCTTGGTGGTATCCGGGCCCGCATGCCCGTCCTTCCTTTTTGGGGTAGACGCACCTAGCGGAGCCCCTGGCCTGGGGTCGGCCCCATCCTTGGAGCAAGTGGACGAAGCCCCGGCGCGGGTGTTGGTGGAGGTGGCGGGGAGCGCCGAGGCGCCGCTGGCTCCTGAAATAGCCGAGGGGGAGGTGCAGCGGCCTCTGGCCGAGGTGAGTCCGGGAAGCGCCACCTCAGGGAGCGAGGCGCCGGCTGTGGGCGCCTGCTCCGGCCTTGCTCCAGGACTAGGCATATCTGCCTCGGGCAGCCTCCCGTCGTCCTTTTCGACGCTAGGCAAGAGGCGGAGGCTGAGGAGCGTCTTCGGTCCTGCTCCGAGGGCCTTGAAGAGGATGAAGCTGACTGTACCAAGAAGGTGCGTGTCCTTCGGTTCTCCCCATCTCTCTTTAATGCGGTTCTGCTGACCTCTTGAACCGCAAGGTCTCTTCTGCTTCGTCCGCGAGTCACCTGACGAGGCCCGCAGGAGCTTCTGCTTGCATTCCTTCTACGGACCAAGCCGGGCCTTCAGGAGGCCACGCGCGGGCCCTCGAAATCGCGCCCGGGTCCTATTGCACAGGTCGTGTCCCCAGCCCCCAAGCGTCCTTGGGGCTAGGCAGCTCTTGGTACATCGGGAGCCCGCTCCGTGCCCCAGTTCTTGCCTTCACCATGGGTCAGCCAGCTCTTGAGGCGGCTCGAGCAGCTGTCCGCCCGTCAAGACCATACTTGCTCCCAGTGCCGGAGGTGCCGCGCGCCCCCGGAAGTAGCTCCGGGGTACACGCTGATCCCAAGGAAAAGGTGGAGCCCCCTTTGGGCGACGCGGGTGCCGGGGACGAGCCCGGTCGTCTTCTGGAACTTGCGGTGCGCTGAAGCGTGGTCCGCCATGAGCTTGTGTGGGAGGCGTTGGGCGCCCTAAAGCATCTCGAGTTCGAGGTTGCTAAAGTCGATGAGCGCGACGAGGCCGAGGGTCTGCATCTGGCGAGGGGTTGGCGCCAGCTGAGGGCCGCCGTCAACCTGAGCTAGATGCAGCACGAAACCGCCCTGAGGAAGGCGGAGGCATCAGCCGCCGTGGCTTAGGAGGCTTGCGACCGTGCCCTGAAGGAGGCCTGAGACGCCGAGCGCTGTTGCGCGGCCGCGGAGGAGCGTGAGCGCGAGCTCGAAGCTTCAAACGCCGCGCTTGAGCGCCAGGTTCGTGCCCGAAGGGTTGCCCTTGCTGCACCCGTGGCTGATGATGATAGTCCGGCTGGCCTCTCGGCACGGGAGGAGGCGCTGGCACTTGAGGCGATGGAGCTGAGCATGGAGCGCGAGCGCCTAGAGATGATGGAACGCCAACTAGCCGAGGCCGAGGGCAACCTTGATGAGCGCGAGGTCATGGCGAAGAAGGCCGACGAGGAGGCGGAGCGCCTCTGGAAGGATTACCGCAAGACGCTGGGGCTTCACGAGACTCGCTTTGTTGACAAGCGTAAGGAGCTCCAGAAGAAGATCACGGCACTTAAGAGTAGCCTGGCTGATGCCGAGCGTCGCCTGCAGGTGTCGGAGAAGGCTCGCGTTGCAGCCGAGCATCATGAATGGGCGTCAAAGAAGGCTTGTGCCGAGGCGGAGCGCCGCGAGCGAGTGTCGGAGAAGGCTCGCGTAGCCGCCAGGGCAGAATTGTCCTGCCTCCACCAGCAAGTGGAGGATGTTTCTACCCTCGCGGCTCAAACCTCTCAGGAGGCTGCACGAGTCCGTGGAATGCAGCACACCCGCTCGGAGATGTTTGAGGCCCTGCGGCACCGGGCAGTTCCGGGCCCTTGGAGAACTTCTTGGCTCGGGGGTCGCTGGCCCCCTGGTTAATGATGACGCCGGATACCTCGGGTTCTTTACCAGGGTGGTGGAGTGTCTTGAAGGCAGCGTCAGGAAGGCTCGGCAGCGCGTTGAGGAGCAAAGCCAAGACGTCCTGAGGAGCACGGTTTCCTGCATCTTCGGCAACTTGCACCGTCTTGACTCCCATGCGGATTTCGAGGCCCTGCTAGAGCCTGTGCCTGAGGCGGTCATCGGCCCCTCGGAGAATTAGGTGAGTGACCATGTGGACGCGTTGGTGACGGAGCTTGTTCCAGCTATCGAGGACGCGCCGGTGCTTGAGGAGGGCGACACCGACATTTTCGGCGAAGACGTCGATGCTTAATCCAGTTCCTGCCATAAATTTGCTTTTTGGTTGTGGCTCCAAAGCCGGGTGAGGTGGGTGTCACAAGGTTTAAACTTTTGATGATGTAATTGAACATTGTACGGATGGATTTTTAAGCACTCCCTTGCTTGTTCTCGAGGTCGTGGCTTTAAGCCCTTGTCGCGTGTCAGGACGGAGCGTCCGCTGGCCTCGTCTGGGCGCGCCTCGCGAGTACCTGCTGTGAGCGCAAGAGTGGTTGGCGGTCCAGCAGCGGACCAGACAGAACGTGTGCCCATGCCTCGGCCCCTGCTCGCGAGGAGTGATAGGGTGGGGTTGCGGACGTAGCCTGGCTTGGCCAAGCAAGACGAAAAGATGGACTGGCGAAAAAACACGGCGGAAATCGCAAAACACAAACAAAACTCTCCCTTTATTCAAGAAACGAGTCGCGCGACGGCGAGATTGGCTTGAAAAAGCAGATATAGAGGGAGCAAATGCAAATAGCAAAAGGAGGGGCCGTGTCCGGCCCCTGAGCAGGTCTTCAGTCTTCCCCCCCCCCCAGCACGGAGCGTAGGGCTACCACCAGCGGATGTGGGCATAGCCATTAGGGGGCAGTGTCGATGGCCAGCGTGGAGCATGGTGCTTCTACTCGGCATGGGAGGGAGCCCCCGAGGTCCTAGGGCGACGCTCTGGAGACTCCGAGGCATGTACAGCCCCACTCATTATTACGTGAGAGTGTCACGAGCGGAGATCTTCTGACGTGCCTGCCCCTTCGCTTTGAGGGCCCCGCCCCGCGCTAGTCCGCTCCATCATGAACTCACCCAAAGGCACCATCCATGAAGTGGGACACTGCGCATGATGGGGGGATGGAACCTTGGCCATAGCCCCCCTCCGAGCACCAGGCGCGCTGCTTACGCGATCTCCAAACGCGCTTCGCCCCTGAGGTCTAACGTTGCTCAGAGACGCGGTGTCCTAAGGTGCGAGGGGGACCCTGCCCTACCCACGCTCCTAATGGCCCCTGAGCCCTTCCTGAAGGAAATATGCCCTAGAGGCAATAATAAAGATGTTATTTTGTATTTCCTTATATCATGATAAATGTCTTTTATTCATGCTAGAATTGTATTAACCGGAAACTTGATACATGTGTGAATACATAGACAAAATAGTATGTCCCTAGTATGCCTCTACTAGACTAGCTCATTGATCAAAGATGGCTATGTTTCCTAGCCATAGACATGAGTTGTCATTTGATCAACGGGATCACATCATTAGGAGAATGATGTGATGGACTAGACCCATCCGTTAGCATAGCACTATGATCGTTTAGTTTTACTGCTATTGCTTTCTTCATGACTTATACATGTCCCTATGACTATGAGATTATGCAACTCCCGAATACCGTAGGAACACCTTGTGTGCTATCAAACGTCACAACGTAACTGGGTGATCATAAAGATGCTCTACAGGTGTCTCCGAAAGTATTCGTGGTGTTGGCATAGATCAAGATTAGGATTTTTCACTCCGAATGTTGGAGAGGTATCTCTGGGCCCTCTCGGTAACACACATTACAATAAGCCTTGCAAGCAAAAGACTAATGAGTTAGTCATGAGATGATGTGTTACGGAACAAGTAAAGAGACTTGCCGGTAACGAGATTGAACTAGGTATAGAGATACCGACGATCGAATCTCGGGCAAGTAACATACCGATGACAAAAGCAACAACGTATGTTGTTATGCGGTTTGACCGATAAAGATCTTCGTAGAATATGTAGGAGCCAATATGAGCATCGAGGTTCCGCTATTGGTTATTGACCGGAGATGAGTCTCGGTCATGTCTACATAGTTCTCGAACCCGTAGGGTCCGCACGCTTAACGTTTGATGACGATCGGTATTATGAGTTTATGAGTTTTGATGTACCGAAGGTAGTTCGGAGTCCCGGATGAGATCACGGACATGACGAGGAGTCTCGTAATGTCCGAGACATAAAGATTGATATATTAGACGACTATATTCGGACACCGAAAGTGTTCTGGAAAGTTTCGGAATTTACCGGAGTGCCGGGGGGGTTACCGGAACCCCCCGGGGGAATGGTGGGCCCTGGTGGGCCATAGGGGAGAGAGAGGGCAGCAGCCAGGAGGTGGCGCACCCCCTCCCTAGGAGGAGTCCGAATAGGACTAGGGGAGGGGGGCGCGGCCCCTCTTTCCCTCTCCCTCTCCCTCTCTTTCCTTCCCCCTTCTTCCTTCTTTGGTAGTTCCTACTAGGAATAGGATTGCAATCCTATTCCTAGTAGGATTGCACCCTAGCCGCACCATAGGAGGGCCGGCCGGCCTCCCCCCTTGCTCCTTTATATACGGGGGCAGGGGGGCACCCAAAGACACACAAGTTGAATTGTTCTAGCCGTGTGCGGTGCCCCCCTCCACAGAAACACACCTCGGTCATACCGTCGCAGTGCTTAGGCGAAGCCCTGCGCCGGTAGATATATCATATCCGTCACCACGCCGTCGTGCTGATGAAACTCTCCCGTGAAGCTCAGCTGGATCAAGAGCTCGTGGGACGTCATCAAGCTGAACGTGTGCTGAACGCGGAGGTGTCGTACGTTCGGTGCTTGATCGGTTGGATCGCAAAGAAGTTCGACTACATCAACCGCATCACTTGACGCTTCCGCTTCCGGTCTACGAGGGTACGTAGACACACTCTTCCCACTCGTTGCTATGCATCTGGTAGATAGATCTTGCGTGATCGTAGGAAAATTTTAAAATACTGCGTTACCCAACAGTGGCATCAGAGCCAGGTCTATGCGTAGATGATATGCACGAGTAGAACATAATGAGTTGTGGGCGATACTAGTCATACTACTTACCAGCATGTCATACTTTGCTTCGGCGGTATTGTGAGATGAAGCGGCCCGGACCAACATTAGGCGTACGCTTACGCGAGACTGGTTTCACCGTTACGAGCACTCGTTGCTTAAAGGTGACTGGCGGGTGTCTGTCTCTCTCACTTTAGCTGAATCAAGTGTGGCTACGCCCGGTCCTTGTGAAGGTTAAAACAGCACATACTTGACGAAACATCGTTGTGGTTTTGTATGCGTAGGTAAGAACGGTTCTTGCTAAGCCCGTAGCAGCCACGTAAAACTTGCAACAACAAAGTAGAAGACGTCTAACTTGTTTTTGCAGGGCATGTTGTGATGTGATATGGTTAAGACATGATGAGTTATACGGTTTTGTATGAGATGATCATGTTTTGTAATGTTATCGGCAACTGGCAGGAGCCATATGGTTGTCGTTTTATTGTATGAAATGCAATCGCCATGTAATTGCTTTACTTTATCACTAAGCGGTAGCGATAGTCGTAGAAGCAATAGTTGGCGAGACGACAACGATGCTACGATGGAGATCAAGGTGTCGCGCCGGTGATGAAGGTGATCATGACGGTGCTTTGGAGATGGAGATCAAAAGCACAAGATGATGATGGCCATATCATGTCACATATTTTGATTGCATGTGATGTTTATCTTATTATGATTCTTATTTTGCTTAGAACGACGGTAGCATTATAAGATGATCCCTTACTAAATTTCAAGGTATAAGTGTTCTCCCTGAGTATGCACCGTTGCAAAAGTTCGTCGTGCCGAGACACCACGTGATGATCGGGTGTGATAAGCTCTACGTTCAAATACAACGGGTGTAAGACAGTTTTGCACAAGCAGAATACTCAGGTTAAACTTGACGAGCCTAGCATATGCAGATATGGCCTCGGAACACTGGAGACCGAAAGGTCGAGCGTGAATCATATAGTAGATATGATCAACATAAGATATTCACCATTGAAACTACTCCATCTCACGTGATGATCGGACATGGTTTAGTTGATTTGGATCACGTGATCATTTAGATGATCGGAGGGATGTCTATCTAAGTGGGAGTTCTTTGATTAATATGATTAAATTGAACTTTAATTTATCATGAACTTAGTCTTGATAGTTTTTGCATATCTATGTTGTTGTAGATCAATGGCCCGTGCTACCGTTCCTTTGAATTTTAATGCATTCCTAGAGAAAGCTAAGTTGAAAGATGATGGTAGCAATTACACGGACTGGGTCCGTAACTTGAGGATTATCCTCATTGCTGCACAGAAAAATTATGTCCTTGAAGCACCGCTAGGTGACAAGCCCCCTCCCGCTAATGTAGACGCTTTGAACGTCTGGCAATCGCGGTCTGATGACTACACGATAGTTTAGTGTGCCATGCTTTACGGCTTAGAACCGGGACTTCAACGACGTTTTGAACGTCATGGACCATATGAGATGTTCCAAGAGTTGAAGTTAATATTTCAAGCAAATGCCCGGATTGAGAAATATGAGATTTCCAATAAGTTCTATAGCTGCAAGATGGAGGAGAATAGTTCTATCAGTGAACACTTGCTCAGAATGTCTGGGTACTACAATCATATGACTCAACTTGGTTGCAAAGTTGACGAGGATAGTGTTATTGATAGAGTTCTTCAATCACTGCCACCAAGCTATAAAGGCTTCGTGATGAACTATAATATGCAAGGGATGCAAAAGACAATTCCCGAGCTCTTCGCTATGCTCAAAGCTGCGGAGGTAGAAATCAAAAAGGAGCATCAAGTGTTGATGGTTAACAAGACCACTAGTTTCAAGAAAAAGGGCAAGGGAAAAAAGGGGAACTTCAAGAAGAATAGCAAGACAGTTGCTACTCCCACGAAGAAACCCAAGTCTGGAGCCAAGCCTGAAACTGAGTGCTTCTACTGCAAGGGGACTGGACACTGGAGGCGGAACTGCCCCAAGTATTTGGCGGATAAGAAGGATGGCAAGGTGAACAAAGGTATTTGTGATATACATGTTATTGATGTGTACCTTACTAATGCTCGTAGTAGTACCTGGGTATTTGATACCGGTTCGGTTGCTAATATTTGTAACTCGAAACAGGGACTACGGATTAAACGAAGATTAGCTAAGGATGAGGTGACGATGCGCGTGGGAAATGGTTCCAAAGTCGATGTGATCGCCGTCGGCACGCTACCTCTACATCTACCTTCGGGATTAGTTTTAGACCTAAATAATTGTTATTTGGTGCCAGCGTTGAGCATGAACATTATATCTGGATCTTGTTTGTTGCGAGACGGTTATTCATTTAAATCAGAGAATAATGGTTGTTCTATTTTTATGAGTAATATCTTTTATGGTCATACACCCTTGAAGAGTGGTCTATTCTTATTGGATCTCGATTGTAGTGATACACATATTCATAATATTGAAACCAAAAGATGCAAGGTTAATAATGATAGTGCAACTTATTTGTGGCACTGCCGTTTAGGTCATATTGGTGTAAAGCGCATGAAGAAACTCCATAGTGATGGACTTTTGGAATCACTTGATTATGAATCACTTGGTGCTTGCGAACCATGCCTCATGGGCAAGATGACTAAAACTCCGTTCTCCGGAACTATGGAGCGAGCAACAGATTTGTTGGAAATCATACATACTGATGTATGTGGGCCAATGAGTGTTGAAGCTCGCGGCGGGTATTGTTATTTTCTGACCTTCACTGATGATTTGAGCAGATATGGGTATATCTACTTAATGAAGCACAAGTCTGAAACATTTGAAAAGTTCAAAGAATTTCAGAGTGAAGTAGAGAATCATCGTAACAAGAAAATAAAATTTCTGCGATCTGATCGTGGAGGAGAATATTTGAGTTACGAGTTTGGTCTTCATTTAAAACAATGTGGAATAGTTTCACAGCTCACGCCACCCGGAACACCACAGCGTAATGGTGTGTCCGAACGTTGTAACCGTACTTTATTGGATATGGTGCGATCTATGATGTCTCTTACTGATTTACCACTATCGTTTTGGGGTTATGCTTTGGAGACAGCTGCATTCACATTAATTAGGGCACCATCTAAATCCGTTGATACGACACCTTATGAACTATGGTTTGACAAGAAACCAAAGTTGTCGTTTCTAAAAGTTTGGGGCTGCGATGCTTATGTGAAAAAGCTTCAACCTGATAAGCTCGAACCCAAGTCGGAGAAATGTGTCTTCATAGGATACCCAAAAGAGACTGTTGGGTACACCTTCTATCACAGATCCGAAGGCAAGGTATTCGTTGCTAAGAATGGATCCTTTCTAGAGAAGGAGTTTCTCTAGAAAGAAGTGAGTGGGAGGAAAGTAGGACTTGATGAGGTAATTGTACCTTCTCCAGAATTGGAAAGTAGTACATCACAGAAAATTGTTCCTGTGATTCCTACACCAATCAGTGAGGAAGTTAATGATGATGATCATGAAACTTCGGATCAAGTTTCTGCTGAACGTCGTAGATCAACCAGAGTACGTTCCGCACCAGAGTGGTACGGCAACCCAGTTCTGGAAATCATGTTACTAGACCATGATGAACCTACGAACTATGAGGAAGCGATGATGAGCCCAGATTCCGCAAAATGGCTTGAAGCCATGAAATCTGAGATGAGATCCATGTATGAGAACAAAGTGTGGACTTTGGTTGACTTGCCCGATGATCGGCAGACCATCGAAAATAAAAGGATCTTCAAGAGGAAGACCGATGCAGACGGTAATGTTACTGTTTACAAAGCTTGACTTGTTGCGAAAGGGTTTCGACAAGTTCAAGGAGTTGACTACGATGAGACTTTCTCACCTGTAGCGATGCTTAAGTCTGTCCGAATCATGTTAGCAATTGCCGCATTTTATGATTATGAAATCTGGCAAATGGATGTCAAAACTGCATTCCTGAATGAATATCTCAAAGAAGAGTTGTATATGATGCAACCAGAAGGTTTTGTCGATCCAAAAGGTGCTAACAAAGTGTGCAAGCTCCAGCGATCCATCTATGGACTGGTGCAAGCATCTCGGAGTTGGAATATACGCTTTGATGAGGTGATCAAAGCATATGGTTTTATACAGACTTTTGGAGAAGCCTGTATTTACAAGAAAGTGAGTGGGAGCTCTGTAGCATTTCTAATATTATATGTAGATGACATATTATTGATTGGAAATGATATAGAATTTCTGGATAGCATAAAAGGATACTTGAATAAGAATTTTTCAATGAAAGACCTCGGTGAAGCTGCTTATATATTAGGCATCAAGATCTATAGAGATAGATCAAGACGCTTAATTGGACTTTCACAAAGCACATACCTTGATGAGATTTTGAAGAAGTTCAAAATGGATCAGTCTAAGAAAGGGTTCTTGCATGTATTACAAGGTATGAAGTTGAGTAAGACTCAATGCCCGACCACTGCAGAAGATAGAGAGAAAATGAAAGTCATTCCCTATGCCTCAGCCATAGGATCTATCATGTATGCAATGCTGTGTACCAGACATGATGTGTGCCTTGCTATAAGTCTAGCAGGGAGGTACCAAAGTAATCCACGAGTGGATCACTGGACAGCGGTCAAGAACATCCTGAAGTACCTGAAAAGGACAAAGGATATGTTTCTCGTATATGGAGGTGACAAAGAGCTCGTCGTAAACGGTTGCGTCGATTCAAGCTTTGACACTGATCCGGATGACTCTAAGTCACAAACCGGATATGTATTTTTATTGAACGGTGGAGCTGTCAGTTGGTGCAGTTCCAAGCAGAGCGTCGTGGCGGGATCTATGTGTGAAGCGGAATACATAGCTGCTTCGGAAGCAGCAAATGAAGGAGTCTGGATGAAGGAGTTCATATCCGATCTAGGTGTAATACCTAGTGCATCGGGTCCAATGAGAATCTTTTGTGACAACACTGGAGCAATAGCCTTGGCGAAGGAATCCAGGTTTCACAAGAGAACAAAGCACATCAAAAGACGCTTCAATTCCATCAGCGATCTAGTCAAGGAGGGAGACATAGAGATTTGCAAAATACATACGGATCTGAATGTTGCAGACCCGTTGACTAAGCCTCTTCCACGGGCAAAACATGATCAAGACCAGGACTCCATGGGTGTGAGGATCATCACTTTGTAATCTAGATTATTGACTCTAGTTCAAGTGGGAGACTGAAGGAAATATGCCCTAGAGGCAATAATAAAGATGTTATTTTGTATTTCCTTATATCATGATAAATGTCTTTTATTCATGCTAGAATTGTATTAACCGGAAACTTGATACATGTGTGAATACATAGACAAAATAGTATGTCCCTAGTATGCCTCTACTAGACTAGCTCATTGATCAAAGATGGCTATGTTTCCTAGCCATAGACATGAGTTATCATTTGATCAACGGGATCACATCATTAGGAGAATGATGTGATGGACTAGACCCATCCGTTAGCATAGCACTATGATCGTTTAGTTTTACTGCTATTGCTTTCTTCATGACTTATACATGTTCCTATGACTATGAGATTACGCAACTCCCGAATACCGTAGGAACACCTTGTGTGCTATCAAACGTCACAACATAACTGGGTGATCATAAAGATGCTCTACAGGTGTCTCCGAAAGTATTCGTGGTGTTGGCATAGATCAAGATTAGGATTTGTCACTCTGAATGTCGGAGAGGTATCTCTGGGCCCTCTCGGTAACACACATTACTATAAGCCTTGCAAGCAAAAGACTAATGAGTTAGTCACGAGATGATGTGTTACGGAACGAGTAAAAAGACTTGCCGGTAACGAGATTGAACTAGGTATAGAGATACCGACGATCGAATCTCGGGCAAGTAATATACTGATGACAAAAGGAACAACGTATGTTGTTATGCGGTTTGACCGATAAAGATCTTCGTAGAATATGTAGGAGCCAATATGAGCATCCAGGTTCCGCTATTGGTTATTGACCGGAGATGAGTCTCGGCCATGTCTACATAGTTCTCGAACCCGTAGGGTCCGCACGCTTAACGTTTGATGACGATCGGTATTATGAGTTTATGAGTTTTGATGTACCGAAGGTAGTTCGGAGTCCCGGATGAGATCACGGACATGACGAGGAGTCTCGGAATGTCCGAGACATAATGATTGATATATTGGACGACTATATTCGGACACCGGAAGTGTTCTGGAAAGTTTTGGAATTTACCGGAGTGCCGGGGGGGGGTTACCGGAACCCCCCGGGGGAATGGTGGGCCCTGGTGGGCCATAGGGGAGAGAGAGGGCAGCAGCCAGGAGGTGGCGCACCCCCGCCCTAGGAGGAGTCCGAATAGGACTAGGGGAGGGGGGCGCGGCCCCTCTTTCCCTCTCCCTCTCCCTCTCTTTCCTTCCCCCTTCTTCCTTCTTTGGTAGTTTCTACTAGGAATAGGATTGCAATCCTATTCCTAGTAGGATTGCACCCTAGCCGCACCATAGGAGGGCCGGCCGGCCTCCCCCCTTGCTCCTTTATATACGGGGGCAGGGGGGCACCCAAAGACACACAAGTTGAATTGTTCTAACCGTGTGCGGTGCCCCCCTCCACAGAAACACACCTCGGTCATACCGTCGCAGTGCTTAGGCGAAGCCCTGCGCCGGTAGATACATCATATCCGTCACCACGCCGTCGTGCTGACGAAACTCTCCCGTGAAGCTCAGCTGGATCAAGAGCTCGTGGGACGTCATCAAGCTGAACGTGTGCTGAACGCGGAGGTGCCGTACGTTCGGTGCTTGATCGGTTGGATCGCGAAGAAGTTCGACTACATCAACCGCGTCACTTGATGCTTCCACTTCCGGTCTACGAGGGTACGTAGACACACTCTTCCCTCTCGGTGCTATGCATCTGGTAGATAGATCTTGCGTGATCGTAGGAAAATTTTAAAATACTACGTTACCCAACACTTCCTGATCAGGGTTGGGCCCAGTGGGTACGGGATTTCGTCAGCAGGGGGACGGAGCCGCGGTCTTGAGCCCTCCTAGTGCGCGTAGGACGGGCTGCCGTACCGCCTCCAGATGCACCCTCCGCAGCCCGAGGGATGGTATGCCAGGAGGCGCGGCGTCTTAAGGTTGAACGGAGGGGGGAGGCCCCTCCCCGCGCGCATCATACCCGCCGCCAGTGAGCCCCTGGTGAAATCCAGGGCGGGCCATGCGCGACGGGTCACGCGCGAGGGGACGAGGGCCTGACCCGGGCCTTCCCTTCCCTTTCTGTCTTGATGTGGCAGCCAGAGTAGCCCCCTGGCCTGCCGAGGCCTGGGCCAAAGACATTGTTGGCCCGAGGCCTACGGCCGGTGCTGCGGGGCCAGCCCCCGCAGGCACCTGCGCGCGTCTCATCCGTGCTCCATGGCCGTGGGCGATGATGGTGGCGGATTGAGGGACATGAGCGGGGGATCCGCCTCCTGACCTCCCGTTCCTGAGCCCCCTTGCGCCGATGCCTGGTTGCATATGGCGTTCGGCGTAGCCCTGAGGTCGCTCTCCGGTGGCTCCTTGACGGGGGCGGTTTCTGAATACATGGGGCTTCGAGGCAGAGGGGCGGCGTCATATGCATGGTTTAGCAGATCATACCCCATGTCGCCTTTGTACGTCGCCGCGGGTGTTGACCATACGGGTGACCGGGTGTGGCTGAGGCGGCAGCCGGTCCCCGACGTCGTCGTGTGGATGCAGAATGGCTCGGCTCCGGTGCTGGCGACGTCGAGGAGCTCGGCCACCCTGAGGAGCAGTGCATCATGGCCGCTGTCGAGCAGCCGACACCTTAGCAGCCCCTGGCCACCAGTATAACAGCCCTCATGTTCGCCATTTCGCGCCAGTTCTGTGAGCTTACCGCCGCGTGTCCGTCCGCCCATGTTGCCGCACGGCCTTGGCGTCGACTGGGCGGAGGATGCTGCCGGTCCTCTGGCGGCAGGTTGGCGATGCTCATCGTGCCATCCGCCCCGATCAAAGACGGGTGGCGGCGGGTCCCGCGGCCGAAGGGCGATGCCTGAGCGGCGTGGATGCCACGGGCTTCCGCACGTGTCTGGTGCGCCTCCGCCATCATGGTCGCGGTTTGTTGGAGCTGGGAGACGCGGGGTTGGCAGACGAGGGCGGGCGAGGTCGTCGGAGGGGCGAGATCTCGACACGCCCCCTACCTGGCGCGCCAAATGTCGGATTCACGGCTCCGCAAAACCCGTTAAGTGACACAGGGGCGTGAACGAAGATCTCTCCCACTCACGTCTACCTAGCGCCTCGCTCTCATCTCGATGGAAAGATTCAAGCAAACAACGAACAAGCATACAAGAATTTATCCATGTTCGGGCCACCATATGGTGCATGACCCTACTTCCTGCTTTGGTGGATTGGCTCCGGGCGAGCTAGAATATGAACTGGTACAAGGGTTCTTGGGCTCAGGAGGCGAGCTCAGAAGGGTCGGGAGGCTAGTGTTCTTGCTCCTTGTGCGGTGGTCAAGTGTGTGAATCGATCCCCTTTTTCAGTGGGAACCCTAACTATTTATATTGGCGGCCACGGTCCTCTTCCCCCGAAATTATTAGGTGAGAAGGGATCCCACAACGGCCATTTTTGAGCGGGAACACAGGGACGTTCCTACCCTCACAAAAGCGGTCTTCGCCTGCAAAAGGATCAGGCGGTGACACGGTGGTGGGCTCGACGGTGACATCCACCTTATCGTCCTTGCGGTCTTTGTTCTTGTTGCACCAAAGAGGAAACCTTTGCCCCGCTCCTTGGGAACCAACGGCTGCGCTGTCTCCTTTGCACCGAAATGGAAACTGTGCCGTTGGCGCAGTGCATCACTGCTGACATCACTGCCTTCTCTTGAGGCAGGCTTGGCCTTGGATTCTCCGCCCCTCCGGAATGCCTTGCCGAGGCTGCTCTCGAGGAGGTCTTGACGTCGTTCTCCTCGCGAGGCCTGGCCCCTCGCTAGGGTCTTGAGCAGCTGGTCGATCAGCTGGGCCGTGCCAGGCCGCTTATAGGAGCGTGTCGCGGCCCGCAGACAGGCAAGTATGGGTACCCTGGTTCCTAGTACGCCGACAAGACCATTCCGGAGGTCCTTGTCATGTTTGTGATCTCATCCAAGACTCCGAAAAAAATTCGGTCACAAAATCATGTAACTCATATAACACTATATCGTCATCGAACGTTAAGCGTGCGAACCCTACGGGTTCGATAACTATGTAGACATGACCGAGACACCTCTATGGTCAATAACCAATAGCGAAACCTAGATGCCCATATTCGTACCTACCTATTTGATGTCGCTTCATATGCGTCGGTAATTCCCCAAGGAATAAGGGATGATGCAGCACAACAACGGTAAGGTATTTCCCTCAGTGAAGAGACCAAGGTTATCGAACAAGTAGGAGAACCAAGCAACACTATGTAAACGGTACCTGCACATAAAGAACAAATACTTGCAACCCGACGTGTTAAAGGGGTTGTCAATCCCTTCTGGGTAATGATGCCAAAAAGTGACGTAAGGATAGGATAAACTTGTAGTAGATTTAAAGATGCAAATAAAACGCAACAAGGTATTTTTGGGATTTTTGATAATATAGATCTCAATATAAAGTTTCAAATAAAGAAAAAGGCAAATGGCAATATAGATCTGAAAGTATATGATTGGAAAATAGACCCGAGGGCCATAGATTTCACTAGTGGCTTCTCTCGAGAAAATAGCATGCAGTGGGTGGACAAATTATTGTTGGGAAATTGATAGAAAAGCAAATAATTATGACGATATCCAAGACAATGATCATGTATATAGGTATCACATACAAGATTAGTAGACCGACTCTTACCTGCATCTACTACTATTACTCCACACATCGACCGCTATCCAGCATGCATCTAGTGTATTAAGTTCATGGAAAAACAAAGTAATGCAATAGTAATGCAATAAGAACGATGACATGATGTAGAAAAGGTCGATTCATGTAGGATTAGACCCCATATTTTTATCCTTAATAGCAATGATGCATGCGTGCCTTGCTGCCCCTTCTGTCACTAGGAAAGGATGCCGCAAGATCGAACCAATTACAAAGCACCTCGTCCCATTGAAAGATAAATAGATCAAGTTAGCCAAACAAAACCCAAATATCGGAGAAGAAATACGAGGCTATAATAACCAAGAATGGATATTAAATCAAGGAAAATCTGATCATAAACTCACAATTCATCGGATCCCAACAAACACACCGCAAAAAGTCATTACATCAAATAGATCTCCAAGAGAACATTGTATTGAGATACAAAGAGAGAAGAAGCCATCTAGCTACTGCCTACAGACTCGTAGGTCTAAGGTAAACTACTCACGCATCACCGGAGAGGCACAAATGAGGATGAAACAGGGAACAGTCTTCACACATTGAAGTCACATAGATCAGGTAAGCAGGCAATGACTTGAGGAAGACAAACTGAAATGTAAAGGAGTAAGAAGATAGAACCAGTAGCTTGGGGACGCGAGGAATTTGGTAGACCAGTTCCAGTTGCTGTCACAATTGTACGTCTGGTTAGGGAGGCTGAGATTGAACTCAGAAGACCGTGTCTTCACCTTATTCCCGTTGAGCTAAGTACACCCAGTCCTCGCCCAATCACTCTCGTAAGTCTTCAAGGCAGACTTCCAAACCTTCACAAACTTCGTTCACCGACAATCCACAATGACTCTTGGATGCTCAGAACGCAACGCCTAACCGGCTGGAGGATACACAGTCCTCAAGTGTAAAAAGTATTCAGATCACACAGACAGAAACACTTCAGTGATGCCTAACACTCTTTGGCTCTGGGTGTTTTGGGCTTTGTTCTTCCAAGGATCTTTTCTCTCAAAGGGTTCGGAGGTGGGTTGCTCACAAACGACAAAAGCTGTGCACTAACTCTGAGTAGCCACCAATTTATGGTGTAGGCGGTGGGCTATTTATAGCCTGGAGGCAACCCGTCATGATATGTCAGAAATGACCCTTGGTCACTAAGGAACTGACATGTGTCCAATGGTTGGATTCCAAACACACGCGACAACCTAGCTTGGGCTACAAGAAAAGCTAACTTATCCGACTCTGGATAAGATTTTCTCTCATTGTCTTCACTCGAAGACATAGGATTTTGGTTGAGCATCACATCAGTCATCTGACTCTGTTCACTAGGACCCCACTTAACAGTACGATGGTTCCTATGACTCAAGAAAGAAGCAAAAGGAACTACCATTGTCTTCGCACTCCGTAGTCTTCAAGTCAATGTCTTCACATGTCATTATCTTCATGTGAATGTCTTCACGAACCACCATTGTCTTCAATGTCTTCACACATTTTTAGGGGTCATCTCTGGTAGGTAAACCGAATCATTGAGGGACTACTACCTGTGTTGTCCTGCAATTCTCACAAACACGTTAGTCCCTCAACCAAGTTTGTCATCAATACTCCAAAATCAACTAGGGGTGGCACTAGATGCACTTAAAATCTCCCCCTTTTTAGTGATTGATGACAAACTGGTTGACATTTTCAACGGGGATAAAATACGTGAAAGTTACATAACACAGTCATTGGCTTCATGAGATTGAGAAGGCTCCCCTTGAAGATGTGCATATAATAAATTTGCCTTTGAATGCAAATGCACATGGCAGGTTTTGCTTTGTGGAGATCTAGCTCAATCTTATGAAGACAATCCATCGTGCATACACAAATGTAGTGAAGATAATGACATGGATAATGAAAATGGGCATCTGTTGTATGATTTCATGCACATGGCAGGTTTTGCTTTGTGGAGATCTACCTCAATCTTATGAAGACAATCCATCATGCATACACAAATGTAGTGAAGATAATGACATGGATAATGAAAATGGGCATCTGTTGTATGATTTCATGTGCATAAGATAGATGTTTAACCATGCATAAGAAACAACAGCAAATGTAGCAGACGACCATCAAGTTTAAGTGTTAGAACTCAAGAGCCAAATAGTTTCAAAATTAGAGTTGTATGAACTTAGCAAAAATAAGCACTCGACCCATATATGGACCCGCTTGAATACTATAAACTCATATGCTTCTCCCGTTTTGTCGGTAAGGACCAAAAAGGTTTGAAGACATAGAGTGTCTATGCATTCCTAGGTGGTGAAGATGTTGGGGAAGCCGGGTCGATGTTGGAGTTGGGTGGTGCAGACGGGCCTGATGCAGAGTCGTGATGCAGTGAAGCTATTGCTGGAGAAGTGGCATCGTCTTCTTCATCTATGACACGTGCAACAATAGTTGCAGCCGAAGATGAATACCCAGAGTCTTCAATGGATGGAGTGGGATGCCAACTCTCAGATTGTGGAGGCCTGGAGTCAAACTTGAAGCGCTTGGTGATGCCATCTGCTTGAAGATAAGCTCCAGAGCAAAGTGAGGATCTTCCAGGATCACCAACAGGCTTCATGGGCAACAAAGGAGTTCTTGATTGCCAGGTTGCAAATGCGATTGACATCAGTGATAAGACTTTGCATCTGGCACTTCAACCAATCATGATGCCTATCCTGCTTCTGGTGAAGTGATACAAGAAGTTCTCTGTCATTCAGGACACGGGAATACTTCTTAGGCATTTGAGCAATTGTGTTGGCGGTAGCTTCAGTATTGGCATGATGGCGGTAGGCGTAGATTTCCAGCCAGAGGATAAGCAGTAGTAACAGCATTGGGCACATCAATACTTTCAACATGCTGAGTGAAGCTGTGATGATCAGCATTGAGCAGTTGAAGTGGCTTCTTGGCAGGCTCAGGATAGATGGCTTCATAAGACATATAAACCTCAGGCAGAAATACAACATGATTGCGCACTGAAGCTTGATAGTTGATAGTGGAGTGAAGCTTAAGGAGCCGCATAACCCATGGAGCATAGAACTTGAGGCCAAACAGATCAATGCCAGACGCAGCCAGTTGACGAATGAAGAAGTCATGAGTATTGAACCTGATGCCATTGAGGATGTAAAAGACCAAAGTCTTCATGGCGCCCTCAAGTTTGGCTTCAAAGAGTTGCCCTTGATTGGCCACATAGTGTGCCTCAGAATATGGTAGATTATGCGAGGCGGATACTCGAGGTCCTTGACAAGAAATTCCTTTGGATATTCAGCATCCAGGGGCAATGGCTTCATCATACTGAGTATTCGACTCATATTTGGCTCAGGCTTCTTGAAGATACCATGCAGTTCATTTTGATGAAAAGAACAACCTGGTTCAAACAACTCACCAGGAGTGGGCACGGAGGTAAGCTCGAGAAGAATTAGAGCTTTGGCTTCATGATGAATATCTCTTGTCATCCACTCAAGGACCCATGTCTTGGGATCCCTGTTGTAGACTCTGATGTGAAGAGTAGCATCTAACTTAAGCAGAAGCTCTTCATTCCGGTGTTCTTTTGTAGTGACGAATGGGAGCAGCCCAACATCTCTGAAGCAGTCAAGTGCCTCTTCAAGGCATGGCGGCCCAGCAATGGCATCACAATCAAGATGTTGATGTGGAAAAATTGGTCTTGGTTGTACAAAATGCATGAATAGTAGTTGCGTTGCTTGAAGCCCCAGAACCTATCAGAGGTGATCTTGGGCTTCTTGTATGGGTTCTTGTCAGCGTCAAAGAATGTGTTGTGCTACCTGAAGCTTCACACACTAAAGGAGCCCTGGGTAGTTACAACGCTTGGAAGCCTTGGCAGTCTGGGCTTTGGATTCTGCGTCTGAGGCCTTTGATCCACATGATATTTATATTGGGGTCCTAGAGCAGTGGGATGCGTCAATATTGGCCACCTAACACTAACAAGCTCATCTGCTTGATTGAAGGCTTGCGCCATGATGTGTGGCACAGGGGCAGGAATATTCACTTCAGTATCAGCAATGCCTTCATGTTGCACATTGTCTTCAGCCATGACTACGTCATTGGCTTCAGTAGTAGTTTGAGTGGCAGGCACAATTGCTGCTCCCTTAGTTGCTTCTTGGAGAGGGCGTTCTGGCACAACGAGCTCTTCCTCTTGCACAACAGTTTCAATAGCAGGGGAGTAGCTTCACGTTCTTCTTCCTTTTCTTCATGGGCTGATGCAGCCGGAATATCTTCATCCGCTTTGGCTTCAGATTCTTGAGAAGATGTTGTGGGGATGGCTTTAGGGAACAATTGACGTGCTACTGAGCTTGCGTGTTACACATCCTCTTCAGGAATGTTGACATGGAGACCTGAGGCCTGGGGCCTTTGCGAAGCCTTCGAAACTTGGGCGATGCCATTGGTGATGCATTGGTCTGCTCCATGTCATCTTCAGGTGTATCTTTTGGAGTCTCGAGCACCGGAGTGGTGACAAGAGACAGAGGAGTGCGGGGTATCACTTCATGCAGGGGGTGTTTGGGTGTTGCTCTTCCCAAAATTCATTTTGAGCAATTGGCGTCGTGGGACCGCAAATGCTAATGAGTTCACTGCTCGTGAGAGCAGGCAAAGATACCTGTTGGCGCTCAAGCTGAGGAAGGACTTCATCATCAACAACATTGTCATCATGACCAATGTGTTCAGCTGCAGGAGAGTCAGCAGCTGGAATCTCTCCAGACTGATGAGCCACTGTGGTAGCAAGCTCATGCACAACAAGATGATGTTCACGGTTGGAGGAGGCAGGTCAACAAAAATTGGTTCCACGACCAGAGGTTCTTGGGAGGTAGCGCTATGCTTATGAGAAGCCTTTGAAGCTTTCGTCTACAGCTTCTTCTTGGAGGGAGCGGCGTCAGTAGCATCAAGATGCTTTCTTTTCTTGGCTTCAGCTTCAGCCTGCCATGTCTTCTTTTGTTCAAAAGCCACTGACAAGACTGTTGGCTTCGAGCCAGTCATGCTGGACGGGAATACAATGCTTGGTCTCTCCTGCCTTAGAGCTTCAATTTCTATAGTAGTAGGCTTCTTCTTCTTCCTCTTCTTCTTCTTCTTCTTCTTCTTCTTCTTCTTTAGCTTCTTGGCGGCCATCTTGCCTGGACGACCAAGTGCTTTTCTCTTCATGGCTTCATTATGAGCCTGGACACATTTCTCAGCATAGTGCTTGAGACGTTCCCTTGAAGCCTTTGCAATATCATGGCACTTGGCAAATTGAGCTTTAAGATCTGCCATCATGGTCTTGTAACGCCCCGGACACACCCGCCGGTGGTCGTTACTCCTGGCGAGATCTAGACTGGCCTCACATATCAATACTAGTCTTTTCTGCGCACTTTGTCCTCACTCGTGCGCACCCGGGAGCAACTTCCCGGTCGGTCACCCATCCTGAAACTACTCCAAGCTGAGCACGCTTAACTTTGGAGTTCTATCCGAATGGGCTCCCGGAAAAGAAGGAATTCCTTATTGATATGAGTAGTCTATCATCCCTAATAAGCCAGGCCATCACATACACCCTCACTCAGAGGAACCGACGTCCTCGTCGGGCCACAGGAACATTCCCTCTTGGCACAAACGTCTGTGCTTCCAGGACAGCACATGTGCCATGCCGTGTGCCACGACGGGTCACAAACGTCATGCACAATATGACTGCAAACTTTCCGCAAACATCCGTGTAACCGTGAGGGTCGGCTCTGATACCAACTTGTAACGCCCCGGACACACCCGCCGGTGGTCGTTACTCCTGGCGGGATCTAGACTGGCCTCACATATCAATACTAGTCTTTTCTGCGCACTTTGTCCTCACTCGTGCTCACCCGGGAGCAACTTCCCGGTCGGTCACCCATCCTAAAACTACTCCAAGCTGAGCACGCTTAACTTTGGAGTTCTATCCGAATGGGCTACCGGAAAAGAAGGAATTCCTTATTGATATGAGTAGTCTATCATCCCTAATAAGCCAGGCCATCACAGGTCTTGAAGTTCTGAACTTCTTGAGCACTGAGATTGTCCATATGCTTCTTGAAGAGAGTCTTTTCATGATCAATCTCGTTCTTCTGCTCAATGACCTTTTGTGCAAAAGTCAGTTCTTGGGCAATGTACCCTTGAAAGGTCATGCTGATATCAATAGGCAGTTGGAGATCGTCAAGGGAGAGAGATGTATCCTCAAACCACTCATCAATGAAGTTGTTGATGATATCAGCATCAAACAGAGGCAAATCATTGAAGATTTCGGCATGTTGCTTGCTCTTGATCAGCATTTCATGGGCGTCATCAGCAAGTTCTTCATCACTGGACAGATCAATAATTTCATCATCATTGCGCAGAATGCTGCTAGGAGTGAGCCCTTGACTAGATGGCTTCATGAGCTGCTTGGACCTCTGGGAGATGCGGGAATGGTCCTCATACTGCACACTTTATTCAGGAGGTACAATTTTCAAAGGCTTCACACTTGAAGCTTTTGGTGCATCTGAAGGTTTGGAAGCCTTTGACTCTTCTTTGGCTTCTCATGCTCAGGAACATCTTCTGGTTCATTATCAGCACCATGATCTACATTAGCCTTTTGAGCAGCTATGTGGGAGAGTAATCCATCAAGGCCATTGAAGGGGCCAATTCAATTTTCATTGGCAACACGTGTGCCATTAGAACAAGGCCGTGTTGGGCCAAGGTTGAAATTGAGGCCGAATTCCTTCTTGTTCTGCGTTGGAGAGTTCTTGGCAAACTTGTAGTTCCCTTCAAATAGATCGTCATCACGTCACCATCGAAGACTAGATGGGTCAGCATTCTCAGGCATAGGTCCTCTGACCATGCAAGGGTAGAAGTCTTTGGCAATGGCTTCGGTTATGTTCTTGGGCTGAAGCTTCTTGTAGACGACATCGCCCCATGGAGGGTGTATAGCATTTTTGGTTGCATATTCAGGAGTCATGAAGCGGTATAAGAACCATTGCTCTGCCCAATATCTTCGAATCCATTGGATTCGGGATTTGCGTTCACCATAGGTTTCTTCAGGGTCAAACCTGTACAATGTGAATAGATCAGGAGGAAGATCCTTGGCAGTGTTAGTGCGTCTCTGTCTGCGACCCTTCTTGGAAGGTTTCTCCGAGGCCATTGAGTTTAGGCAGAAAGGCTTCACAAAGCAGTTTGTCTTTCGATGACTGGTCAGACAGGAACTAGCTTCAGGAGATTCAATATGACGATGTAAGAATTCTGCAAATGAATGTAGACTATGAGAAGCAAGGGACTCTCCCACTAACATGTACCTGTGATAGCATTAGAGATGTGAGGGAAGGGGAAGAGGTCATATGCATTCTCAGAAGATTTTGAAGATAAAACAGTTTGAAGACATTGACCTCATAGTGCGAAGACATTCACTTATATGGAGTGAGTTGGTTCCAGATTTGTACGAATCAAAGAATAGGTACAAGTGAGTAATCTAACTAGTTATGAGGCATAAGTGAACATACTTGCATGATATGAGATGAACATACAGAAAGAAACAACTTTTAGAAGATCAGAAACCACTTTTGGTGGAGACACATGGTTTCAATGGATCAAAACGACGATAAAAAGTGAGATTTATTTACCGCACAGGGGAACTGCTAGACGAGACGAGAGGGATGCTGACCAGATCAATCTTCCGTGCCCTAACTTGGCGGCGGAAGACACCTACAGCGGCAACGGAGAAGACGAGGTCCGCGGCCGGCGGGAAGACGGCATCGAAGAAGTCGCGGTAGCTAAGCGCTTCGTCTCTAGCATCGACTGGAGCTAGCATAGGTGCTAGGGTTTGAGCGAGATGGTGCGAGGTGGGAGAAGAAATTATGACCGCACGGGTGGAATATTTATAAGGAGAGGGGACAGCGTAGCGTAATTACGTAGGTGCCCCTGGTGGTTCACATCTGAAGGACATGAGGCGAGCATGCAACTTATGGAAAGTTGAGCCACGACCCCACGCACGCCTGGTTTGTCGGATGGTCGTTCTGGCTGATGATACCACAAACCTAGGGTAGGGTCACAAGCCTAACCTAAGTACCTTACCCAAGGTCACTACCCTACAGGCTCAAGGACATTCCAAAGATGACAGAAGCTGCCGACTGGTACGGCCCAAGAGAGTTATTCACTCGACAGCGTAGTTCACTCGTATGACTCAACTCCACTCGGAAAGATGAAGCCAATCGGCCGTGCAAGAAACCACTCGACCCCTGAATGTCAAAGGTCTCATAAGGCCAACAACGGTCGGGCATTCACTCTGCAGTAATGATAGCCTTTATTATCCTTTATTACAGGCGTTATCAGTAACATCCTACCTTTATGTACATTGAACCCTCTGTAACGTGGGACGGCTGGGGTCCTGGCGCAGTCTATATAAGCCACCCCCTCCTTCGGTACAAGGGTTCGCACCCCCTGTAACACACACATACATACATATTCTAGTCGACCGCCTCCAGGCACCGAGACGTAGGGCTATTACTTCCTCCGAGAAGGGCCTAAAATCGTAAACACCTTGTGTACAACCTCACCGTAGCTAGGATCTTGCCTCCTCCTATGTACCCCCTATTCTTACTGCCAGACTTAGTACCACGACAGGTATCTTAGCGACTTCCGATGAGGTTGCAAGTTTTTCTCCAATCTCCATCATCATGGTTTCCGCCGGTGGTCTGGCGTTGGGCCGCGAGATCCGACTCGGTGCGCTCATCCTCATCGCCGACGGCTCCGCCTGGCTCCAGGAGGCCCCCCTCGACGTCAAGGCACTGCCCACCCACGGAGCAGCGTACTTCCGTGCTAGTGCTTGCGGCGTCCTTCTCCGATAGCCGTCAACTCAGTATCAGTCGGCTCCTCCGTCGTCTGTTGCCCCCGCTGGTCGCCGCCGCAAGCGATCCGGTCGGTCGTGGCTCCAGCGGTGGGTGAAGCACGCGGTGGCGCGCCAATCGGCCACCCCCCAAGTCGCGGCCATCGAGCCCGATGAGTACCACTACGGGCCGGTCGACTGGTTCCGTTGACACGCTTTCTGAGTGCGGGAGCAGTTACCCCGCAGCAGAGGTCCTCATGGTCGACTCACGGTGCAGTCCACCGGGGTACACTCGCGGCGGAAATGGCAGCAACAATGATGGCCAGTCGTACGACCATGACGAGTACATACCCAAACCCCTCACTACCGAGCAAAGGGAAGAGCTCTGCCGCCGCAACGAAGCTGCACTCTATACCCCCATCTTGGGAGAAACTCCAGAAGCCCGAGCTCTGGAAGCCACATGCCTTGCCACTGTGGCCGAGCATGAGTGGCTGGAGAACCTTCAGCGTTCGCTCGACGATCGAGCTCATCGATTGATTCCTGAATCCAGTCGACGGCCGCGGCAGTTGTTCCCGCGCGAACCTCAGGTATTCCGTACTCCGGTTCAGAACCTCGCAGTTGCGGCCCGGATTGCAGAATTAATTTAGCCGTCCCAGTCAGAGGCTGGAAAAGGCCTGCAACAGATTCGGGCGCTGCTTCGAACGGCCAGAGAGCGGAATGCAGCCTTTTTCCCAGTCGCGCAACAGGATTCACAACAGATCGGTGGCGGCGGACACCGTTTGGTCGGCCCATAGCCCAAGATCGCGTCCGTGGCGTGTGGTTCGTGGACCCCGTCAAGAGCAACACCTGGGTCAGAATTATGATGAGCATGACCATCGACTCGGTCATAATGATCGCCGTCGAGTGCCTACGCCTCCTCCGGGAAGTGGATCGTACTCGCCCCAGCGACACGATGGCAGGCGTCTGCTCGGTGACGAGCGAAGGGTCCATGGGGATCCCCGCAGACCTGGCTTTGATGCGAGATCGATTCTTGTGCAAGGCCAGGTCAACAGGAATTGGGCGTACCGAGAAGGACAAGATAGAGACCGTCCGAGTGGCAGCAGAGCGTCTGTTTTCGGGCCCGAGTGTTTCAGCAACGCCATCAGGGCTGCCGAGATTCCCCCCAACTTCAGATTGGCAGCAGGAGTGAGCAAGTTCACCAGCGAGTCAAAGCCAGATACTTGGCTAGAAGATTACCGAGTGGCTGTGCAGATTGGTGGTGGTAATGATGATGTGGTTATGCAACACCTCCCCCTGATGTTGGGGGGCTCGGCTAGAGCTTGGCTGAATTAGTTGTCCCCTGGGAGCATTTTCAGGTGGGAGGAGTTGGCCCGAGTGTCCGTCAGGACTTTCGTGGGCACCTGCAAGCGGCCCGCCGGACTGGCAGAGTTACAACATTGTCTTCAGAAACCGAACGAGACTTTGAGGGATTACATCCAGAGGTGGACCACTCTGCATCATATGGTGGAGAACGTGTCCGAGCATTAAGCAGTCCGCGCCTTCGAAGAGGGCATACGGTATAGAGAGCTCAACCTGAAGTTCGGTTGGACAGGGGATATGTCTTTGACTCAGATTATGGAGATAGTCGGTCGGTATGCTAACGGAGAAGAAGCAGATCGACTCCGCAGTGGCAAGAAACTAGTCGGCCAAGATGATCAGAATTCCAATCGAAAGCCTAAGTGTAAAGTAGAGCCTGCAGTTCTAGGAGAGGCTGTGGTTGTTACCCAGGGGAAAGGCAAAGGGAAACCTACAGGTCCTTGGATCCCCAAGAAAGTGAAAGACCAAGCAGGGAATGACGTGCTTGATTTACCGTGTCCTATTCACATGAAGAAAGATGAAGAGGGGAACTTGGTTTACCCCAAACATACCACTCGACAATGTCGACTCCTGATTCAGAACTTCCAGAAGGACCAACCCGTTGAGAAAGAGAAAGAATCGGAGGAGATTGAAGACAAAGAAGGGGATGGAGGTTACCCTCAGATCAACTCCACCTTGATGATTTTCGCTGATGTTGAAAGCAAGAGTCGACTGAAAGTTATTAATAGAGAAGTCAACATGGTTGCTCCGGCAACAACGACGTACCTAAAGTGGTCTAAGACTCCCATTACATTCGACCAGTCAGACCACCCCAAGCACATTGCTACCCCCGAGCGGCAAGCGTTGGTGGTCGACCCATTTTTCGACGGTACGCGGTTGACTAAAGTCCTGATGGATGGCGGCAGTGGTCTGAATATCATGTACGCTGAAACCCTCCGGGGATGGGCATTCCGATGTGAGCAACATGAGATTTCATGGGGTCATCCCCGGAAAGAAGGCCGACTCACTTGGTCAGATGACCCTTGATGTGGTTTTTGGCGACTCAACTCACTACCGCAAAGAAAAGTTGACATTCGAGGTGGTGGACTTCCACAGTGCTTACCATGCAATTCTGGGCAGGCCCGCCTATGCCCGTTTCAAGGCTCGACCGTGTTATGTATACCTCAAATTGAAGATGCTAGGACCCAAGGGCGTGATCACTGTCACTGGAGATCGGCAGAAAGCAGAAGAATGCTTCCAGAAAGGCTCAAAAAGCAGATGGTAGTAGTAGAGATGGAAGAATATCAGAAGAATGTGGATCCGAGTGATTTGTTGCATGCTAAGAAGCCTGCTTCCGAGTCAGCATTCCAGTCGGTAGGAGAGACGAAGCCTGTGCATATTCATCCCACCGACCCCAATGCCGCTCCGACTCACATCTCAACCACACTCGACAGCAAATAGGAAGAAGCGCTCATCCAGTTCCTCCGTGAGAACTGAGACATCTTCGCATGGAAACCATCCGACATGCCAGGTGTACCCAGGGGACTGGCTGAGCACTGTTTGCGTGTCGACCCGAAAGTGAAACCTGTGAAGGAACATCTCCGGTGGTCTACCGCGGAGAAGAGGAAAGCAATTGGTGAGGAGGTGGCTCGGTTTCTCGCAGCTGAGTTCATCCGCGAGATTTACCACTCCGAGTGGCTCGCCAATGTAGTTATGGTCCCCAAGAAGGACAAGTCGCTTCTCATGTGCATCGATTTCAAACATATCAATCGGGCCTGCCCGAAAGATCATTTCCCTCTCCCTCGCATCGATCAAATCATCGACTCAACTGCGGGGTGTGAGCGTTTGTCTTTTCTAGATGCATATTCTGGGTACCATCAGATCCGACTGTTCGGGATCGATGAAAGAAAGAAAGCCTTCATCACCCCATTCGGGTGTTTTTGTTATGTTACCATGACTTTTGGTCTCAAGAATGCTGGCGCAACTTTCATGCGCATGATCCAAAAGTGTCTGCTGAAGCAAATCAGTCGGAATGTGGAAGCATAAATGGATGACATCGTGGTCACGTCACTTAAAGGTTCCGACCTACTGACTGACGCCGTTGAAACATTCACAAACCTGAGAAGTTATGATATCAAGCTCAACCCATCAAAGTGCACATTCGGAGTCCTGGGCGGCAAGTTACTCGGTTTCCTCGTTTCCGAACGAGGGATCGACGCTAACCCAGAAAAGCTCAGCGCTATCCTCCGAATGAAGCGCCATGTTCGTATACACGACGCTCAAAAGCTTACTGGTTGTTTGGCCACATTGAGTCGATTCATCTCTCGTCTCAGTGAGAAGGCATTGCCTCTTTACCGACTGATGAAGAAGTCTGAAAAGTTCAAGTGGAATTCTGAAGCTGATGCAGCGTTCGAGGAACTCAAAGCCCTTCTTAAGCCAAAGCCTACAAAGTCCAACGCCCAGTCTATTACATTTGCGAAGTGTTGACTCCCTCCAAGCAGAGATATCCGCATTATCAGAAACTTGTGTATGGGATCTACTTGACCGCCAAGAAAGTTGCACACTACTTTTCAGATCATTCAATTTCAGTCGTCAGCGACGCTCCATTATCTGAAATTCTGAACAACCGGGATGCAACCAGTCGAGTGGCAAACTCTTTCCGTTGGATATCAAGTTTGAAGCAAAGAAAGCTATCAAGTCCCAGGCAATAGGAGATTTTGTTGCCGAGTGGATCGAACAGGAGCAGCCGACTCAGACCAGTCGGATCATTGGACCATGTTTTTTGATGGATCCAACATGCTGAACGGATCAGGTGCAGGTGTGGTCTTGGTGTCCCCCAGAGGTGACAAGCTCAGTTATGTCCTTCAAATTCACTTTGATTCTTCGAACAACAAAGATGCATATGAGGCGCTTTTGTACGGGTTGCTTATGGCCATTTCACTCGGCGTCGTCGCCTAATGGTATACGGCGACTCGGACTTAGTGGTCAATAAAGTAATGAAGGGATGGGACGTCAGGAGCCCGGCAATGACCAGTTATTTCAGTGGAGTACGGAAGCTAGAAAATAAGTTCGAAGGTTTGTAGCTCCACCACGTGCCCAGAATCAAGAATCAGCTTGCTGACGATCTCTCGAAGATAGGATCCACTCGGAAACATATCCCCAAGAATGTGTTCTTGGAGCATCTACACACCCCGTCAGTCAAAGAAGACCCCTTCACAGAGGATCCCCCACAACCGATAAGTGCGTCCAATCAGACTGATATTGAAGTCCCAGCCGTGGTCAACCTAATCATGGAAGTCTTGGTAATCACACCCGACTGGACAGTGCCATACATAGAGTACTTGCTTAGGCAGGAACTCCCAGAGGATGAGGATGAAGCACGTCAGATCGTCCGTCGATCCAAAGCCTTCACAGTGATACATGGTCACCTCTACAGAGAAAGTGTCACGGGAGTCGCTCAGCGCTGCATCACCCCCGAGGAAGGTCAAATGATATTGAATGAGATTCACTCGGGAACCTGTGGCCACCATGCTTCCTCTCGGACCATCGTGGCCAAGGCATACGGAGCCGGGTTTTACTGGCCCCGTGCGAACGAGATGGCGAAAGATATCATCGACAAATGTGAGGGTTGTCAGTTCTACTCAAACATGTCCCACAAACCTGCATCTGCCATGAAGACTATCCCATTGGTTTGGTCGTTTGCCCTTTGGGGGTTGGACATGGTCGGGCCCTTCAAGACAGGTAGGAGTGGCTTCACTCACCTACTCGTGGCAGTCAACAAGTTTACCAAATGGATCGAGGCCAAGCCTATCAAGAACCTCGGTTCAAGCACCGCCGACAGCTTCATCAAGGAACTGATATTCAGATATGGAGCCCCCCACAACATCATCACAAATAATGGCTCCAACTTTGATTCAAACAAGTTCAGAGCATTATGTTCTTCCCAAGGTACTCGGGTCGACTACGCGTCTGTAGCACATCCGCAGTCGAATGGACATGCATAAAGGGAAAATTGCTTGATCCTTCAAGGCCTGAAACCGCGACTGATGCACGACCTCAAACACGCTGCTGGTGCTTGGGTGACTGAGCTGCCATATGTTTTATGGGGACTGAGGACAACCCCGAACCGGTCGACTGATCGGACCCCCTTCTTCATGGTGTATGGCGCCGAGGCCGTACTTCCGAGTGATTTGCTGCACAACGCCCCTCGGATAGAACTCTTCTCAGAAGCGGAAGTAGAACAAGCTCGCCAAGATGTAGTCGACTTCCTGGAAGAAGAGCGCGAGATGGCCCTGATCTGCTCGACCATATACCAGCAGGACCTGCGTCGATTCCACGCCCACAATGTTCGAGGCCGGGCATTCCAGGAAGGAGATCTTGTACTCCGAGTACGTCAGAAACGACCTCACAAGCTTGCTCTAGCCTGTGAAGGCCCCTTCATCATCACCAAAGTACTCCACAATGGGGCATACCACCTCTACAACATAGCCAAGAAAAAAGATGAGCCACGCTCATGGAACACGAATCGGCTCCGCCGCTTTTACACTTATGGCACTCGACGAGACGAGTTGTAATAAGAATCCTCCAGTTTGTTTTTCAAAGACAAGTTTGTGAAAATTCCGTAATGATTGCTATTCCAAAGGCACATGTTCTCAAATCCCCCAGTGGGTGGCTTAGCCGTGAATCTGATTCGCCTAAGTTTCAAAAAAAAACACTCCGAGTGAAGAGCAACCCTCTCACTCGGGGGAGCTGCGACCCCGTAATCGCCTAAGTTATAAAAACACTCTAAGTGAAGAGCAACCCTCTCACTCGGGGGCTTAGCCGCGACCCCGTAATCGCCTAAGTTACAAAAACACTCTGAGTGAAGATCAACCCTCTCAC